>OX467312.1:10782912-11382912 GCA_950108535.1 Agriphila straminella
AACAGCCAATCAATTCTGCTCGTTGGCGAAAGAAACAGAATCCTTAATGGACATTTTAAGTTACATTACGGTGAGGTTAATATTAAAGTATCTAAAATGTACAGGGGCAACGTGCTCTTAGCGTTTGTGAATACATAAATTCCGTCGTAATCGTCGAAAATACGCTGACTTTAGCTTTTCGTCGTAATCAGGCAAAGACAGCAAGCACCGCGTAATGCGAAGCGATAAAAATCTCGACCATCTCTGCGTTTGAGAGTAGCTCGGCAGTGCCCGCCTAATGAGTGGAATTTAAATGTCAAGTGCATTCGACTTCGCTGATAATTATGGCCACTTATATATTCAACTCTAACCCCGACAGTTATCGCGATAAGAGAGCACGGAAATCTTAAATAGGGATTTGGTATTTGGAGACTCTGTGCCTGTGCTAAAGAAGGCGCGTTCTTTTAGCATCTTGATGCGTCCTGCAATAAAAGATGTTAGATTAATTATCTAACACTGAAAATGCCGTTATTCCTTAAAGATACAGGTAGCTTCAGAAACTATTGAATAAATTAAATTTTATCAATGCCTGGGATGAGATATTCTGAAAATAAATAAACACTTCTTGCCATAACTCATGTCTTCGCTTCCAATGTATGTTTATTTAAAAAATCATTTTCTCAAAGTCACAATCATAAATTAACCGCAGATACTAGGAGCTCATCACCGTTAAAGAGATCGCAATCAATCTGTAATTACAAAGGAGAACAGAGCCGCAGGTCGCACCCGTGTCAGCATAAGCTAATCGCGACGGACGGCGGCCGCGCGGCAATGATGCGTGATGCGCGCACGCACTGCCATCACATATGTCGCCGCGATTAACACGCCCCCTACCGCGCTGACTGATTGGTTGGCATCGCAATTTGTCCCCGTAAATTGTATCAAAATATCTCAATTATGCTATTGAAGTTTTTAATTGAATGAAGGTAGTTCACTGAGGTTCTCATTCAAAATTATTTCATGATTTGCGTTTTTGTTCTTATCAAACTATACTTAAAAAGAGTTATGATTATTTGAATGTAAAAAAAACAACTGACAACCTCTTCCTTTTTTTGAAGTCGGTTAAAAAGAATATAGCAAAATAAAATGTATACAAGCTGAAATTTTAATCATTTCGTTCCCGCAGTTGGGTGGTTCCACTCATGATTACAAGCAACTTTTACCATGGGGCCAACTCTGATATCCCGAAAAAAAATTTTTTTTCGTTCAAAACTAAATTATAAAAATTTCGCGATGTATAAACCTTCCAAACACTTCTGATTTCGGTTTTCTTTAACCTTTTCAAGGAAGGTGGCTGTTTTGAATATTATACCGTTATCAATAAGTCAGTGTGAAATATGAGGAAACCCTCACGCGACGCCCTACAGGCCTACATTATTCACCTAAACTGCTTTCTTAAAAAGCAAACTTATAGGTATCTGTTAGTATACTTCACTATGAATTTTTTTTCTTCACTCTTTAATAAGTAAGCAAAACATTGTGTTGGATTTCACTTGATTTTGTTGTTGTTGAATATAATTTTTATTGCGTAGTTTGATTTTATTCACAGTAATTTGAATTTATGTCATTTCTTTAAAACTTAAAATAAACAACCATGAAAATGCTTTATTTTGCAAAACTTGCAACATAATCAGATCGATATACTGAACATTGTGTTTTGTTTTGCATTCTATTTTCCGAGCGGTAAACGAAGCAAAGAGCGGACACGCCGATCGCATATTAGTCTTGTTTTCAGTAACGTATGCAGTATCTTGTTCGACACGATCGTATTCATATTCCATGCCCCGGTAAAAGAGTCGTCATACGGTAAAACTCTTTATGTTAATGCAGGCCGGTCGCACACGGTATCCAATCGTGAGTCTAAATTCGTGCTCGCCCCTCCTGATAGTCAAGACGACATGAGTTACTCTGCCGATGAGACGTTATCGCACTGTTTGCTTGTCGACTACACGCTTGTAAATCTTGCAATGTTGCCGACAATTGTGCTTTTGCAATTCCATATAACTGCATCTCGATTGGATTTTGATACAGTCATATTCGATTATTAAATGATGAATTTTAATTTTTGTGATGGGTTTGGGTGTTACTATGTATAATACTTATTTATTTAAAATATATGTAAGAGTATATCAGTGCTCTAGCACCCATATTACAAGCTTTCCTTAGTTTGGGCGTAGATTGCGCTATGTGAAATTGTCCAAGCTTTTATTATTATTATTACTACTTTCAATATTTTATAATAGTGGACTTCAGGCTCATTACCTACTTACTAGCCTGTAAAAGATATGACAAAATGGTATTGTGCTTACAACTAACTAATACAATAATATGTTAATGTCAAATTATTATTAAAAGCCCTAAATAATACTGACAGTGGGACCCCTTTGTTCTCTTGATACAATTGAGATGTAATTCGATATGACTAGCCCTGGGCCTAAATATGCGTGTTATCTCTGTAATAATTTAATCTGGACCCAAATATTACACCGTACCTATTTTCTGTTTAGATATTCGGTAATTTCGAATTTAAACCCTTTAGGCTAAACGGGTACGGCTGATATCTATCAAAATTTTAAGCAATCGATAATCCATCTGTTTGTTTTCTTTACAAATAAGATAGAGCGATATAGTTTGAAAAGGGGTAATAATAGACTACACACATTTATCTCGCGGAACCCATCTCTTGTATAAAACATTTTTTTCATCTATTTTTGAAACGGCCGCTGTGCATCTTTCTTTGTGATACAGAATAGCTCGTATCTATTCACGAGTTATAATTCTGGGCAGCTACCGATCGAGATGTCTTTGTCGAACAAAGAAAGCTTGTTTGTTGTGTAAAATACGAAAACGTCAGAATCCATTATGCTGTTTTATGAAAATTATTATTGTGACAAATTGTGAGGTTGGAGTTAATCCTTTCGTTTGTGCCATCTGTTGGGCTCGAAATTCTAAGAACCATGAATCGTTTATTTTGTAAATAATTTTCTAATTTTAATGTATCTATTAAAATTGCTGACTTTTTAGTCAAGTGTAGAAAACATACTACACTTTAAAAGGCCCTGAATTTTATTTAAATTACTGGGCTAAACAATAAAATATATAAAGCCACCTAAAGTAATAGACAAAGAGACGCGAGCTTATTTTCCAATAAATAAACTGCTAAAACTATAAAGCTGTTTACGAACGGATCGAATCGAAGCGTTCATAGCTAGTATGAAAGTTTCATTGACCTGGGGCGCTTTTCCTTATTCGAAAATATACTTTGAAATTCGCAATAGAATGTCAGTCGCAGGGGACCGCGGCGACCAAGTAAAGAGCATTTTATAAATGTGTTTCCAGAATGGAACGAGACGTACCCGGCCGGCGGAACGCACTGCGATGCACCAAGTTTAATGGAAAAGAATTGAAAAGTAGCGCGTCTATATGGTAATAGAAATTGTCCGGAAGAAAGGAACACAGTCGACAGAGTGCACTGCTTTGAGTTATGGTTGTTTTCTCTAAAATTGAGCATTATTGCGTACTTTTCCTCGGGAGGATCCTGTGCAACCCTCGGGATCCTCGAATTTGTATTGGGAATAGCAATGGAAAACTTGGATGTTTATGTACGTTCAATATCGTGCTTATTCCCAATGGCTTTTGTTAGTCCAACTTTATACACGCATGTCAAAAAACTATAGTAGTAGTAAAAATGAAATAGAAAGAGTTTTTGCAGTTACTTTGTGAAATAAAATCGGTGTAGCTAGATTGTTTAAACCAAAACAATATTTTGGATAAAAAAGCTATTCCGTTTGAAAAGTAAAAGGCATAACGTAAATTACGTATATTTTTTTGTTTTTATTTGTGGTCTTTATAGCAGAACATAACCGAGGTACGATTTCAACACAAATAAAAACTTTACTAAGCTTTAAAATATGTGCTGTGCTCAAAATTGAAATGATTTTTTAATATTTCGTCAAATTTTTCAGATAATATAAGTATTTGCAAATTATCACAGCCTAAACCTACAACTTTCTACAAAACAACATATTAGTTCATTATTATAAATACTCCACAATTAAACTTGAAAGTATATTGACTTCGTAACATCGTGTTGTATTTAGTGACTTTGCTTCTAATTATCAGAAAACAGAGCTAGGCCGCACAAATATTTGAGTAGAGAACATAAGAGACCACTTAAAGTGGCTTCATTCTTGTCTGCGAGTGTCGGGATGTTTCAAGCTATAGAGCTTATCTTTATTGCACATTTGTAACTCGATAGGGAAATTAAATTACCTTTATTATAGTTGAAAGTCTGCTGAAGTGGCGCAATAAGATACACATGCTTAGAATCGCTTTTATTTTGTAAAATTGTGCGTAAGGTTTATTTATACTATGACTTTAGTTTGCGGATGCAATTAATATGAAACTTTTATTAGCGTAGAAACTTTTTGATTAATTAATTCACTAAACACTCCTAGGCTTCAAAGTTACTTCGTTCAATATTTACCACATCTTCGAGATGAACGATGATCGATCACAGAACAGTTCGGACTCTTACCAGTAAGTTGGTAAATCTTAGTTTTTACTGGAAAATCTTAGGATTCACCTTAGTTCGGGGTCTTGCAGTAAAATATACAAAACCTTAGACTGCGAAATGAATAGCTAAATTCTTATTATTAGTAGTGGCACGGCTAATCTAGTTGGTGTGGACTCCGACACGACTTTTTTATTAACCGTTACCGGAAAGTTAGAATTAGACCTCTAATTGTAGTCAGTTTGTACACGTCGTCGCCTGTTCAATATTCATGTCGAGATTATGCTCACATAATTGCCTCTTATAAATCTAAACGCGTCGATGACATCTTAATTGCCGCAGTAACAAATCACCGTAGAAAATATTTAGCAATGTCCTCTTGATTGATATTATCGGAGGATAGTTTAGTGGTATCGTGTCAAGTGTGAGTAGAAAAATATAGAGAGGTTTCAAAGACTTATGTTATTACTTACTTACAAAAAATATAAATTTATTTATTGAATAGAAACCTCAAAGTTGAAACATTTACAATACTTAAAATTATTAATAAAATATTTTTTTTTAATTTGAAAATCATTGTTAGGATATCCTTGATTTTGTAAGTATTCAATTTAATAAGAACATTTGCAATTAATGCAATTAGTTTTTTTTCACTTATTAGCGAAGTGCTATTGAAGCACTCGTGTTATCAACTAAAACTATTTTATTTCATTAATTTTAAACTGTTGCAATCTATTTCAAAATATTTTTTTTGTTAGCAACAGAGTTACGTAATCATGGGGCTGAGCATTATTATTATAGCTTTTGTTATATGTAAACTCATTTTAACTCATTTTAGAATAATAGATATATATACAATAAAATAAAAATGTATGTAATTTGCGATGAAATAGAAAACAGCTCTTTGTTAAAATTAAGAATTAGAAATAGTAATTTGCGTAATCTGATTTACTTACCTAAGTATGTGCTGCCTTCATACAATAACACATATGGTAAACGTTGCTCGATATTTATGTTACCGTCATTGTTAAATGAACTGCAAAAGGATTTACTCGATGAAATCCTGGATAACCCGGAACAATGTAAAGGACTATTAAAATCTTTTTACCTGTCAATGTGTCAGTGAGTGATGGCAGCAATACATAAACCTTTTACGGTTTCTCTTGCTGCGATTGGAAAAAAAAAATTGTTGTAATTTTCTTTTGTATTGGAAATAAACTCAAATATAGGTCCCTAAAACTGAAGCATCTTCAATTGACACCATTAAAGTTATGTTATACTGCTTTTAAGTGATGGCTGCCGTTCCTAGTCATCGACTTAATAGATGTCTTCGCATATATTTTTACGTCGCTAGGTTGAATATTTCGTGTTTCATAAATTAAGTCGTCTCACTTAATTATCCTCTATTCATCACTGATAATTGGCAAACGAGACTTATCGTCACGTTTTCCTACTAACGGTTTAGTATTTATATTTTTTTTATGTATTTGCAATTGGTTTTTGGATTGTGTCTCTTTGGAACGCCTGTCATCCATGCAAAACGTGAAATTGGGTTTTAAAACTGAAATTGAACTGCTATCGTTTTTGATAGAAATTGACATAACTTTTTTATGCAACTTTTTTTTTATTCTTAAATATGAAATTGCAATAGTTATTTTAATAAAATTGCTTTTCGTTATTTAAATAAATTGGCGTTTGTGCCAATCTATGGAGAATCTTTTTGTATTGCGCAAAATGAAAATATTTGAAAATAAAAAAAAATACAATAACTCGTGCCTTTTCATATCGTTAAGAAACGGTTTGGTAGTAAAACTTTTACAACACGCTCTTTTAATCTCGAGGATATATTAAAATAATGCTGTTTGCGCTGCGAGGCGGGCTACTACAATCTGCTTCGTCTACGGGCATCGTAAATCCGTGGCTGTTTGTCGTAGACGGTCGTTATTATGAATAATTATGTTATTTTACGGTGGCCGGCAACCGCGGCGTATCTCAATATTTGGAAGTTGCGTAACTGTACGTGGAAAGTGTTTGGCATCAGACTTGGCATTGTATAGAAATGTCAGTAGTGGAAATGTCAATCTGAAATGATTTTTCAAAGCACCATCAATAAACAAATCTTCCTATTACAGTTTGGTATAATCAGTTTGACAAGTATATTTTTTTTTGTTCTCGAGTCGAGGTTGCTTACATACTTATTTATCAGTGACTAGCGACCCGCCCTCGCTTCGCTTCGATTCCTTCCTTTTTTGCCAAATGCGACCTTCCAATAACACCCAATAAGAAAGCAAATACCTTACAGTCGACCCTCCAATCGCTTCAAAAGACTGTTTCCGTCCTCGAGTCCCGTCCGATGAGGTTACTATCTTGCTTCTCAAGTGAAGTACCTATGTAGGTACTATTCACAATGCCCCATATCTACGATATTCCTGTACTTTATTTAGTAATAGGCTAGCTATCTTCCACGCTTGTCGAGGCGCCTAGTTAGGCCTCAGCAGAACCTTAGGCAGAACTGAATAAAATTACACTTAACAGGCATAATCGCGTAGTGCGTAGGCAGCGTATTATGCATTTCCTAACGACATTGCCGTATCTGTTTTTTTGTTTGGTCTATATAATTTGTGGGTTCAGACGCGGGAGGGCGCGCGCGTGCGGCATGGCCGGCGCGGATGTGTTTACGACTCTATGCCTGTGGACATAGCGTTTATGGCAATAAATTAGCCACTGCATCCGTGTCCTGCTCTAATCATAACACGTGCTCACTCCAGAATCTCCAGAATAGGGCCGCCTACGCACCGACAGGTGCCTAGATTAGTGCCTAGAGCCCAGATATGTAACCAAGTAAAACGAACCTTCACGAATGTTCGCAACTGGCAGCACTGCGCGCTAGGTGCCTCTATACATCCAGGAATGTATCGTAGGCGCGAGGCTTACAACCAAAGACTAAGAGACCAAGGCAACTATCCCAGCGACTCACCTACCAGTGCGGTCACCATTTCACCCAGTAACCTGGATATACCTAGGCACCAATCTAGGCGCTATAAACCTAACGCTATTATTTATGGTTCGTTACTTCTGCCAAGAACTTTACGATCATGTAATAAGTTAATGTGTGAAAGAAAAAATATATTTAGGTTTTTTATAAGCCATAATGGTTATTCTTTTTTCATAGCTGTATGATACCGCCGCCACACCTAATAGTTAAAATATGCAAATTTTTACATTACAATAACGTACAGCCATCATAATACAACGACATATAATATTATCAAACTTTCCCATTTAACATTAAAAGCTAAGTTTTGGTCTTTAAGTTTAAATTCGTCTAAGGATTTCGCTGGGTTGAATGTACGTTTCAATAAAAATAATGTGTTTTATTATAATAAATTAACACCTGATATTAGCTATTCAGTTTGCTAGCTTATGATAATGTGATATTTCAAGAAATATTGTTTATAATGTCATAATTAGCAACAGGATACCAGCTAGATTAAAATGTAATCAATATAAAAATGCCTAGGTTTATTGACATTTTGGGTAACGTGACTTTTATTTTCAGGCAACGAATGAATTTTAAATAATTTTGCAATTAAAATTATTGTCTGGATTGCATTAGTGCAATAATGTGGTAATTGTTTGTGTATAAACACCCCAAAAGTGTTAAAACCGATAAACTATAGAATATAGTCGTAATGAATGAAATACGCAAAGTAACTGGAAGGTTTTGTTAAATAAATAAAATATTTAATTAAAAGCAGTTGAACTAGCTGTGGAAAATTATAATTCACAATTTAAAATTCTGCTGTATAATTCGTGGTCATTGGTATAGAATAAACTTCGAATTAATACATGGGACCCAATTACATTTTGATGTAGATGTGGTATAAATAAATATTTCGTCAGGTTCGTCATTGCTTTTCAACATATGTTTAACACATGTTTCTCATGCTTTTATCACTGAGTTTAGTACATTATACCTCAGTGGCTTTCATCGCATGTAAATCAGCATCTAAGCTGGCATTGACTTCTTTGGTAATTTTGTTAAATGTTCTATAATTTTTAAATTGGTGACTATGTAAATATTTATTGGGGTCGATGACACCACAACGGTACATTTGATTTTTCCCAAGTGTCGAGTGCACCGTTAAAGAAATGATTCATTACCGGCACTAGAACAAACTCTAGGGATATTTGTTCAAATATTCTCACGCGTGGCCGATCCGCGACTTAAATCTTATGGACTTATAATAGAATCGATAGAATCATAAATAACTATAGTTTCATGAGGTGAATGGCTGTTCCCTTCTTTGATAGATGAAATACTAACGACGTATAAATTTACCCGATCATATTATTACGGTTATAAGGTGGTATTTTTAAACGATTAATTAGTCTTGTGGTTGTCTGGTTTTAATAAACTGCCTTACCTATGTCACAAATCATAATATCTATGTTGTTAAACGTTGACAACTAATATTTTTTATCAATTTTCATGATGAATTTCTAAAAGATTACGTAGGTTAATATTTGTTTTTGTTGTTGTTAAATAGCTGTTTACATTTAATTACAACTCGATGGAAATAAGCAGGAGCGACACACTGACAAGTGAATTTTTCTAGTCGATTGGTTCAAGAATAGTTCTGGTTCAAGTAACAGTGCACAGGCTAACTTTTGACACCTCCGCTTCGGGTCAATAGTGCTGGTTTTGCGCGCTTCACCAATATTTGTCCAATCGTAGACTCATACTCTGTAGTGACTACATTCAGCTGTTGAGCAATTTTATTGTTCCACTTCTATCCGACTCATATTATTTAGTTGTTTATATTGGGAGTCTTGTCACTTTTTAACATTTCAAGTGGGATTGGTTCATTATCTGCACTCATACTGATTGATAAAATAATATTTTCATTTTATTCTATATTTTTTTCAAAACACTCTCACAGATTTAATTGTGTTGAATTGAACTTTAACTCTTTTGTGGCTTCGTCGCTTTTGACGCCACTTATTTTCTTTAGCTCTTTATAAAATATTTTTTACTTTAACGTGTCACGTTGCGTATACTAGCACAAAAGGTGCTTCCAAAAATTCTTGCTTCATTCTGGAACAAAGTAAAAAATACCATTACAAGTGGTAGCCCTTTTCTGATCATACCCAAAGATATGTTTGAACGATTCTCACACTGACCCGGGTCTATGCGACTCATTAAAAGGTGTCGTTTCGTTTCTCGTTCCCAGCTGCTTCTGTTATCGCACTATAAAACCCTCCAGATCTTACAGCTGATATGGTAATGTAATCCAATATGTCGATATCGCACTGTCTTAACTACCAGTTTTGGAGCAAGGTCAGCACTACCCCCTGAAAAAGTTTGATGTTTTTTTCGATCCAAAGATTGTGGTGGCTGTTAATGTTATAGCTTTAACAAAATTTATAATGCTATTTATTTTTACTTTTAAGTACTAGCGTGTTCTTAATGCACTAAAATATTACTTTATGGGTCACTTGTTTTAGTGCCTGCAGGCATAAGCTGTAACATGATAACTTTGTTTGTAAACTAGGTACAATTAACAATTTTAAAGGGGTGATAAAACGGTATGACGATTTGTCTAAATAATAATTTTATGTGAATCAAAGGCACTGCAATTTTACAGCCAAACGAGGGCTGTGTTGAACAAAAAATAACGTGTTTGTTTGTAAAAGAAAACGTTTTCTTCGAATACATTATTGAAAAGATTCTCAAAGACAAAATCTATATTTTACCAGTAACTTTTAAACGAAGCCCTTCGGCGTTACCAGCAAAGTTGGATGTCAAGAAAATTAATAGGAGTTGCCTATGTAGGCACTGAATATGAACTAACAAATGTGCAGCCTACACTCATGGTTAGAAGCTCAACTCCCACATTCTCGCATTCATTGTCATGTGTGCAAATAGCTCTTCCAGAATAATTATTATCGTTTGTATTCGATGCAGATGATCATAATAATTATCATGACACTAAAACCAAGAACACTTAAAAACTGTTACCAAATAATTACATTTATTTGCCTTAGACTGAATCTATGTTAATTTTTTTCCTCCATATAAAATTTTAGTTTGAATGCAAGCTAGGAGATAAAGATTCTCATATAGCTGACGTTGCGTTTATACCTCTACTCCTATTTTCTTTATTCTTTGAAGGAGTTATGCCATAATACTCAAAGGCTTCTTATCTACCCATAACCAAAAGATATGATTCTGAACGACAAAACCAAGACCGTTACTTTGTCATTTAGGTTATATTTACCTTGAAATCTTTGGTTTAGCTTTAGAATTCTCATTTAAATCGTCGAAGATTGGCATCTTTCCCTATACTAGGCATAGCTTAGAACAATTTTAACAAAACTTAAGTGAGTATTTTTCTGTAACCGATGGTTTTATAGTTGAACATTATCGCGATTGGGTCCCTGACAACTTATTTGAAAATAATACCTTAACTTGAGTTTTTGGCCGTTAGAGTCTTAACCCCAAAATTATTTAACCCGTTATGTACCTTACGAATAATTCGCGGGACAAGGAAGTCGGTCGTTAGTGGTGATGGATCCGCACTGACCGCTCCCTTGCACCTCGGGCGCGATGTTTGACGCGGATTGATTAAGTTCGACAGTGTTCTGTTCGATTGTCGAGCGAATGGTTCGCGAGTAATTACTTGCTCGGTGTAGTGTCACCACACCGTATTGCCACAGTACATATATATTTGAAAAACTTATATATGTACTGTGGTATTGCGTTAGGTTTTAAACTGAGCAGTTAGTAGTTCGCGGGACACGGAAAGAAAGTCGTTGTTAGTGGTGACGAATCGGTGAGGAAATTTATAAATTCAACCAGTTTTCAGCTAGACTGTCGAGCAATTGATTCGCGAGTAATTATTACAGACTTTTTAATAGTCCAGTCCATTAGATATGGAATAACCGAACTACCTATTTACGATTACTTTATCTAATCCATGAAGATAAAAACAATGTTTATTTTGTGAAATGATTGATTAAATATAATAAACAATCTTTGAAACTTAAATCCTTTTAAATTTTCAAAGTATCGTTACCCTAGCACGGATATTGAACCACGAGACCATGACACACCGATAATGAATTCTGTCCGGGCTGACGCGACACAAACGCCCGGGTTTATTAGCACTACGTAATTTTAATTACAACTCAACTTTGCCTAATTCACCCTGTCAAGCCGCAATTTGGACACTTTTGATTTTAATTTATGATCGAAATAATAAACCTTCTTTGAGGTGCGATATTTTATCGTCGACTTGAAATAATGGAAATGCGCAACCCGAAAGGGCATGATGGTTCATGTGGAATTTATGACTCCAAATTTTTCAAAGTCATCGATAATCAACTTGGGTGTTGTTTTTTACTTGTTATTAAACAATAATTTATGAGGATGAGAATTTTAGAAAAATAATTATCGAATCGCTGAAGTCGAAGACTCGACGGCTGATGCTGATACATAAACATAATACTTACCTGAATTTTTAGATTTTAGCATTCACAATGCTATTTTTATATATTAAGTTACTTAATACAACTGAAAAAATATAAGAAAAAATCGACTCACCCGTAGCAGCTCATTGCATTGGGTGCAGTGCATTGGGCCAGAATCCTGGGTGCGGGTTCGAGTCCCGTCTGAGCTGCTACGGGTGAGTCGATTTTTTCTAATATTTTTTCAGTTATATTAAGTAACTTAATAATACTTACCTACTTAGAAAAGAACATTCTGTTTCAAAACGATTGTACCTATTTAAGACGGAATAAAATTTTATTGTGACAACGAACGATAATGATCAAAATAGTAAAACGAAAATTTGCATTTTACTGTATAATTTTGTAATCACAATAAAAAAGGCGTCAAACCCTCATTTAGATATTAACGATTGAAATCTGAGAACAAATTAAATGGAAACGACTCTTAAACGCAATCAAAATGAGGTGGTGCCAACACTGTTTAAGTGTATTTACGCATGTTAACCGTTTACAAAACTGACTTAAGGAAGGGACGAAGCATATTGTTCTTAATTTTATAGCACTGGCCTCGGTAATTGAAGTTTTAAAAAACGCTTGTCTGTTGATTTGATTGCGATTTCTTCTGAAAATTCCTGTATGAATAGTCCAATTACTGTTGGTCCGAGACAAATATTTCTTAATTTCAAGGAACATTCAAGCCAATTTGTGAAATTTGTGAACTCGCATAAAATGCTCTTTTCAGCATCCATTGCTGTAATTATTAGATATCAGCCTTTTTATTATTCATCAGTAGCCATTAACAAGGACAATTATTTTAAATCTCTGAATCACAAGGTGTTCGGGTCTTAAACTTAATCAGCGCACGGCTGTTCCAATCTAGGGCCCTCGCCGCATTATCGATTGTCTCCCAGCAGGGTGCACGACAAAAGAATCCAATTTTAAATAAATCGCGCGAGACCGCGTTGCGCCGAGAAATTAGGCATCGCGTCCCCCGCCGCGAAAACTCGTCGTAAATAAGTGTCGCGAGCGGTCCCGAGCTTCGTTGCACCGGCCACGCTTAAAAACAAATTCTTGTTATACACTCGTTTAAGGATTTAATTACTTGCATCGCTGATGGGTTCCCCCTGCACCCCGCTGTCGCCTCGATCGCCCGCACTCTTCACACGTGATCGTAAATCCTCACTTCGTTAATGACCCGAACGCTGTTTCGCGATGAATTACCGCTTAGCCTTGTTGACTTTTTTCCGAAATATGTTTCCGATTTTAGTGAGCGTGGGCTTAGCATAATGGCCTGTAACTCTTAAGTGGTTTTTCGAGTTCATCGCGATTTATGTTTCAATAGGATGAAACAATGTATTTAATAACTATCTGCTGTTATCTTCATGCACATCTTATAAAATTCATCGTTCTTAGTTCATTTTATATGGTTATTTTATGAGATAAAAAGTATTGGAAACAAATACCACGGGCAGGATTGATGTTTTACAAGTGATTTTTTTATTTCATCTTCGGTAAGCCGAAGGGATTACAAAGAAGCCGGCTACGACTGTAGTGCTTGTAATATTACATCAAATCAAATGGGCGTGACATCGACATGTTACACCTCTCCGTTTCATGACTGTGTCGTTCCCCATGTTCTTCAATTTTACTATTAAAGCCTATGATTGTTATTTTTTCTACCTTTACATTAAAGAAGATAGGACCGCGCACCCGCCCTCTATATTCACGTGGAGGTATCAGTGACGCCGTTTTCAATTTAGCGGGCTCGGTGTCGGGTGTCGCGAACAAGTGAGCATCGGGCCACAGTATCCGGCACCAATTGCCTTCGACTAAAGAGTCTTCTCTATAACTGCGCCTTTTCGCCATGCAGTCGGTGAGTCGTTTGTAAACACGATACTTCCTTCCACAACTCACGAGTCGCGCATGTGATTGCGGCCCCTTTACTTTAATCAAATGGCTGCGACAAAGGATTGAAAAGAACGCTCCTCGATTTCGTACAAGCGATCGCTATTGGCTGCAGAATTCCTTTACGGATTGCCGACATTTTTTGCCAATGCCTCCGTGAAATAGGAGGATTTTTCGCATATGTCGTCGAGTTATCACGTTGCGTCGATTTGAGAGTAGGTACACTAACTAAACGGCATCGGACTTTCCCACGTATGTTGTTGTAGGTAGGTATAGTGTGTAATAGTGTGCTTGACCGTGTTGACATGTTTAACGATATAATGAATAAATATTACTCCACTAACTTCTTGAGAACCATTTTAAGCGTCGAGTAGTAGAAAATGTTTATCGTAATTTAGATAAACTTTTGAAATTATGTGACCAGTAATTGTTTCGGATTCTTCTTTAGTCACACTCTTAAGAATTTAAGATTAACCTTCCGGCAAATTGTTGTTGGTATTTCTATCCTGACGTTTATATGATTAACTAAAGTAGTTTTTGATTACATAATGGATAGTGAGGTTATTACTTTTAGAGAACAGTTATTATTTGTTGATTTTTCTGTTTCAGTTATTAAATTATGGTTACGTAATCAAGTTAACTAACCTAACTTTTAACTTCGTCTGCATTCTATTGATTATTATTTATCTATTACAGTGAAGTCTTTATCTTTAAATAGACCTAACATAGGTAGTTTAATCTTATGAACAGTTGACAAATAATAATATAACATTTCCAATGTCAACATTTTAATTAATTGGCTCTGATTAATAATTTTTTTTCACTTAAATATAGAATAAGTGACATATAGTTTAAAGGCGAAGGTTCTATCTTTTAGTTGTTATGGAATTAATTCATTACAGTTTATCTTTTAGTTGTTATCGACATAATACGGTGGCGTAGCTACTTTAAAAGAAAAAACACAGTTTTTGCGTCATCTTGTATATTTTATCACTCTTTTTACGAATACCCCTTTAGCGAAACCGACATGTTTTTTTCGGTTTAAAAGCAGAATGAGCTTTCAAAGATTATAAAGAAACAAATATTCTTTATTCGATTTACTACTTGCGCAACGACTAAATAGTTTGTAATAATCGGACATCACACTCCGCCGGTACCTCTTAAATTTATTTATTTGCGGTAAGGCAAAAAAATAAATTTCCCAAAGCTTATCCTTAAAAACCTTAAAGACAGCCCCCGCCTAGCGTGGAGATTCACAATCATGCTGGCCTTTACTACAGGCGAACCTGCACACAGGTCATTGTCTATTCCTTTAGTTGGCACTAGCCTTCATCATACCCGTGTGTTGGTTTTATGTTGGCAAAAACCCACAAAAAAGCCAAACACACAGCACATCCCTAGCCTTAACTTTAAACATTTAATCGCCACAAAACTCCAAAGCTAAACCTACACTATTTGCAATAGACAAGTGTCAGAATTTAAATAAACATCCAAGTCGAAATTATTTTTAACCACTGACCTGAATATTTTTTTTAGTGTAATAATATATAGGTAAATGTTTTTAACTTATAAAGACTGACAAGTTATCCAAAGATAATCACTGACTTGCCAACATGTCATAGACCTAACACACCACAACAACACCACAGTGTAAATTAAACAACAATATACGTTTACCAAAAATATTACATGTCGACTGCCCTACGAAATGTAGGCTGTGGCACATACCAAAGATAGCACATGCCAAAGACACGAGATTCTGACACTTAGCATTGATGAGTCATAGAACCGATGGCATTAGACATGAAGACAAAGACATTGAAGTGATTTGATTATTATGGCAAAGTTAAGCAGCTACCAACTTTAGGGAGCACTTTGCACAGATCGATCAAATCCCTAACGTTTATACATCCGAGCATCCTTGTGGATATTAATATCCCCTACGCACCTCGATAATCATTGTGACGATACATGGCACATCAGGATGGGGACAAACAGTGGGAGGACGGTGACCGCTGCTACTCCTCGAGCCGTGATAGCGATGACAGCCCTATATTGCTTCACAGGTATGAAATATAATAATAATAAATAATAAAATGTATTAATTGGTCACTTCACAAACTTAATACATGGACGGATGTGTACATAGATCAAAGCATTTATAACCTAAATTTGTGAAGGACTGTTCCCGAAATAGGTTTCGTAGAAACCTGTGCCACAAAGTCGCCAGCTTCCTCCCGCCGAAAGGATTACAAACCTATTTATAACACAGAGCAAGCTAATGAGCTAAACCAATAACGTTAATATAGGGGAAAAAAATGATAATTACAAATTAATCTATAGTTGCATTAACTAAATAAGTTATAGAGAACCGAGTATGAGTGAGTGTATATTAAAACTGTGAATGTTGGTGTGATTGTGTTAGAGTTGTGTGTGTGTGTATTATGAATGTGTGTTTGTGTGAGTGTTAGTGAAGTGTAAGTGGGAGGTGTGTGTATGTTAATAGGGGAGCAACGCAACTAGTGAGTGGACATAAAGGACGAAGTGAGCAATCCATAGTGGGTAAGCACCGAGACTGGGACAACAGACATAAACAAATACATGGGATGGAATTTAAATTTATTAAATTTTTTACAGAAACCGAAGATATGCACCCTACGTCAGTTCAAAGGTAGAAGAGCGAGAAAGAAGATCTACCATCACAGTTCTAGCCAAGTTCTTTCTATTCTGCACAGCAATGATATTGTTCTGTGTCCTTAATTATTTACCAGTCTATAATATGGCTTATGACCAAATTCGTAAAGGATTGGTGACTGGTTGGTCAATACACATAAACAGGAACACAAAACTATACGTTCAACCAAATAACGTAACAACTATACACAAACCAGTAGACATATGCACCAAATACAACAATAACAAAATCTTTCTACTCATAGTGGTATGTTCTTCCACAACAAATTTCGATACAAGAGTAGCTATAAGAAACACATGGGGTAATTATAAAAAGTACTTAGAAATATCAAAGGTTTACAACGCAGTCAGAGATAAGTATAAAGACTATAATTTCACCTACGACCTGTACACTGAATGTGAAAGAGAGAAAAGATTTGCTAGAGACATATCAAGATTCGACCCCATATTACCTCAATTAGCTAAAGCGTTGAAAAATAATACGGTGAAAGTTAAGACTGATGGAGTACCTGAAGAGAAGCGATTCGATGATGATGATGATGATGATGATGAAGAAATGTTGCCAAAGTTCGATATGAATAAAGCATTGGGAGATCAAAATGAAGTGAACTATTATGATTATAATTACGAATCGAACATTATGAGGATACCACCGAGAAGGTATGTTAATAATCCAAATTTAAAGAAAGTGTTGAAGAAAAGTAATCTTTTTCCGGATAAGGGAGGTGATAACGATACTGGCAACATCGTGCCGGAGTATAAGCTTGTTTTTTTACTGGGGCAACCCTCGTTGAATGATAGTGATGTCCAAAATAAGATAGACGAAGAAGTTGAGAAGTATGGAGATGTGATTCAAGAAGGATTCATAGACTCGTACAATAATTTAACTTTGAAGTCTATAATGATGCTTAAATGGATTACGAATAAGTGCAATGATAGTGTCCGTTATATACTGAAGACAGACGACGACATCTATATAAACGTACCAAACTTAGTAATGATTCTCAAGAATAGATCTAAGGAGTTTGATGATAAGGTCGCGAATGGATATAAGGGGAACGAGTACTTGTTGATCGGACACCTGATATGTGGCGCCAGGCCTATCCAAGACTCTAGTAATAAGTGGTACAGTCCAAGGTACATGTACGGGGGTAGAGTGTACCCCCGGTACCTGTCCGGTATGGCGTACGCGCTGTCCGTGCCCACCGCGCACGCGCTCTACGCCGCCGCGCTGAGGACCAACTACTTCCATTTAGAAGATATTTATATCACGGGTATGTGCGCCCCCCGCGCGTCGCCGCGCATCGTGCCGCGTGACGATCCCGCGTTCATGTACCAGGCGGCGCGCGCCTGCAACGTGCACGCCCAAGTCACCGCGCACCGCGTGCACTCCGCGCAGATGCACCACCTGCACCAGTACTTAGCGGCCCCTGAGTTGGTCGACGAGTGCGAGAGAATGCGGCTCACGCAGATAAAAGTGGAGAAGAATACATTCATATTATACAAGTATTACCTTCGTTTATTCGCCAATAACGACTGTTAAAAATACTTAAGAAGAGATTTTTGCCAAGTTATTATACTCACTAGAAAAAATATATTTATAAAATAACATTTAAAATGAGTTTTATAAATAAAGTAGTGTGAATAACAGGTGCTGCATTGAGACTCGGTGAAGACGTTGCTTTGAAATTTGCTAAGTTGTCAGCAAAATTGGCTCTATATTTCATTTCTCAACCGATCCCGGTGAAATTTTGTGAGCAGGTTTAATAAATAAATATATATTTTTTTTTGTCGAGACAGTTTTTCGAAATTTATTAAAATGACTAAGATATGTAAAAAACCATATTTCAGTCCAGCTTTCCGGCTGTTTGTTCTCCTCTACAGGTCGCATTTCTCAACCGATTCTGGTGAAATTTTGTGAGTAGGTTCGATAATCATATATTATATAATTTTTCCAAATTTATAAAAAAAATATTCAGCCATTTTGAAAAATGATCAAAATGGGGAACATGCATCAATTTTTTTTGTATCAAAATCAAAAGTATAATGCGTGAGAGAATCAACTGTAATATTAAAACTTTTCTCTTGCGTTTTTTTCTCGTGATATTATAATCACTTGAATTTAGCGCGCAGCAGCACCCGCCGAAAACGCTGTATACAAAACGGTCAACATTTGTGACGTCACTTATGCCACGCCTAAATATTGCGTTTAAGTACATATGTGTCATACAAAATATTATTTCTTATTTGATATTCTATCCGACTGTTAAGTGCATTATATCGGAAAATAAAAAAAAATATCTCTATTTTCCCCTATGTGATAAAACTAAAATAATACATAGTTTTTTTATTTTTCTGTTCCATCATGTTTTTATACGTGTCCGCAGCGATCAATCTCAAAATCAAAATCGGTGACTTATGCATGTTCCTCATTAGAAGCACCATCTAGCTGCGAACACTCACGTACCTTCTGTGTCCTTTGAAAACTCACTCACTCACTCACGGCGCCACTAGTTTATTAGTACCAACCATGTTTAGATATAATTTAAAATAAATGGGACAATCGGGAATAAATGCCCGTACAAAGGTCTCCAGCAGCAGTAGCGCCACCAAGCGGGATAAATTTTGTGACATCCCCCCCATTGAAAAAGCAATCGGTATTACTGGCTCAGAATATTTAATAGACTAGGAAGCATCTCTAGTAAAGTATGAGTTTTATACGGATAATGAAAATTATTTTCTGTTATAGTTAGGTTAGGTTAGGAAATTAGTTATTGAAATGTGTTTTAATTTTAGACTATCGGAATATGTTCTTTACAAACATGCGAAACATTCATTGCGAAAAGATATTGTTGCTGTATTAATAAATTGTTATTTTGTGTAGATTTGAAAGTTAATATGTATGGCATTTTTATTTTATTTAAAATGAAAAATTTATTTTTCATTATTTAAACTTCCTGGCGATGTTGAAAGGTAACTGGCGATGTTGAAAGGTAAAATCTTAGAATAATAACACCTAGAACGATAGTTCTCTACAAAGCGCACTGTCAAAAGTGAGGCAACTAAAACAGCCAAAATGGCCCCGTTTTCAGATTTTTATTCTCCATTAAGTATTACCTAATCATACCGAATAAGTACAAAACAGTTTAAATTTTCCTACATTTATTAGATTAGTTACAATATTATTGGATTTTAGTTACGATTAGGTGACGTATGAACGATAAAATTTGAAAACTAAGCCATTCTGGCTTAGTATTAGTTGCCTCACTTTGCATACGAGGACATGCCTTCTAGTTGTTCTAACTTCTGATAAAACTTGTTTCACGTCTGCTTTTAATGAAATATATAGATTAATCAAACGGTATAGGTATACTTTCCGTCCTCAACGTTAACCTATTAACAATAGCTCCACCTTATTTCATGTCCGTGTAAAAAAACCTTAGGTTGGGTATTAGAAATTAAACTAGTTTGTATTTCTACGAGATCGTCGAGATCTTATCAGTCGATCGGTTTCTCAACCCTTTAATATATGCGTCGCTTTTTTGATTCGGAATATTTTAATAGTATCTGGCCATGTGGAGACGATTTGAACTTGAGCACGAGTTTTGTTCGACTAGCTACGGTGAACTCCGTATTTCCACGAGCACTGGAGCAATAAAGTAAGCAGTTTTACAAGTGAGTGGCCCCAGAACGAATGCACGGGTTAGCGTACGCCCGATATTCTTATTTTATGACTGTGAAAATCTTGCAAAGAATATTTTTCCGGGATCACGATATAATGTTGCTATTACCGACTTCCGACGGAGTCTAATCTTTCTCGGACGGGCCCATATTCGGTTGCATAAAACAGAACGGCATATTTTAAAACTGCATAAAGTTTTTTGGCATACTCGTCATTTCGAATAACGTTCATACAGAATAAATCATGAGGATTTTATCGAATGTCCACGCGGACGAAGTCGCGGGCGGAAGCTAGTATTTTATAAGTATTCTAAATTAAAATTATTATTCCAAAAATCGTTTCTGAATTGTACTGAAATATTTATGGTTTAATCCATTATGCACTTATGCACATTATGATAAATTATCTTTAGATGTTTAACAATTATGCCCTTCGACTATAAATTATGCGAAAAGACTTTATGCCAAAACTGTTATGCCAAACGACATTATAACTAAAAACATTTTGCGACCGACAAGGCACCCTTCTCCGACAAAGGTTACATGGTATACGGAAATAAAATGTATGTGTGTGTGTGTGCCTGTGTATGTGTTATCAATATCACTTATCAATTTAAATTAAAACCCATTGAAACTTATCTGTCCTACGTTATTATGAGGACACATTCAGGAGAATTCGGCTCTGAAATAAGAATGCTCGGACAGCTACAATGCTCTCACATTAAGTTGTCACGCGGCGTTCTCGCGCTCCAATTAAGTGAGATTTATTTATCCCTTCAATGTCATTCGACTCCTTCAAAGATTTAACTCGGCAGGACAATTGTTCCCCAATTTTCTAAACACCTCGACAATGCTCTCGTAATTTGTTCCATCCTCTTAGCTGTTTGATTGTTTGCTTTGGGAAAACACGGGCGTCATCGCGCAGCGCCAGGGTTGTCGCTTTGTACCCGACGTTCGCATTCGATATTCATTTGCTCAGATGCTTTGTAATCATTTAGAGTTTGAATAGAGGGGAGAGAATTCAAATTATGTTGCCATTAACGTTTACGCAGACTGCGAACATTTGCAGCGGAAATGATTATGCTTTTTATATTATCAGATTCGTAAATCTTGATATAATATTTTCACTTATGGAGCTGCATCTCTCTCGAGTTTGTCTCGTCACGTGAACTTGTATTCATCAAAAGTGTTTTTAAGCTCGTGAAACCAAAAAGATTTTCAAAAGGCAATAACTGGTTTGTTAATTGGCTACCGGGCACAGTTTCTTTGTTAAACATGAACCACACCCTGCGTTTATATAAGTAGTGGCTTATTTTAAATGATAAACGAGCTCCCAATCGTTTTGAATAACAAGCAGGCAGATGCTCTTAATCCTTTTGATTTCATTAAACGCATGCGCCCCTTGGCTCCTGTCGGAAATATCACTCGAGTGTAGGCCTATCCTCGATTCAACTATGTGTTGTCTGTAATAAGGTTCATTGGATTTCTATAACGTCATTTGTGAGATCCAGTCTTTGGAATTTTGAGTGCATTGTGCTTTTTGAAAATCTTCATTTTATTTAAAGCTATGAGATGACCTTGCTATATTTTTATGGATTGTCCCACAAGCCCAAAGAGACCAGACTGCTGTAGGTATTTAAATATTATTTTTGGAGCCTTTAAAAATATATCTAGACATAGTGTTGTCAGAACCTTATTATGTAGAATTAATATCCGAATTATCTATACTTATAAAATCATTTGTCGTGTCCTGCCTGACTGACTATCAACCAACATAACCAAAAAACTACTAAGTCTAGTTTAGAATAAATTATCACGCTCTTTGAATATTATTAAAACTGTCAACTAAAAAATTGAAAATTTGTTAATATATTTTTGCAAACAATAGAAACTTAACGTTGAACATAAAGAAGTACTTGTGCAATTTAACTATTTAAGAATGAGACGTTTGGGTCGGTTGACAGTAAAGCGGTGTCCTATTTGTTATTCGAACAATATTGTGTAATCACGGCCGCTATTTTCTCTTTTTCCTCCACGGAGATGCTAATTAATTCCCAGTAGAGGTTATTTTGAGTTCTTATCAATTGCAGCGTCATTTATTTTATCGTTTCGGATGAAGCCAAGTGAAAAATCCGTCGACATCAATCACGTCGATACTGATATACAATTCCGAATGATCGAAAAAATTTACATAAATAATTTATACCCGTGAGGCCCTGCGCCCCTAATCCTGATGCCAGTGCTGTCTTTTTAAAAAAAACCGGTCAAGAGCGGGTCGGACTCGCGCACCGAGGGTTTCCGTACCATCATAATAAATACACTGCAGAGCTGCTGTAGAATAATAAAATTATTATTGCAATATTAGGTCAGCACCATCTCTTGGTCGATAGTGGAACTATTTTTTTCTTAGTCCAGCGCCATCTCTTGACCGTTAGTGGAACTAAATTATTTTTTCTTGGCCATCTGTTGACTGGTAGAGGAACTAATTATTTTTTTGTTTGTTTTTTTTTTAATTTCTAAAAAAGTGTGTTATAGTCGCCCTACTTAAAATTTTAAAGACCCCTTTTCAGTCCCTGTTGTAAATTTTTTTTTTTTTATTTCTTTCTTATTTGCAAAATAGTTGGACAAACGTCATCTTAAACTATTCCAAATTTCAAGTGGATACCATTAGTAGTAGCTGTGACAGACAGACAGACAGACTGAGTCATACCATAAGGGTTCCTTTTTACCATTTTGGTACGGAACCCTAAAAAGACAAAGACATTGTTTTGGATTGTATCGATACTGTTCTTAGTTGCATTGTTGAAGTTGCTATTCGATGGTGCTGATAAGTTTTGTTATTTGTTTAGAATGTATCGTTATCAGTGACTTTGCTTGTGTGTTGTGTGGAGTATTTCAATTGATTGATACAAATGGCCAGTTTGGGTGATCACAGCGGGTCACCGCGAACATACAAGCTGGCTGTTCACTCATCTGTACTCACCCACATACGAAGTCGCCTGTTGGGCCGTTCTCTGCCGCGCTTGATGGAGTATTATGTTAGGCATGTGACTGTGATCGATTTGATCGAATCTTCATTCGGACAGCGCAAGTTTTTACCAAAGCTGGGGCTGGTACGAGCAAAGCCGCGCCGAAGATGATGTAGCGTTTGCAGTTTACAAGCGTGTTGTTATGATGAATAGCCCGTGTTTTGACCTCTGTTTTGGTGTGTTTCGATGTTGTTAATCGATTTTTGTTACATGCTGCCGTGACAGGTGCAAGATTTGATGATTTAAGGTTTGTCTTTTAGGGTTCCGTAGCCAAAAATGGCAAAAAACGATACCCTTATAGATTCTTCATGTCTGTCTGTCTGTCCGTCCGTATGTCACAGCCATTTTATTCCGAAAGTATTATGATTATACAGTTGAAACTTAGTAGGTAGATGTATTCTGTTAACCGCTTAACGATTTTAACACAAAAAAAAGAATAAGGGGGCTCCCCATTCATGGAACTGAAACTAAAAAAAAATTTTCTTCATACCAATACGTGCGGGGTGTCTATAGATAGGTCTTTAAAAATGACATGCAAATATAACTTTGTCATTTATACCAACACTGTGAAAAACAAAGTTATTTTTACAGACAAAAAATGAAAGTGGTATTAAATATGGTATGGTATAAGGTAATTACGGAACCCTACGGCGCGTGGCCCGACATGCACTTGACCGGTTTTTTTACTAATCAAGTACTTTGCTGTTTATGGAAATGTAAATCCAATTATAATTATATAGTCACCTATAAACACTTTCAAATAATTCGTTACCAACCTTGACCTCATATTCTGACAACCCCTTTCTAGCAACCGCACTAACAAACAGAAAAACAACACAAATAAACTCTAGATAGAGTTTCTTTCTTCATTTTTAAATTCGAAGGGGAAAGTCCAATGGGCCTCTGATGGTGAGCGAACAACGTAACCTATAAACACTTTCGAATTACCAACCTTAACCTTATACTCCAACAACCCCTTTCTAGCAACCCTACTAACGTACAGAAAAACAATACAAATGAATTCAAGATGGAGTTTCGTTCCTTATTTCTTTCAATTTGTTGTAGTTGTATTTCATGTTTCTTTATTTATAATTTATATTTTTAATACCAACCACAAGGCACCGAAGTTTTCTTAAGCGTCGTTACTTCATATTGTGTTATCTATCGGATAAATTATAAACCATGACGGATAAACTTTCAATTAAATAGGTAAACCGTAACTACATCTCCGGAGGAGTAAGTTGGTAATATTTTATACTATACTTTTTATTAGGCTGAAGTTAAAGGAATAGCGTCGTCGAAGCATGGGCTCAGTCAATTAACCTTCGTTAGCTGCCAATAAATATCGCGATTCAGACACTCTTGCGCTTTCTTGGTCAAGCACCTTACGCCTTTCACTTAAAGACTATTTTCCCACACGATGTTTGGAAAAATTTAAAAATAAAGGCGGTTCTAGGCAGGTTTTAAGGCTAGATATAATTAACGAAGCGTTCCGGTAGCATTCAACCTATAGGCCGTTTAACTTGCGCGCACCTGATAAATCATTAAAGAATACCAATTTACCAGCATCCACCTGTTTTCATTTAAGTCCATTTATTTATTAAATGAAATGCGTTGTTAATGTGTAAATTACTACTGCATTTTTGTTATGGAGTCTGTTAATTGACTATTATTAATTAATTAATAATAGTCAATTAAATTTTAATGTAATAAATAGATACATAGGTACTGAAATAAATAAATTTAAACATTTGCAGGCTTCAACATCTATAAATGAGTTGGTATCGTATAAAAGATAGACACGATTTTTAAAACTCTTGTTTTTTGGTCTTTTTGTCTACGGACTGTCTCCCTAAATGAGTGTTTTAAAATTGTTAGAATGCTACTAAATAGCCAGCCATCATTCAAATCAAATCTTAAGTTAGGTTACGGTTATCAACTAATACATCACCGTACGATTCAAACCAATTCTTAATTCTTCTTTTTTTAAATTTGCAAAGTCACTAGACGTAGAAACGTTCTGGCCGTGCCAACCGCAGGCAGTGTGATTCGGACGAGACGATGTCGAGTCGTTTTAATAATTCCACACGAATTAATAAGCCTTAGCCACGCCCCAAGGCGTCTACGCTATGATTAATACACTATTGCAGACGACTACCGGGTGGCTCCCATTCCCCCACCACTCACGAACTTAGCTCAATTCACACACACATTATTTATATCGATTACGTATGCCAATGCGGCCGTATATCAATCCGAGTGTTAATATTTAAATAATAACGTCAGATTATAAATTGTTTCCAGCCAGACACTTTTAATACTCGTTTATAACGAGATGGTGTTTTTATCGATATTGTAGATCGAATTTCTATGATAACTTAGATGATATGTTTGGAAACCTGATGATGATTTGAAGGGAATTTATGATTGTATCTTATTAGCAAGTAATAATAAGTCAATGCTATTAGTTTCTCAAACATGATTGTGACAATTAAAATTGCACAAGTTTAAAGACGGCCTATTTTAAAAACCTAATTTTTTTTCAAATACCTACATTTCGAAATTCTTAGCATTTTCAAGTCAATTTATTGCATTGAATTGCTGATGCCTGATTATTCTTTGTAGATATAAGTATAGGAATAGAAGCTAAAACGTCATTGATCTATGGGTGGATTCGTCCAAACTTCAATATAAACGGGAATAACTATACCAAGAATACATCTATTCCAAGATTTTTTTCTCGAGTAAAGAAATAGTAATTTTTCCATGCAATCCAAAGATAAGTTACTCTTGGGATTCTTATTCTTTCATTAGTGAGTGAATATGTGAATGAACGTATTATCCGGCCAATTGTCATTGTTCTGTAAACGAACTATTTAAAAGGCAAAGTCTTGTCAACTTGATTTTGTCGCCTTGTACGTATCTGTAGCGGTCAAAGTCAAATGTCAAACAAATGTCACTGACATACGGCTCGCGGATGCCATTAAAATACTCGCGGATTAACTCTGTTATTCCCCGTGAAATGGTGGTAGGTATAGTGACTATTCCTGAATAGGCAAAATACTCTGAGAATAGTATGTGGTAAAACGTAATTTCGATTTACTCTCGAATAACTGGTAATTTTATCTAAGAATAACAGCTATTCCCACTTGGTCGAATCCGGCTAAACTATCTTAATAAAATTGTATGTGGAACCCTAATTAGCCTTATCGTAAATCAGGCAGTATTAAATAATCCTCAATTAAGTTCCTTATATTCCCTTTTCAGTTTTTAAATTAAAAATCTATCAACAAATTATTTTGTAATGTGACCTAAACGTGTTACACTAAATCTTAATTTTGAATGCAAAATGTTCACTAAATTATATCCCCGTAACAAAACAGTGAATAGCAGTGATCTTTCATTATCCTTATTGTTTGTTATCTTTTCATCTTTCAAAGTTTTCTTTCTTTGCAAGTGCATTACCGCAAATCTGTAAGTAGCATTATCCTTTATCCAAAGAAAAGATAAACAGCATCAGGTAAATATCAACCCTTTTGTTAATACTCATCAGCACAATGTTGTAACAGTAAATACTGTTTTAAAAAGGTTTTAAACTTTTACTACATTGTATGGAATTTCTTTTTTTTTACTTTTGTGTCAGTTTTTTGAACTAACTGTGTGGTCTGCGATATTTTAATAAAAGCTGTAAGTTTTAAAACAATTGTTTTCTATGATTCGAAAAAGGGTTAAACTTTATTTGAACTAATAGTTAATGCTCACGGTAGGTAATATTGGAGCATGAAATATTTTTAATAATACTAAATAATATACTAGAAAAAATATGACTCGCACCAGATCAATACTCAGACAGACGGGAATCGAACCCGCGACCTTTGGATATCCGGTCCAATGCTCTGACCGCTGAGCTATCGAGTCAGTTTTTCTAGTATATTATTTAGTATTGTATAAAAATAGCATTGTGAATGCAAAAATCTCTTTTTTTTTAATAATGTTATTTGTTTTACTTACATTGAACTCAGTTATATTAGGGCCTATCTCTTGTTATGGTGATATTCATAGTGCCATTTGTACACCTACCTGTTACTTCACTTACGTAGAAAATACCATAAAGCTTCCATAAAGATAAATAATTCGATATTACTTTTTTCCATAAACTTTTGAAATAATTAGTTTCTTTGTATTAAACCAGTGTACTTCTTCAATAATCCATATTTTTTCTATAGTTTGATGTCTCCTAATCCTAAGGTCTCCTATAAGTTTAAACTTAAGCAAACATCATATCTTCTATGATGTTAAAAATGCTTCAGTTGCTTGTTATTATTTCGAACTATGATGTTGACGGTATTCTAAGCGACTGTAAATTTATAATAGCCATGCCATATTGTAAATAAGAATCAGCACAATTTGCCCATGCTTATTTTATTGTTTCAAGAGTCGGCTTCAACGGTAAAAGAAATTATGTATCTTTGACAATACCTGCTGTAATGTGTATAAACTCTCTAGGAGTACAATTTAATCTTAAAAGTATCATTTCGAGTGTTACTCGTGCAGCCATTCTGTTTCGGGTACCCGCTAATAACCGGGTTGTTCCCAAAACGTCGCCGTTTACCCGCACGTGACCGTGGACACCTGCCACCGGCCGATCGTGCCGATATGCCTCACCAGGCATCGGGGGCTATTCTGAAATTGCATCCGAAGTGTCTCACACATTTGAAAAGTTCCATTCGCTCTCCCATTTAAGTTTTTCAATATTGGTTCTTCGATTTATGAGCCAAGTGTCAGTCTTGAACGTAGTCAAAGATAAAAGATATTATTACATGATATTATGGAGCTTTTAAAAAATAACACATTTTAAAAATAAAGTAAGTAATCAGTAGGACTATTTTCAATGCTTGACTCACAGTTAAATATAAACAGCACTGTTCAAATATTGTTTCCAGATTTCGAATGCTTTAAATTTCTTGTAGACAATATCGAGCGATTTAAAATTACATGCCCTGCGACCTCTTTCTCTAACTAAAGCTTCTTGGACTTATTTGTCTCGTTATAGCTATCGACGACGATCTATACTGTATTACCTCGAGTTTAAGGAAACTCGGAATAGCGGCACGAACGCTGTTCTGCCCTCTTGACACCTTTGTTTGCTCGTCAAGAACCAATTTGTGCATTGCAAAACTGTGTTTTCTTCCATTTACACGGAGAATAGAAATCGACGGAGAATTTGTGGTAAAGCCCTTCAACAATAATGTTACTTTGGTTTTAACTGTTTATTGTTTAGACATATTTTATTATCTTTGAAAATATAAATAAATGGTTGGTAAAGTTAGATGAAATCTCGGCAATAAACAACAAAATCTTATTAACTACCTACCATAAGTAACATTACTATCATCCTACGTGTAATAAGCGTTTTCTTCCAGTAGCAGAAACGTTAGGAATGTTGCTTAATCCATCCGAACTAAAACTTTTGCACTTCTTAAAATCAGTTATACACGTCCGGCTTATTGAAAGAGTCCTAAGTAAATTTTACCTTGCATAATGCTTTGTTCGCAAAGAAATATGATCTGTGCAGCGTATCTTCTACAAACATTGACTTTATGATGATGATAACTTCACAATAGCTTTGACACCTGAGCTAACAACATCATGCCTACTTAGTATTTTTTTTGGTAGCTGCCATTTTTGATTGGCTCTTTGAACTTCCGAATGTTAATATGTACTTACTTTTTTTGCTAAGAATTTTGTGCGATTATAGTTATTTATATATCTACACCCATGATAATAATTATGTATCCTCTATAAAGGGTTTTGGCTTTGACTTTGACTTTCCTCCTCTTCTTCGTCATTATAATAATATCATCCGAACGTGTTATCAGTGTTATAATGTTGTACTGAATTTCATAATGTAACTCGTTGGGCGTGGGCGCGGGGAGGTGCGCGACATCCTCTCGCTCGGATATTGTTGTAATGTTGGCGGTAAAGCTAACCGTTTCAGAACCCTTTATAGAGGACTAGCTTCTGCCCGCGACTTCGTCCGCGTGGATATTAGAGAAAATTCTTAGGGAACCTTCAACCAGGATCCGACCAGCCATTTTTACTCAATTAGGCGCGCTGCTTGAGACATCTGCCGCGTGTGGCGGACCTCGCACAAGGCACCCCGATCCCGGTCCCGTTCCCGTTCCCGTTCCCGTTCCCGTTCCCGTTCCCGTTCCCGTTCCCGTTCCCGTCCCTGTCCTCGTCCCCTGGATGTGCATGTCCAGGTCCAATCATTCCACCGTGTTGGACTTCAAAATAAATATCATTTTCGCAATCACCATCCCATGAAACCTCAAGAACGACATCCACATCGATTTTCATGTTTACTTACCCCATTTACCCCTAAGTGGTTGATTTTCAAAATTACAAAATATATGTTTGCCTTTTTATTTTTAGATGAGCTCCAACGAAGTTTAAAGTTGTAATGTCTATTTTATATTATTTTTCCATACAAAATTTGAACCCCATTTTCACCCCTTTAGGGGTCAAATCATGACCACCGTGTTGGACTTCAAAATAAATGTAATTTTTGCAATCATCTTCCCAGAAAACCCCAAAAACGACATCCATATCTATTTTTGTGTTTTTTTTACCCCTTTTCACCCCCATTTCATCCCCATAGGGGTTTAAATACTAACAATAACAATATACGTTGCGTTAGATTTCCATCCATAAGCCTAAATTATAAATTTAGCGATTTTTACTTCGAAAATAAAGGATTTTCTTCAATACACAACTTCATCCCCCTTTTGACCCCTTCGGGGGTAGAATTTTAAAAAACGCTGAGACCCGTATTTATTTATTTTCAATGGTCAGTCTAAACACAATATTTGAAGAACCTAGCTTCAAAACTGAGGGACTTTCATACAAACTTTGATCCCCTTTTTTACCCCCTTAGGGGGTTAATTTTGAAAAACCCTTTCTTAGTGCACCCCTAGACCTCATAAGGAACCTACGTGCCAAATTTGGAGTCTCTAGACCCAGCGGTTTGGGCTGTGCGTTGATAGATCAGTCAGTCAGTCAGTCAGTCAGTTTACGATTTTATAAATATAGATTTCAAAGCATGGGTGTAGATAAAGTACAGAATAATGATCACTAATAATAACATTCCAGGGAGTTTAATAAAATTTAAGTTTTCTAATTTTTTTATTCCTGTAAAACTACATCCACCAACAAAAATCTGAAAAATAACGTAACTTTCTCCGTCTTTTGACCGACCACACAAGAAAGAGTGTGTACTCAAAGTCCTTTTACTTCAAAGTTCCCTGTTCACAATATATATTTTATTATGATCGGTCGGATTTTATATTGGAGCTCTGTACGTACGTAGAATTTTTATTATTCTCGAAAATAACATCGTTCGATTTGTCGTCCAGTATTAGGATCTCGATGAATGTTTTCTTAGCGCATCGCTCCCATTCTCGAAACTCACCGCTTGGTCACTGTTTACCTTTGTAAAACTAACTATTGTGCTCCTGGGGACGATAATTGTAGGCGGACATGTTTTTTTATCGAATTTTTTTGTAGTATTATCGTGTCTGATGATATTTTAAATGTTTGTGTTTCTGCTCAATGTGATGTCCAGTGACGTGTAGGGCCCGTATCCATTGTGCCCGAAAGCGTTCAGTCTGCTAAGACTGTTTGCTCTTGCTGCCTGGCTCGCATACCTTTGTGTGCTTTCGGTATAATACGGGGTGGTATAGCGCGTCATTGTTGTTGATACTAGTAAGCAACGGAGAACTTCCTTGTTACTAGTTTACAAAATTGATGAATTTTAAATAAAAAACTTTTCATGAAATTGAAGTCCTAATTCGTTTCGATTCTTCAATCGTAGTCAATGTCCTGTATTTTTAGGGTTCCATACCAAAATGGTAAAAAGGAACCCTTATGGTGTGACTCAGTCAGTCTGTCTGTCACAGCTGGATATCTCGAGAACTACTTATGGTATCAACTTGAAATTTGGAATAGATTAAGATGACGTTTGCCCAACTATTTTGCAAATAAGAAAGAAATAAAAAAAAAAAAAATTTTTACAACAGGGACTGAAGGGGTCTTAAAAATTTTAAGTGGGGCGACTAGGGCATGTGGGGTATCATATGAAAGAGCTGCGCTGCGCTGCGAGCTGTGAGCCCTGAAATTGGCCCTGACATAAGAAAAATTAAATTAGTTCCACTATCGGTCAAGAGATGACGCTGGCCTAAGAAAAAAAAAATAGTTCCACTATCGGCCAAGAGATGGTGTTGACCTAATACTGCAATAATAATTTTATTATTCTACCTACAGCTCTGCAGTGTATTTATTTATTATGATGGTACGGAAACCCTCGGTGCGCGAGTCCGACTCGCTCTTGACCGGTTTTTATTATAGTAATCGATAGGGTCAATTTCTTTTAAATAACAAAGTAACTTATATTAACGATGAGTTTTAACATTTAATTTTAACATTTCCGCGCGTACCTACTATAGGTGCCTATGCCTACATCCAAGTAAAACAATTTTTACGCCTACAGTATAGTATAAATAATGCTACGTGAAAAAAATTAGTTTTCTTTGTTGTATTACTGTCCACGGATTGTATAACAATTATGTATTTTAAAAGTAGGATACTTTTCTTTATAAAGTATCAAGCTTCTTTAGTCACACTTCAAATTGCACTATCACTCCTACGCATATTGTTGAAAAGGTAAACATCTTAGAATTCGCCCTTTTTGTTCGTTACCAACAATCGGGGTGCTTTCAATGAAATCACGGCATGCTCTATCACCATGCAGTTTTGGTACAAATTTTGTTCCCTTTGTCGGATATCGGACATCTATTATGATGTCTTTAATATCTGTATATAGGAAATACTTCCATTGATGTTCTGTGGTGCTGCCGAAGAATATTGAATTGTAAAATCAAAAGGAATTTCAAAGAAGGCAGTCTGTTTAGAATCACATAGAAAAATAACAAGAAAGAACGGAACACGTTGATTCATGTTTATAGCACCGTTGAATATAACTCCGAATCAACATAATTATTTACATTAATGTTCGCTGTTATCTTACTTCATTAACGATTTAATATTTTACCAGTTTGGTGGTGTTTAAATACTGATTACAGGACGTATAAAATTCACTATAAATTCTTTATTTATGTAACAAAAAGGAAACAGTGGGGACGCTCTTAGAATTAAATATATGCTCGCGATCATAAAATAAAGAATTTATAGGCGTCCTTTGGTATTACCACGGCTCGGTTTTATGGCTTTACGGAGCGTTTATTCAGCGTTGCGTGGTCGTATCACGCGCATTCCAGATAACTCTACGCTCCTGTTGTCACTGCGAGGGCAATTTCGTCATTTGCATGAGGAGTCCCGTCTATTATAACATTCACGTTTTACGGACCGTTTAATTAAAAGGCATCTTTATGACTCCAGGTGAAATCTGCGACTCTTATCTTTACTATATAGGGTACATTGTAACGATAATTGTATTTTCTGTGTTGGAGATGATTTTCTTTTATCAAATAAAAGGAGGAACAATACTTAAATCCCTTAACAAGATACAAAAAAGTTAATGTTTGTGTTGTTTGAGGCAACACATAAACGTATGAATGATAAAATACACACCGCAACAAGATCCGTGACCAACGAGTTAACACGACCATTCTCTCTATAAGCACGCGTGAAGTTGTGATTATAAACACAATCGAAGAGTATTTTAGTCGATCCCATGTGTGTGACCTTCACAGAGCTCCTTTCTCAGGTTAATAGAGAAACCTAAAATACTCTATAATATTATAATTAGATTGATTTAAGTATCTTTTAATATAAGTACTATTTCCAAATGAAATAAAATATCACCATTTCCAAGACGACTCATTTGGCTTGTAACTTGACAAAAAAACGGCATTCTAGTTACGGTACAACGACAAAAATTATCCGAGAGGTAGCTCTCTTAAAAGCGTGAAATTGGACAAATCCAAAATAGATTTCCAAGTCGTTTTTCCTCCACCGAATACACCCACCTCTTTTTCATTAAATACTATTTTTTATCAAACTTTAGTGCCAATCTTAAATGTTTTATTAAGTATTGTCAAGATGTTTAAAATAAGATTGGGTTATTATCTGACAAGTTATTTAATAAGTAAGTAAATTGTAGCTAAGTCGACGTCGTCCGGTCAGCTGAATCAGAAATTATTAAGTTTCGGCAAAAGCCTAGACATAAATTACGAGTAGATTATTCGTTGCTAGCTTAACAAATATTTATTTATGCCCAATAGCATGGAATGAGCATTAAGCAATCTTTGATATTTTTTATCTTTGTGAAAGTTTGCTTTTAATATGAAACTTTACTTTTATATTGACACGACTTATTTTCCTATGTCCCCCTAGATGGTGCTGAGGACGTCTACAGTTATCCTTTATCGCGTTTGATTTTGAGCTACGCGTTTTTACATTTATATTGCTTAACTTTAAAGTAATAGTTGCAAAATTAATTGCAACATTTCTATCGCAAGCAGATGTGCCATTTCATAAAACCGTAAAAAATTTACAAAAGATATGCCTTTGTAACTATGAATGAACCGCAAGATATTGTTTTGAGCATAATAATTAGATGCCTTTGCGCCGGTGCTGGCATCCACATTGTGCGAGATTCGACACGGTTTTTATGAAGTGGCTCTCGTCAGCGGCAGGTTAGGCTAGGTCATGGTTATGAGTGTACGCTTATCATTTATCTCTATGTTGTGGTTAAGAATATTATAATAACAAAATATTGTAACAAAGTGACTTGATTGTCAATTAACAATTGTCAATTTTGGCATAATGTATACCTCTCAGGAAGGCTCAAGTAGAGAGCCGGGCTCGCCGTTTCCCTGCGTGATCAAATCAGAAATGAGAAGATCCGTAGGAGAACGTAACCGACATCGCTCGAAGGATTGCTCAGCTTAAGTGGCAGTGGGCTGGATAGACACATAGCGAGAAGAGAAGAACCGACGGCTGTTGGGGCGGAAAGGTTCTGGAATGGCGACCGCGCCGAGACGCTCTGTGAGTAGACCCCGACAAGGTGGACCGACGATGTGGAGGTCATGGTACGAAAAATGAATGAATGATACGGCTTAGCGAGTCAGTTTGGGTTATGAACTAGCGTTGAATCGCCCGCTGCTGACGCCGCTGAAACTTGATCGCAATAAAGACGTCATGGTACGAATAAGCAAACCAGTTCAGTTTAGGTCCTAAACTGAATCGCAATAATAGTTCGTGGTAGGCCTCCTGGGCCCTATTTAATAACGTCAATTTGGTTTACATTGCGGTGTAGCTATGAGTAGTTTGTTCTATTTTCCAATTGGTTGATTCATTTATTAATTGTTTTGTCTAAGAATGTATCAATCCCGCTATCCAGAACTAAAATATTTAATAATTGATATAGAATTGCGCCTTAAAGTATTTTACATGACGTAAAATAGGTAATTAAATAATGTGAGTACGTCTCTACAGTCTCGTAAGTTAGACATTATTATTCATAAATCAGTAAGCTCGGTAATAAACTGTTTTCAATGACTTCGTTGGTAATACTGAGCCCAGCCGATTATACTACATTAATAGCGAAATAAATTCTATCACAAGACACCCTGAATGCCTTCATAACACTGGACTAGCGACCGCTTTCGTTTACGAGCAAAAACTGTTGTTGCGATCGAGACATAATTATTGGCAATGAACTGGGAGAAAAATAAAAAGCATCTATTAAAACAAAGGAGAGTCACGGTTATACTATTAGATGCCACTTCGCACCTCGGGAATATTGAAACAAATTCTAGCATTCCACTTTGCAAGTCGCCGATCTTATTATGATGAACTGTAACTTAACGCTGGTGCATTAGCCCATTCTGGAGGAACGCTAATGGTATAATGCTGGCGCAATCATACTCAGCAAACCGTTACAGCAACAGCAGTCGGAGCCAGCATCTCGGAAACGCCTCCATCCAAATGGGAACTATATCGACACGACGCGCATGCCCCTCATGCCTTAAAGTGTCCGTCGAACGTGACTCGTGGGCCACATTATAATTACAGATCAGCGATTGTTGTGCCCATAAAATGTATAATTTATAAAAGCAGAACGTTGAATAAACTCCGGTGATGCTTGTTTATTTTTTTCCGCGACAAAGTCGTCACAGTGCAGCGTGCGTCGTGTTACTATATTAGTTTTTGCTCATTCTAACCAACTAGAGCGGAGTGCCAGCGGATTTTTGCCGCATAACCATATTAGTGACAAGACAAATGATTATTACCCGTACATATCAATGAATGAATGGTGCATTTAAATCAATGCCAAGTATAGACACTACATTATATTTTTTGTGTAAAGGTTTTTCTCTTATGATTTCGCGAAAATGGGCTATCGCTTTCGGTCATTACTTTTATGGCGAATCGTAAATTATTTTGAAGCGGAAAGGTGCGATACGAGATAAGTTAAAACCGCCATAGACGAAACTCAAGTGTGTGACGGCGTGACATTACTTGTTGTGGCTTTACGACCACCATAAACCGGCTATATATTACCATTTACACTATATTCTAATACGATTTTTATATCTACTGACTATTAATTCTGTTAGTCACAGTGGTTGAATTGATAGGTTTGTCGTTAATTAATAGGGTTTTCGTATTATCTTTATAAGAGTACCAGATTTCTTTGCAATTTGCTTTTAAAATTATATGTGAAAGGATCTATCGCATGCTATTTTTATATTAATTGCATGACCGTCCACAAAAAAAAATATTTACCTGAATAGGTGAGCTTTTGAAAAATTCGAGTTGCAATTTGACGTCTATTGTGTTGGAACAAAGGCTGGCGATGCGTTAATAAAACAGGTGCATCGCTTCCAAAGTTTAGAGGGAGGGACCCGCGGGATCTCGGGAATACGTGACCGGTTTCATTCTATCCCATTCTCCACTTTGATAGCGTCCGTTTTGTGTAATTGCCGTTAAGGTTCGAAACTATTTTTCAGTGTTTAGACCTTTTTGTGGCATTGTGCCGCATCATTCCTGTCCGCCCACGTTTCATTAATGCGAATCTAATTTGTTTTCGGGGCGACTGGTCGGGTTCAACGGGGCTTTTGTTGTTGATCCGTTAAAATGATTAGCGAACGTTGTGGGCAGATGGTACAGAATAAATTAGGCATGTTATTTTTTGTAATCTGATATTGATGAGCCTGATGATTGAAATTGTAATATTCAGTCATTAAAAGTTTTATGTCTTTTTCCTTTACCAAGTTCTCACGATCAATGTAAACATTTTCACAAGATGATTTTAGTTGATAAATTTTTAATGTATGTGAATTGAATTACCTGCGATCAAATCATTAAAGTCGTCGTAGTCGTAACGTTTCTACTTTACGTACTTAGTTGTAGAATAATATGAGCATTTTTTTATGTCATCGCTCGTTTTTTTTTTTTTTTCTTTTCTTATGTAAATTTCTTAGAATTTTTGCTAATCAATCACCAGTTAAAGTAAGACTATGAGAATTCTTACTTTCAAATAATTATGCTTTATTTGCAGCCAATCTTATCGAGATAGTGCTAATTGGTCGATCTCGAATTAGCTGATTTATCACTGCGCGGTCCTAGAGCGTGGGGTTCACTGCCAGACGGACCCATTAGTATCACTGAGCCACTCGTCTGAAATCATCTGGTTCGCAATCAATCTCCTAGCAGATTTCTAGTGCTCGTGTTGCCCACTGATTTACCCTTTAACAAAATAAATGGTGTTTGGAATTGTTAGGCAGTTTTGTTTGTAGTGGTTTAAACTCTACAAAAGAAGCAAGAGACCTTACACCCTGTTTATTAGTAAGGCCTATTTTAGGTAGGAATGCTCGTTGCCATTAGTAAATATTTAATGTATTCTTTGTACTGTACAGTCTAACAACATGAGGCTCACTGCAAGATTAGTATCATTGAGCCACGTCCCAAGAGCCAAGTCATTTGGTTCGCAATCAGTCTCCATGTAGATTTCTAGTGCTCTTGTAGCCCACTGATTTACCCTTTAACAAAATTAATAGAGTTTGTTATTGTAAGGCAGTGTTTTATTTTGGGCACTGTGTTTTAAATTCAATGAGAAACTATTGAATACATTCAGGTTTTTATTTGTTGAAGTAGGTTCTTAAAACTATAAACAAAAATAAAACCTTTAATTCGATTCCCTGACCGAAAGTAGCGCTCTCAGAGGTTTTTATTTAATAAGTTGTTAATAACTAGTAAAGGATTTTAATAAAACTTTTCTTTGAATTTTTAGGGCTCATTATCTAGTATTTTTAAAATATATCACTATATTCTCTCGCAGTCATGCGTAGAAGTAAATACGAAGAATGTGTTAAAAACGGCCACTTTTAGCAGTTTTGCTATCTACTTCTAGCAGTGACTACGAGGGAATGTAAACTAATGATTACAATGAATACAAGTTTACGAAAAACTTACTTACTATTTTGAGGTTTAGTGAGTAAAACCAAATTTTCATTTTTTTTGATTTTATATTACGAAATTAGTGGCATAAAATTAATGTCGCGACATTAATTTCAAAAACAATTCAAGTTTCATGATATTACTTTTATTATGCATGACGCATGACACTTATTTCGTAATGTAAAATCGGTTTAAAAAAACATCGGGAAGTTGGTAAACTCCTAATGCAGAAGGAAGCCACCAAACAACATGCAATAAAGCGTCACAATAGTGCCTTGGGGGATCCGTTATCGTTTTCAATGGAGACGTAGATATCGACCATCGACGGAGTCACATGAAGGTTTATCTACCCGATAGTGAAAAGGACAAAAACAGGACACTCCACTGATCCCTGGGTTGCGATAAAAAGGTAGTATTTTTTGCGATTTTTCGAATTCTTCGAAACAATGCAGTCCGTTCGTCCAGAAATAACTGGTACGCTTTTAGTTTTATGGCTTCAGACAGATGAGTCTAGTCTTGTTGTGATTTATGGCGAAAGTGAAATGAAAAGAATCGTTGCCTTTTTCTCTGCTTTTTTCAGCACTAATTTGCGTAAATCAACAAAATATTTTTTTTGCTTTTTACAGTCACTTCATTGTGTTTATTCTGGTTTGTTTAAACGAATGGCTAATTATAATTACAGCTGTTGTGCTATTAAAGTTGCTCGCACAATTAGCAGGACATCAATTAGTATTATGTATACGTCTATGTGTTTTATTGACGGGTTTTGGATCAGTATAGCGGCAATTCAGCATTGGAGCGACGGAACGTATGACTCAAACAGAAGCAGTCGGAAACTGTACGCAATAAAGGAGCAAGTGATCCCGAAGCACGTACGACAATTCGTTCTAATAGACACAACTGACAATGCCGTATGTCTGCCACAGACTTAAGCAAGTGTGAAAACAATTTAGGAACAATACAAATTTTTGGAATTGTTTTTAAAATCTTTTGTTTGATACAAGCTTTGGGTTTTGAAATTGTCATGTTTGTACTATGGTTAAACTATGAGTGGAATTTAGCCTGAAATAACTGCATTTTATTTTTATTAAAAGTCAACTGTAACAACAGTAGTATAGGGCCAATTTAAGAGATCACATTTGACACTTCATCAAAATTCAACAACCTTCTACCTCGGGCACACAATATATATTTTTTTTTTCAATGTGACAATTGCTCAACTTTTTTCAGTTAATAAACATCAGCCATTTTTAATGTCCCCACTGCTGGGGCACAGGCCTTCCTTATGGATGGATAAGGAGGATGGGCTATAACCCACCACGCGGGCCCAATGCGGATTGGTGGGGTTTAACGACTGCAAATGCACCCGGGACCAACGGCTTAACGTGCCTTCCGAAGCACGGAGGAGCTCGAGATAATAATTTTTTGGTCACCCATCCAATGACCGACCCTTGCGAAAGTTGCTTAACCTCCGCAATCGCTGGGCCAAGCGCTAAACCACTGTGTCATCGAGCTCCTCAGTTAATAATACGTATTTATTGTAATAATCATAATATAAAAGAAGCAAACGATTTAAATTGACAATACTGTGCTAGCTAGTAGAGTGTAAAGTGTTTTAAACTTGTGTTGTAAACTGTTATTAGATAGAGCTACCTGAAATTTATAATAATATGTTTTTAATATTTTCGTGTCTTATTTGTTTATTCGAATTATTTTCAAGCGTGGGTGGTACTACCCATTCAGTTTTCTATCTTTGAATAGTCAAGCAATACGCAGGATTACTCTTTATTACTCGTATTTCGATTCCAGTGTTTAAACCAATAAGAGTTTATTTTTTATGTATTTGAAATTTCTAATGTGCTGTAGTTTATTGCTGTAATTTACTTAGGTCTATGGTGCACACATTGTTTTGTCAGAACGAGACGAGTCGATGCAAAACTCGTGCCGCTGCCGTGCCGCTGGCGTGTGATCTAGGCGCCCATTTTTTTACGACTAAACGTGGGGGGTTCTGAAGTGAAGTGGCCCCCGATGCAGTCATAATTAATACCATTGCGACTGCTCAACGTCAAAGTGTTTTGGTAACACATTGTAATAAATCGCTCGCACAGTGGGACCTCACACTTATTTTTGCTGAGTGACGTCACTGGTTACGTCATAGTGCACTTTCAAGGAACGAGCATTTAAATTTATTGAAAACGGTAGTGATTTCAATGATTAATAAAATTCCTGTTTAAAATCAAACTTTCAGCCAGTAACTATGTATTTTAATTTTAGTCAAATATGTACTTAGAATTAGAATTAAGAACATTTTAAGAAATTTAATAAATATACCTATGGAAAATGTAGAGTTCTAATTAAGTTTCCAACATCTAATTAATTAACTAACTGGTCTATAAAAGTTTGAAAGATACTTCTGATATAAGCTAAAACTTATGACAGAGATATAACTGTATTGATTGTAGCGTAGATAAGTCTAAATGGTATGAAGACATTTCCTGCCAGAATACCGTGACTAACTGGATAAAGTTCATACTACTAGTGACGGGCCGAACACACAAATTTAATGTAGGTATACAAAAATAAATACGAAGGAGTCTTTAATTATTATACGATCATGATTTAAACGACGCGAAATAGGATAAATATTTTTTAGAACTACTTCAAAATCAATTGATTTATAAGTGACGTTATCACTTTTTTACTCTGGCTTTCTGAAAAGGCTTCGCAGTTTAATTCAAACAACGTCTCGTCAGTCACAGCACTAGCATCGCACCACAAAAACAATTTGTTCCTATCACTTTTTAATGGAGCCATTAAAATAGTATTGCGGTGGAGCGAGTCATAACATTTTGGCGCCTGTTACAATCTCGGATAACAAATATCTTGCGGTCAATAGTGCCACCCGAACCACTTAGAACTTACCGATTGAGAAATCGAATTGCATTACCATCGATTCCTCATTGTCATTTTTCTATGTTACAAATGCTGATTTTAGATTTTTAAATTTTTAAAGCTAAGAATGAATCAGCGGAAATTGTTTGTTAACACATCCTTTGGAATTTCAACTTTCCGCATAAAATTGCTCTTCTTCTTTGTTTTGCAATTAACGACACCAATTTTTTTATTTACTGTTTTATATTACACAATATGGGTAACAAATGAAACGCACTAATAAGCATATTCTTAAACTCTAAAATTTATCAAATAAAAATAAACGATTCCTTTAAAAAATATTAAAAACACGAATGCAATTTTTTTATAACCAGAGTGATTGCAGTCGGGGAACCTCTTTGAATTTGTTCCGCAGAACGGTTCCCGACTGCGATGATACTTGTTATTTAACTTTTTAGTTCGTTTTTGGCAGGGCAGTCGTATTTTTTTTACTCTTTTGTTTTTGTTTCCATTTCAATTACTTTCAGAAAGTGCAATGAGTCAATATTCGAATACAAACGGATTGCACCAATGACGCCATTAAAATTAGTTTACTTAAAGGAAGGCAAACTAACCTTACGAGATTTGTTTAACAGTATCATTTTTCTATTATCCTTAAAAGCTTGCCTCCTTTCACTCTCACCGCCTATTATTGTGTTTGTTTTTGTGTCTCACTTTTGTCCCTTTGTCGCGCTAGAATACTATGGAATGGTAGCAAGGTAAATTGTGTAATAATTTTTGGAGCAACTTCTGTAAAAAGTTAAATTACTTTATTGTTCGAGTCTTTTATTACGGTCTCTTTTAAGTTTGTTACAATAAATCTGTTATGAAAGTTGCGTGTTTCGAGAACCTACCCTAATTAAGAGACAGGAACTTTATTGCTGTAATTGACTGAATCGTATTATATAGGTAGGTAACGGTAACAAAAAAAGATAATGCGCTTATTTTGTCAAAATACACTTACTTAATTATTTGATTAAGCTTTTTAACAATAACTTTTCTAAATTGAAGATACACTGGCCTGCAAAACTAAATACTGCAGAGGCCTATTTTCATACAAACTTTGAAGCTTTGGTTCTCCGCCCAGAATTAAACGGGGTGTGTTTTGATGATGGCCATTTAAAGAGTAAATGGAGGAGGCCCAGATCGCTAAAGAAACCCAATGGTTTAGAAGAGTCGTTTAGGTCAGAGTTGGACTTAAAAAAATAATAAGCTAAAATTACATCAAAAGTATGGAAAATATAACACTAAAAAATCTGTACGGTCTTTGGAGGAACCGACTCTTCTAATCCATTGGGTTTCTTTAGCGATCTGGGCCTCCTCCATTTACTCTTTAAATGGCCATCATCAAAACACACCCCGTTTAATTCTGGGCGGAGAACCAAAGCTTCAAAGTTTGTATGAAAATAGGCCTCTGTAGTACTTAGTTTTGCAGGCCAGTTTAGTATATAATATAATAAGACCTTTTTCGATATCAAGAACACCTAGTGTTGCCTATACTTTTTGACGTATCCAGCGTTGTCTTTCTTTAGATCATAGAAGCCTTTATCAAACAAACCCAAGACATTAGTGTCATATTCCCTGCACTACCACGTGTGGCATTTTTTGCTCCCAAATGGGCCCAAAGTGTCATCTGTCTTAATTTTCTAACAGATCATTGTAATTTATCATTAGAACAATAAAAAAATGTTTGTTTTCTCTGACATCTTTACCCAAAATCCGCCCTTGGTGTTACAATTTTGTTTGGGTTGTAAAATACCATTGTTTACTTGCTTTTGTGAACTACTACGTAATGGTTATGGCTTTTGCCATCTTATTTTGCGTTGTTTTTTTTTTTTTCGAAAATACAGATGTCAAACAAATAATATTTTATGACACATTAATACGCTTATTCATGTATTTCATTTCGAATTTAAATAAGTTTTTCTTGTAACGTGCAATCCAAGCAGAAATGGTAAAATTATTCGTCTGGAATGTAAAACGAACAAACCCTTTTTTCGTCAACAGTAGGAATTCTACCCTTTCTTCTACCAAAATGTGAATAGAAGGCATTACACGGTAGTGTGTCAGTTACGTCAAAAGAAAAGAAGAAAGTGTTGCCGCCATTATTCTAGTAATTTGTATGGCGGGAATCTGCGAGTAATCTGGGCTCGGCTATTTAGAATTTTTCATTTATTTCGGCGCAGAATGGATCCTCGCCATTGTCTAGTCGCTGGCTTCTAATATTTTTTAAACCCCGCAACCCTTTTCGCTTTGGGTGTTCGCTCGTTTATTGTTTCTTTATTACAGGCCCTTGCCGACGGCGTTTGCATAAAACATAACAAACACCTACATTGGTCAGTGCCAGAAAAAATACACCATAAAATGTTATTGCTCGCTACAACCTTTTTACGGTACTAATTGGACTCCCTTAATAAGTGAGCTTGTCGAAAATGTTTACTCTAGATTTCATCGGAGATTAAAAATAAATTCGGTTCCACGTAACGAATCACGCGTCTTGTCTACGGGCGAGGTTTGCTCTAATAACTAGTTTCCAAAACAATTAGTCGGACCTCTTTGTACAGGTAAAGAATTTTATCGGCTAGATTTATTATATTTGAGGAGGATGTTATCTGTTCTATTGCTCGCGCACCGGAGCGTTCCCTAGAACCAGGTAGAGCCGAACGTTTATCGGCCGTTTAGTTTTTTGTCCTTACCTTTGTTATTATTCGAATCCCTCCGATGTATTAATCTCGTGTGGGTCTGTCTGAACCGGTCATTACATCAAACTTGGGGGCGTACTGCGTCCGGGTGCCTAGTTATTACGGGCATTCTAATAAAATATCCCAGTACATTTACGAAATTAGATGTATCGCTAAATATTTTATAATGACGGAGTCGAAATTAGTTGGGTTGGCAGCGTTTAAGCCGCCGTTAGTGGAGGAAGCCGCGTGCGACGAGCTTATAGGGCTTAATGACACAGTGCCTATAATGCCGAGCAAGTTGCGTGGGTCAAAGTCGTCCAGTTTTTTATACGAAATGAAATTGTCGTGCCCAGTTATTATCAGGTTAGCGAGCTATTTGTTTGGTGCTACCAGAAATTTTGCACTATAGGTATAACAAAATAATAATGGATATCAAAACAAAACAATAAAAAAATTGCTCAGTTTTTATGGAAATAAACATGCGACGAATATTGGATTCGAAGACGAGACGCACTTACCGCATCCGCACATTATGTTTATGACATATTGTCATAACATCTCATTTCATTTCACTTTGGAGAGTTGTCGCCTCGCCGGTGGCGTATGAGGTTTCGTTTAGAAACGGAAATGAGGAAGAATTTCCCGGAGTCCTCCTGAATGAGAATATTATTTGTTGTTCGCTCTTCCATAATGGACCCCGCCCCGGAAAGAATCAATTATACAAACCCCTGGCCGAAGACATGTCGCCGAATGGGCGAATTGTTTGTTTAATAACATCGTCGCTTCCATAAAAGTCCGAGTGAATTATTTGTCGCCTTTGTCCGCCTACTTTTGTGTACGTAAATGAACCGATAGACATGCATTTTTTCCGCCATTATGTTCCGAGCTATGTCTCTGTTAGTGCGGATGCGTTTCGTTTTTTCTAAGGGAAGGCTTCCTGTCGTATTAGTTTTTTAAGAGTTTTATCGCTTTTACAGCGGCGGCTATAAATTAGGCTTATAAATAATACATACGTTATACTATAACAATGTTGGATAAAAAATGGCAGTCATGTTTCATTCCATAATAACAGATAGATAAATTCCTCTAATTCCGATTCATTTTTTTTTTGCTAAAGGTTGGTTGCGCGACAAATCATAATAGGTAGCTTCTTTTCGTTTGACGTCTACCTATTTATAAAGTTATTTTTTTTTATTATATTCTTAAGAAGAATACTTAAATGTTGAACAACAATAATTTATTAAATAAAAATGAGTGGATATTTTTGTCCAACGCCTTTTAGCATAAGTGAATTGTAATAATTTATACCCTCCTACTTTTTAATAACATAGGTTAAGTAGGTATACTTACACAATTTGAGCCCTTGGTCGCTTGAATAAATGATTTGATTATTATTATTATAAGTCAGCTAAAAGGTTGCATTAGCTGTATTTTAATTTTAACAGCGCTCGTTACCTCCAGTGGTATCAAACTTGATACTTTTCGTAAGGTGCACGCAGCACAGTAGCTGTTATAACCAGTGATGTCTCATTTCTATTCTAACCCACCACCCATAAATGTGCCTCGAATAACTCATTGGGCTCTCAATGGTTTTTAAATTTAGCTTTTATATAATATTGTGTTGTTCCCGGTAATAAGGTGGTGGTACGGCAGTTAAAATACACTTTAATGTTTTTGTGTTTAAGGTGTCGTGTAGAATGAATTTTAAAATATTGCATCGTCATTAAATGTTGTATAGCATACAGTTATAATTTTACTAGGTGGCATTTTTTGTTTAGTACCTGGTCTATTTGCTTCACTTCACAGACATGGTTTGCGAAACACATGACTGTGATTTTTTGCCAGCGCTGGACCACACAGATTTATGTTTTTTTTATGACAATTTTTTAAATAGGTTTAGTTTATTTACCGCCATATTCAAATATGTACTACGTTAAGAATAAAGTAGTGATTCATACAGTATTGGAGAAAAAGCTGTTTCCATTCATGATATGTTTGCGAACAGTTTCCTAATTTTCGCTCACAGTACGAATGTGTTCCGAAGTGATAATTTTCGCTTTTTACGGTTTTGATGTTTTTCTTTTCTGTATGCATTCGATTGCTATGCGTTTGGCGTACAGCGATGCCTCTTGTTACACCGTTGGCTAGCACCGCAATAAAACCTATTTTTATTGTTGTTTCCTCTTCGGTTCGTTGGCATTCGTCCCTGCAACTACCAATCATTAAGCTCATGTTTGTTGATTTTTAGGCTTCTGCGCTGCCGATTTGGGCACGTAAAGCCTTTTTTTATCTTACCGTAAATAAAGACATTACGTTACTATTGTTTGTGTACGGTGGTCAGATTTCATAGTAAAGTTTATGTAAACTGTATATCGATTATCTTATTGTACAGTCATTATTAAAAATGATTATTCTTTCTGATGTTAATGTAAAATACCCCCTAATTACGATTCTATAATGTATCCATAATCCATTATGTGATGGGCATTTACAAGTCTCTACAATAGGTACATCGTGAAATTTTAATCATTTGGTTCCCGCAGTGGGTGGTTTCACTCATGATTACAAGCAACATTTACTATGGGGCTAACTCTTATATCGCGAAAAAAAAATCTGCTGTTCTATACATTAAGTTAGAGTAGATATTTTGCTTTTGTATGGAACAGCTGATTTTTGTTCCGCGTTATTAGAGTTGGCCCCATAGTACAAAATGCTTGTAATTATGAGTGGAACCAGCCCACTGCCGCCGGAACCAAATGATTAAAATTTCAGCGTGTATTTTGGATGGATTAATAATATAACTCGTTGCCAACGGCACTTTAATATACTTACATTCTACCTATCTCTAGAGTGCATTTTTACTACATGTGAGTGCATTTTTATAAATTAAATCTCCTACCTACACTAAAAAAGACAAATTCTTTTTAAATAAAAAGAATGTCAAAGGCATCTAATTAACAATACAGAACCTTCGTGTCGGTTAATTGAATAGTTCACACATGTTTTATAGTTTGTTTGGTTTATGATAATGGGTGTTGGTTCGGGGGCGACGCGGTGTGAAACTTGACGCCTTCATTCACGCTCTTTTATTGAGGTTTTGGTTTAGCTAAACGGGTAAACGGTAAAAAATAGAAAACATTTAGCATTAGTTGGTACTTTTCTGATGTAAATGCTCATAGTAAGCTTCACCATAACTATTATTTTAAGCTTCACGATATGTTGGGTAGGTATTCTGATAATGTGCTTTCATAATTTCTAAAGATATGCTAAATTGATAACGATTACACTCAAGGTATGATCGTATCGTGTATCTAGACGTGTGTCAACATCACCCTGTATTTTTTTCTGGGAAATGTTAGTTGCTTCAATTTTTATGTGCTTTATACAGCCCAGGAGTCAAATCGCGGTAATTCTGAACGATAAAACCAAAAACGTCACGTTGTCATTTAGGTTATATTTACCTAAAAATCTTTGGTTTAGCTTCATAATTTTCACTTAAATTTTCCCAGATTGTAATCCTAGACTCCTTAGGCAGAGTATTCAACAATTTTAACAAAACTAAAGCGAGTATTTTTCTGTAAACGAAACTGAAACGGTAACGATTTAGCTTTGGTTTTATCGTTGAAAATTAGCGCGATTAGGCCCCATTGCATGTTCTCGAATTATGTAGAGTGCAGATTTCTTACTGAGTTTTAAAAATTTTTAATGTGGAAATAAAATGTAAGAATAATAAACCGATTAACATAATTTTAAAACAAAAAAATATATTGTTAATTTAAAAATTTGCAAAACAAAACAATGCGATTGTAATATAATGCAAAGTAGTAGTTTTATTTGGTGAGCCGTGAATTTACAATTTATGATGAGGCCATTTTGTGCATTTTTGGAAGCTTTTACAGCCAAGTTAATGAGAACACCTGTCTTAATGTCGGACCTTTACTCCAGGTTCGGTTTATAAATTGGACATCGCAACGGGTGACCACTCAATTAATTTGCGATAAAACGAGTGGCATTGTAATCTGTTTATTTTATTTTTTAATTAAATTACGTAACACTTTTTAAAACCAAATTCACCTAGACATTTTTGAAGTGAGCGCCATTTTAATATACCTACTAGCTGTGGTGCCCGGCTTCGCTCAGGGAGTTGATATGAGATTGTGTGGTAGTTGCAATAAAAAATAAGTAAAGTATTTTTTTATTGAAAACAGTGTATCGGAAGTGGGTTACGGGATTGGAAGGTAAAGACGGGGTTGCAGAGACGAAGTTTTATTTCACCACTTTGGTCCCTCTGAGTGACGCAGTCTTTCCCGTTCCACGTGGTGGTCTTCCTAGTGACGTGGTGTACCTTCGAATGTCGCGGTTCGCTCCTCCGTGTGACGTAGTCTTTTTTCGAGCGACGTAGCCACCCGGAGGGCGATGTTACTCGACGACATTCCCGCTACTTCTCTGTGCTAGAGCCAACGAGCCAACTACTGCTAGACCTCACCTTACCTTCTCATCGTCCTTCATTCCTTCCTCTTCTTCTTCTTTTCCCGTCATTCTTCTTGAACTGACATAAGCATCAGCGAAACGCACAATGCCCGATGCCCGATGCACGATGCCTACGACTGTGCGTTTCGCTGCTGCTATATACACATTAGAACCGTTCTTTTTATCGTTTGTCTTATGATTGTATTTCATTATTTCTTGACTTTACCAGAAATTTCTATTTATCTTCCAAAATGAAATAAACATTGTATGAACATAATAATATGAAGATTCTCGAAACCTTATAAAAACCTCCTCTCCTCCATTTTAATATGTATTATGGACAAAGACCATACAACAAATATTATTATGGACCTCTCAAGCTTACGCGCTCACTAAACCTGATATATAGCGTTTTTTATTGAAAGTACTTTGGTAATTAGTTGGTATTTAGTTTGATTTTTTATTTTACCAAACGTTTCGGAGGACGCTATACAGATAAAATAGAAAAAAAAATAAGGACAATTATACTTTCTAAAAATATTTGCTCTTCAACTGACATTTGGCAAAGTTCCACCCTTTATCGTCTACCATTCCTTTTTTATGATATGAATATTTTTTTCTCTAATCTTTTACAAACGGGCACAAACTTTTGATGACACGCTGTTTGTTAGTCAGCAATAATTTGAAAATGTTTATTTTTTAACCTAAAAAATTGGGTTCGTGACTGTGAAATCATAGTGAATTTGCTAACGCCTTTAAATCTTGCCAACTTGTGAATTTTCTATAAACATTAGTCGAATACCTAGTGGGATACCTTTACTCAGTTTACAGTGAAATACAGGGCGTTCTTTGAAACCAAAGTCAAGTCGCTCTCATTAAAAGTTGTCCGCGACCGCGAGTGCCCTCAAATCGAAAGTCGGGGAATTTATCAGCTAACTCAAAAGTGCTTCAAGGGAAGTCTGCTTGGACCATTATTCCCCATTGTCCCTGACAATAAGATTAAACTAGCGGCCGCCAACTATAGATAGCGCTCTTACCAATTCGCGAGCGAACAGCTCCAGTAATAGTTTTGTTGTTATCGCCCGTAACCACTCTTCAGTTGCTTCTTGGACGATATTAAAAAGATTTTGGCAGCGAGCCACAGAGATATTGATCTTTATGCTTGGCCAGACGGCTATAGGAGTTCTCTAAGTGCCACGCCGGTTGGTTTAATGACTTCCCATGTTTGTATGTTTTGGATACGATATTTATTTTCTTGGCGATAGACATTGACATTTACTGCTCTACTTTTTTTGTTTCACAAACTTCACATTTCTAATGTTATTTGACTGTAATTGAAATGCGCTGTTGACGGATGCATTAGCTTATCGTTTACCTTGTAATTTTGACTGTCAAGGATAGTGGTTTTTATCTTTATGCTCTGTCATAAGTCCATTAAAAATAGAACGAAGGTGGTCTGCCAAATAAAATATCATAAATGATAAGGAATCAACAAAGTTTGGGCTAATTCGACGCAGCTGCTTTCTTATCGTTCGCGCGAATTGTGGCGCTCGACTAAAAACGTGTAATTAAGTTGGTATGCGTGAAGGGTGACACCTGCTTTCGGTATCAGTGATCGTTACGGTTTATGGGGTTCCTACCAAAAACAATGGAAATGGCAAAAAGTTGAATGCGGCCAGAGGGCCAGGTATCGTGCCCAGGGGTGCAGAAGGGTAGGCGTGCGGGTCGCGGCGGGGTTCCAACGCCCGACAATTTATGATTGCGCCGTGTCAGATAGCTAATGAACGCACTCTGTTGCTCTTTATTGAGATAACGCTTGCAATCGATGGCTGCGCCGCCATCCACCCATTACTTATTGCGTCCTCCGAGCTTGCGTGTCCCTTTATCTATTTTTTGCTCACCACTTTCGTGCCGTGTAGCTATTATTATCGCTTCCCCGCAAATATTGCAAGAATGAGATAACTTAATCCAACAACTTGTAGCATCGCCCCTTATAATAAGAACATCATAGTTGAATATATCTGCATTAGTAATGATACCACATAAATATAAGGGAGCTGATTAAAGATGCTTATTGCGTTGTTATATATTAGTTTGTGGTTCTTAAATATTCAAGTTGCTCAGTTCGTGTTACAATAAGTTATGTTATTGTGCTATTTTATTGCTGTCGTTAATTTTGTAACTGCTACTCGCGTACTTGAAAAGCAATGATTAGTAATAGGGTAGTAAATATTATTTTTCAGTTATGCTATCAGTGTAAAGAAGTATATTTGACTCAAATGGATATTATGATTGTAAATAACAGAACACATCAAAAACAAAATGTAAAGGCTTATTACACCAACGATTATTCTGAAAAGTCAACCCAACTTTATCATCCATGACATCAATTATTAAGATAAGTAAGTAGTATGAAGGCATACATGGGTTTGCAGACTCCCAACCGTTATCTATGGAGTTGACATATGACATATAAAAGGTATGCATGCACTGCACACTCTTGCATGCCGGTGAAGATCTCGTGCCGACATTTCGACTGCATATCGAGTGATCACGATTCGATCGCAGATGCGAGTTATGAGAACGATTTGTATCGATCATGTGTTAGTTATGTTTCGTCGGTCTTTGAACTTTTATCATCTATCATTATAGTGTGGCCGGGCATAACGGCTCTGGGTTCGATTGCGATAAGTATAAAATGTTTGCGTAGTTTGAATAAAACACTAAAAAATAAATGTGTCAGTTGGCCCTTCTACTACTTAGTAATATTTTGATTCTAGTGTCACCGCGTCGGGGTACCGCTATGAAAAGAAGTAAATCATTAATTTTGCGATCGATCGATAATACGATTAATTTCTATTAACTAGTGGCTCTGCAGAGCTGTAGACTTCGAGTTTGTTAATTTTTTTATCAATTTTCGAAATGGCTGAAAATTATGATTTTCCCTATATTTATCTCCGTCATTTTGAAAAAAATCTAAAAGCTGAATCGACAAAAAATAACTATATAATTAATTTTAGAACCTGCTTACAAATTTCACGAGCATCGGTTGAGAAATACGAGACTAAACGGACAGCCGGACACCCTAACCGGACAGAGAGACAGCGGGAAAGACTTACGAGAGTATTTGCCCAAGCTGAAGACGACTTCACTCTCGCTTCGCACTCGCTCGGTCAATTAATTGTCAAGTTTAAGTTGGTTGTTACTTGTACTTATTGTTTTTCTCATACACTAGCATACATATAATAACCAAGACATTTATCATCATTTCAAAAATGTTCTTTTGCACTTTTTTAAGCCGTGTCATTCCAGTAGCTCGCATTCCAGTGTCACTTGCAACTTGCACATAATAACTGAAGGAATACCAGCTCAAAAATATAATTTATGACATTTCACTTCGTTCTTCAATTCTATCCTTCTGCTATATTTTTTTTATTATAAAACGCATTAGGGATACAGATTAAATGACATGTTATATAGTTACTTATTAATTATTACCTAATTATTACTAGACTCCTATGATAAAAACATAACCCTCTTGCAGTCGGTTAAAAAAGCACCAGGTGCTTAAGTATAAGCTTTTAAGTAATGCAATTATTAATTAACTGAAAAAATCAAGAAAAACAATGGTCTAGCTAAATAACATATCGGTATGTCGATAGTTCAGTAGGTAATTATTATTTTCATTATTTAATATTTTAAAGAAACGGGTTGCGTTTCCAATAATAAAATAAAGCATTGTGAAAGCAAAAATACTAAAACAGTCTATTAAATTCCTCATTTGAAAGAGAAGAACAAGCGAGAATTTCATTGGCTTGATACATGGCTTGGCTTTTGAACACCAAAGAACAAAACATAAGCTTTATATATCTAATCTAGTAATCCAATGAAACATAAGCGCAAAAGTCGTATATTCGATCAAAAATTTCGGGTAGATTTTCCTACTAAGTAGAAGTTTCTCATGAAAGCTTTGTGATTTTATATCCGTTGCGCAAAAACATCACAGAGATTTATAAGATATACTTTCAGAAAACGCGTACAAGGGTATTTCTTATTTGATATTCCAATCCATTATTCCCTTCCAATGATGAACAAAATCTCAAGTTCAACAATTCGAATACAGGCACGCGCTCTGAGAATGCAAATCGGTAGTCCAATATTGATGCTAAGGTAATCCCTCGCGTATTCCAAGTTACTTTATCAACAATGGCTTCCCGGGAGCCTGGACTGGGCGTTATCGACGATGCTATCGACCGATAGCTATTGTTCCAGTCATCGGCACCGAGTTTAACTGTTGTACGAGTTAAAGCGTGATGAATGGACGACGATCGTCGATATGTTTATCTGCCAACTGTCTTATAAGACTTGTCGGTCACCCCCAATCTTGTTCGAAATCTCGCATTCGAGACATACTCAACACTTAGTAAACTCGTGCTGGGATTTGCGGTGAAGCTTTGGTTCGAATATTATGTAAAGTTTATATATACTGAAAGATTTTTCGTATTGTTATTGTTTTGACGTAGCTCCAATTAGATGAGTACGTTGTGTGTGTGCCAATAATTGTTTGTGAATTTAACTTCCCTGAAAGTAAGCACGAAAATCTAAGAAGTTCACAAATTACTTGGAAGTATATTATAGCCGCCTATTGTGTACTTTCTTCTTTCCTCTGTTTCTTCGTCTGTTATGTCTTTTCGTGTGCTATAAAGAATATTTATTATTATTAAGTATTCTAAACGTTTTACTTACGTATAAGATTATTACGGAGTAAAAAAGAAAGAAAGAAGTTCATTAGTTTGCATTCTTCTTCTCAACTTAAGAGCCACGCTCTTGTCTGTGTAGCTTCCTCCACTCGGTTCTGTCCAAAGCCAGTTCCTTGGTTTCTTGATAAGACACTATGTTCACCTTCTCTTTGATCTGTTCCATATAGGCTCTTCTTGGTCTTCCTCTTCCTCTCTTATAATCTTTGTAATAAATTTGTTTTTAAATTTGTTATTGCAAACATTATAGAAGTTTGCATTACTGTTCATTATTGTTTTATCATTACCTATATTATGTAACTTTAATTAAAATCTCTTCTTGTTTCAGGTAAAATCTTCGTGGTCTGATGGGAACATAATTTTTTCAAATGGGTAAGTTTCCAAATAATGAATAAAGGTTGTTAGTTTAAAGAGAAGGAAAGGATTAATCAACATGGGTGTTGTTGGTTAACATAATAAATGTTAATCATTCTCACCGGAAAGGTGTGACTAGACACGATCTTTTAAACATCCAAAAGAAACCAGTTAATTGGCGTTAACTAATTTGTACATTTAAATTAGCGGGAGAAAATCCGAGAAACACATTGATTCCAAACGAGATACAGAACGTTCTCTTACTAGATAATCTTCTTGTAAGACGTCAACTATATTCAAATAAGACGTCCACATAATAATTCCCCTTAACGAAAGGGTTTCAAACGAGGCATTCCGGACAGCACTAACGGTTATGTATTTACTGACTCGTAAATCGACAACTGTACAGATTTAAGCACGTTTTAATAGTTTTAAGATCAGGGGGGTTATTCACGATTGTCGGAAAGCAACTTTCCGTATCGAATCGGAAAGTCTCCCGAAACACGCGATTCACGATTGTCGGATCGAATATTTTTGACATTACTTTGTCGATTGAATTCGATTTAGTATCCGAGAGCATATTTCTATCGGAAAGAGATCCGAACAATATAAGAAGGTAAGAATGAATGTAAAAAAACATTACAGATGATAAATAAAGGTAAAAATACTTGAAATTTAACAACATTCGAGACCCTAAACATCGTAAGTAAATAATATTTTAATTTTTGTGCTGTACCTATAGTTTCTAGGTTATATTCTATGAAAATGAAATGTATGAAAGTGAGACTAATTAAACGCTGGTCGTAGGAGACTCTAGGGTTCTAAAAAATATTAGGTATTATTTTTGAGTCCACTGTGGTCAAATATAAAAACTAAGCATTTTTCATCACTCACTGATTTTTCCATTACACTTTTTTTTCCAAAACAAACAAAACACTTTGAAATTTCAACTAAGTAAACACAAGTATTGCTTTCTTTCTCTGTGAGTGAGTAAACAAACACAAAAAGTCAAAAACATAACCTCTACGTTTGTTTACGTTACGTTTACAAAGAATGTTACCATGTAAAATAAAATATATTACAATATATTAAATATCGCAGATTAATGATGACTGTTAGTTTTTTTTAGATAAATAGGATAAATCTTGTGAAATTTCAATGTTAATTTTAGTAATTTATTACGTAAAACTTTAAAAATATCAATGTTATGTTATCGAACTTATTTTTTATCATTTCTACCAAAAGCTACAAACTTTGTAAATGCATTTCACAATGACTAAAAAGTCAACGTCGGAAAGCGAGTCGAATGCTAGTCGAATGTATTTGTGAATAGCAGTTTTCGAATCTATCGGAAAGGAGACTGATTGGAATCGAATGCCTTCGGGTAGATTTCCGACAATCGTGAATAGCCCCGCAGATCTTATAAATTACTAATAATATCGCATATAAATGACTTTTGTTATGTGTGCTTATTACAGCTTGGCATTCGAATTAATAGCAAAATGTAAAGATTTATGAATATTCCTTTTGCTTATTATGTTACGTAAATTTTATATAAGTACTGAAAAGCTTTTCTATTTACGATGTCAATAGTTATTGGTGGCGGTTTTTAGGGTTCCGTACCAAAATGGTAAAAAGGAACCCTTATGGTGTGACTAAGTCTGTCTGTCTGTCTGTCTGTCACAGCTGGATATCTCGAGAACTAGTAATGTATCAACTTGAAATTTGGAATAGTTAAAGATGACCTTTGTCCAACTATTTTGCAAATAAGAAAAAATAAAAAAATAAATAGTTTTTTTACAACAGGGACTGAAAAGGGGTCTTAAAAATTTTAAGTGGGGCGACTAGGGATTGTGGGGTACCATATGAGAGAGCGCTGTTTGCACATTTGAAATCATTTTTTTTTTTTTTTTAGGCCGCATAGTTTTAGACTTATGATGAAAAAAGTAAAAAAAAATACCGTTCCCCCCTTATCTCCGAAGTTTGCAAAGAGAAAAATCTGAAATAATTCTATGTAATAGTAGTTTATGTAAAGATTACAGGAAAAATAAAACGATGTCTCAATATAACACACTTTTTTAGAAATTCAAAAAACAAACAAAAAATTAGTTCGTTCCTCTACCAGTCAAAAGATGGCCCTGACCCAAGAAAAAATAATTTAGTTCCACTAACGGTCAAGAGATGGCGCTGGACTAAGAAAAAAAATAGTTCCACTATCGGCCAAGAGATGGTGCTGAGCTGACCTAATACTGCAATAATAATTTTCTTATTCTACAGCAGGCTCTGCAGAGTATTTATTATGATGGTACGGAAACCCTTGGTGCGCGAGTCTGACTCGCTCTTGACCGGTTTTTTTTGTTACAAAAGGAGGATTACGCTGGGAAATTAGTACCACAGAATAAATAATAGTACTTTAGGTCTTCTTATGAGAAAATAAGGCTTTTACGTGAATTAATTAAGTCGAACCTTTGAAAAAAAGGATCTTAGGGAAAGGTCTAGACTAAACCACAGAGTAGTAACACAAATTCTTAGAATACAAGACACGTGCCATTTGTATTATATATTTGTATGACCTAATATGTTTTCTGTGTCCTTATCTTAAGTGACATTCACGACCACCAGCTAAATATTTGTTGACCCGATACTTATCAAACGAAACAAGGTTAAACGTTATTATTTTAACTAGTATTACTCTGACACTATTGATCACTGATAATAGACACGTAATTTAATAGTTTCGGATATTATCTCTCGCGTTATTCATAAAATAAGTATTTATGTACACGAATAATAAATTGAAATACGATAAATTGTGTGTGGGATTGGCATCATTCCAATTACGGTGTCAATAAAATAAAATGCTATTGGAGCTAATTATGAAATAAATACTTATTTTTATTTTTTCTCCATAATATTACTTGTACTATTAGTTATTCTGTGATAATATTGAAAAAATATAATTACCTTAAAAATAAATAATTTCTCACCTTTGATACACTTAAAATATAGGTAGGTAAGTAAACAGTTATTGGTAATGTGTTTTTGACAATATCAATTTAAATCAAAATATTCTTATTTCAGTTTATAGACAGTTTGATATTGTTATTAGTTGATAAGTAATTAACTGCCCAGAAAAGAAGCAGTTTTCTTATTATATAATTACATTACTCTGTGTGACTCACGCTTACTTTATTTAGTGATATCGTTTATATAAAGATTAAGTAGGTCATTTACTAAAATAAATTATAATGGTTTAAATAAGTTTGCAAAGTTTTCTTTAAAAAAGATAAAGATTATTTTATGTTCTGTCTGACTGTTTCAAGAAAGAAGTGTAACAAGTATTGGGTTTTCTTTAAAACGTCTTTGTCACGGTACTCTCAAATTGTATTGTACTAGTAATATTTTCGTTAGTGGATAGTGCAAATTCCTCACGAATGGAGCCGCGGGCGGTCCCAAGTTCCTGCGCAAAATAACAGCCTCTATAGGGCGCCGATACGAAGAACTAACGAGTAAATTACATAGCTCGGAAGTGTTTGCTGGACCGCCCATCGCTGTTTGGCCTGCTTCGAAATAAATACAACTCGATCTATCTATATAGACTTATCAGTTTAACATCAAAAGTATATTTCTAACATCTGTTTATTTTAATAAAATTACAAAATACTTACATAAAAAAGTAGAATCAATGTCTCTGAAATCTGTTTGCGCGACTAGTGTATAGTTAGTGGTTGTTATTTTTGCACATTGAACGCAAGCCCGGCTAGCTCAGTCGGTAGAGCATGAGACTCTTAATCTCAGGGTCGTGGGTTCGAGCCCCACGTTGGGCGCAATTTTTATTTTCGCTTTTTGCTCACCCAACTTTTTATGATTATTTTGATGCGTTATTTTCACTTTCAACAAAAAATCTAACGTTCGATCAAGTGGTTTGCGCAATCTCCCCGTCCGGTCGCGTAGAACCGTTAAAGGGTCAGCGGATGGGCAGACAACTATACGAATGTTTCCCACGATTCGTAGTCACATAACCACATTTAGTGTTGACTTTAGTGACGCTTTATACCGTCTCAGTATATTTTGAGTTGTAACTTCAACACGTAATAGCTGTCACTACTAACTTCTAATCAGATTGTTATCTGCATAGTTTGGAACGTATGCGAGGTTAATTTTTTTAGCGTTTGAATGTTAACCGAGGATGTGTTTTCTTAATTGCTCAGTAACTGCTTAAGTAAACAGTTTATTGCCGCTTCCAACAGATACGGAGTCGTTTCTTTCTTTTATTATGCTAATTCAGGTTTTTTAAGCTCGCTCTTAATTGCAGTTTAAGTATTCTTGTTGAGAATAATTATTCAGTCGATTGTAGTTGTTTTGCGGTTTAGACTTGTGATAAAATCAGTTGTGCAGTTATTTATCATAAGCAGAAAATTAAGCACACTCAACCTTTTAATATTCATCTAGGTAATTATAGTGCATGCCTTGTTACCTTGAAATTTTATTATTTATTCACTCATAAACAAATTTGATCTAATTAATTTTAGTTATACGAACTTAAATTGTAGAATGACTGAATGTTTCCTTACAAGGTTTTATGGTTTCATAGTTTTTAAAGTTGAAACAGGCAAAAATAAATAGTCAAATTAACTGATAAGTGAGAATACATACATTGAATTCATTCAATTGGTTGACTGTTAGAGAATGCCTTATGGCATTAAGTCCGCCATTTGCTGTAATTTTAGCATTAAAGTTTAAATAAATAAAAAAAACAATGTAACTGTATAATTAAATAAGGATTTTTTTATGTAAGTAAGTAATGAAATCAGTTTTATTTAGTACCAAATTAACTTTGACTGAATATTTACAATAGGATCATATCATCCCACGAATTCCAGTTTGATAAAGCTTAATAGGCTTGATCGAACAATAATAAAAAGCTTTAATAAAACACAAGAGCTCATAATATTACGTTGATTTGATTGGTATGACACAACAATCTTGTAAAAGAGGTAAGTTTATTTAGGGCCATTACATTACATTAACATAGGCCAGAATTAGCAGCTTTATAACGTTTGAAGTTGGTAATATAAGTAATATTAATATCGGACTAAAAGCTTTAAAGTTTTCAAGTACAAATCAACGCGTGCTTTAGCGTGGAGGTTACACCGTTACATTACACCGCGTCGCGTTGTCTGCGATCAATCAAATTTGAGGTTTTTTTGATTTTAAAAACCTTACTTTCAACTTAAAAATATGATACTACTATTTTTTTTTACTATCACGAAAACCTGTTTTCAGAAACAATAATATATTAATTTGGTCTAATAAGTTTTGAGATAGTTAGGTTATAATACCAAAAATCAGCTAAAAAAAGTGTATTGAAAAAAAAGTATTTTTGGTACTTACATTAATAATTTAATAACGAATTTACAAAACTTCTAACACTTCTTCGATTTAAGGTATATCAATAACATATATATGTCGGAGAAGACCTATTGGTTTCTCAAGTATTTCTTGCCTATATCAGTTATTCTTGAGTGTGGGTATATTTTCTAAAATAAACTCGCAGGCGTTTCCTCTAATCCCATTTTATTACAATTTCACAATTAAAGTTGACTGTTAACTACAGTACGGTCAGGATGAAGACTGATTAGAGAAACGCAGTGAGTTCTGAGTAGGCCTTTCACGATTCTCCATGAATGAATCACAATCACAACTGAACACAACTCGCAGTAATCAATCATCTCCATTTTCCAATATTATAACCTCCATCTTTCTACACTGAGCTCACAGAAATCGCTAGGTATACGAGGAAGACGACCCATCCACAGACCACACTCCAACGTTATGTTAAAATGACGTAACGCTTGACATTTCTCCAACCAGCCATCAGTCAACCATTACCATAATCAAAGGAGTTTAGCAACATAAAGTTTAGTCGTATCCAGCCTGCACCGATTCTGTTCCGAATTGTCACCAGCATTACGCTCTCGCTCCGACATATATTTTATTCAAAGACGTAATCATTTCTACTTGTTTAAAGAAATACTCATAACACAGTGAATTTGTCAGTCTACCCTGTGTAACCCCTTAAGCTCTTTTGAGAATATTTTTTTATGGCCTGTTGGAAAAGCATCATAGTATTTAATTCGCTTAGAGCTAATACCTACGCACTGTCGACTGGTCGCCGGGCGACTTGGTCTCCCGGCGACCAAAAGAGCGACCTATAGGATGGGCGACCAAGCGAGCGACTTGTTGCAATAAGTTGCAATATTGGCGTTACTAATAGAGATAAAAATACGAGAAAAAATAACGGCTCGTCCTTTTATTTCCAAAACAGATAAATGAATAATAAGAGGTGGGTCACCCGGTCACCGGGCGACCAAATGCGTGAACAACTTACGGCCTTACCACAAAAGATTTTAAAACACTGTTTAATTTAGACACTGTTTTAATGTGATGCCGTCTCTTTCAAACAATATTGTCAAAAAAGTGACAGCATCACATTAAAACAGTGTTTTAGTTAAACACTTGTTGAACAGTGTTTTAAAATCTTTCGTGGTAAGGCCGTACCTAAACATCTAGAACGTGTCGCTGTCGACTAGTCGCCGCCGCCGGGGCGACCAGTTGTCAATGCGCATTGGTATGCAAGCAGAAAATGTCTTACTTTGTATTAAATAATAATCTTATTAGTCCATCAACCCTTCTCTTGTATTTTACAATATGAGGAAATAAAACATCACAGTGGAATTTCTTATCAATCGTCTTCGATTTCTTCCCATCAATCGTCGGCAGGGATTTAACTAAAACGTCAGTTATTGTTGTTCTAATAGCGAGCACGCAGCCCACGCCCACACACCTCATTGTAATAACATGTACCCTATTTGTGTCCACTCATTGTTTCCCACTGTCCGTATATCATTGCAGGACAGTGAACTGTTGCGCCAGAATTTCCGTGAAATATAACATTGTGCTGGATAAGTGAATGTCCCGGCTTGAACTAAGTCTTGTGTTTCTTCGGTGTGCTAAATTTTAATGGTGACAGCCTGAGTTTGCCGTGAAATGGTTGCAAAAACACAACATTGAAATTGACATAGACCGTGCGTCGTGTTTTCCTTGCAGTGGCGAATATTCCGCAATAATTATGTATGATTTGATTGTATGTAAAATGTATTTGAAGTTATAAAGAATAATACGATTTAAACTTTTTCTCTTTAAATAATAGATAGATAGATAAATCGTTTATTTCCACCACATACGTACACAGAGGATAATTGAGTACATAACTTATTAAGAAGAAAAAAAACTAGACTGTGTTACGCATCGACAGAAAAAGGCAAAAACTCAGTAAGCGCGTGATGGAATGATAATAAAAAGTCTTCTGAAAGTCCTACCTATGCGATCAAAATATTTCGAAAACTATAAAAATCCTCCTCTCCTTTTATTAGAGACTATATAGTTAGACAGAAAAGATTAGATTAGATAATTCTAATATATTTTAATAAAGTTTAGAACATAATAAACAGTTGATATAAAACATAAATAAACTTCAAATCCACTCCACACAAACGGGCTGAGTTCGCAAAGTCGGCAATTAAATGTCATCGTGTTTATACAAAACTCTGTGAGTAGAGTAGTCACGCGAACAGCGCCGCGGGTCAAAGTGCTGTTTCCGCATGAAATTACGTTTCAATCTTTGCGGTGATTGCTCCTCTGACCGTTAACTTAAACGTGTGGTGGTTGGCGAAAATTTAGCGCCGCGCCGTTTGACGGTCACAGGCTACTTGCGCAAAAGGATACACGATAGTGAGCAAAAACAATTTTAATCGGAAAGAAGAAACAGTTATACAGGGTTTTGTTAAACACCAACAACCTCGCAGGAGGTAGATCTAACATCATAAACAACAACATTTGTTCTTCGACTTTTCCGAAAACAGACAAAAAAATCGACTTTTCATACAAATGTCCGAACAGCTGATCGAGTCTTTTTTTTCTCGAGAATTTTTTGTCTGTTTTCAGAAAAGTCGCGAAACAAATGTTGTTTATAATGGTAAGATTACCATCATAAACAACAACTCCTGCGAGGTTGTTGGTGTTTTTCAAAGGCCTTCAGTTTCAGCCTTTATTCCAGTTTGTCCATCAAGGGCTGCAATGCTGACCGCGCTGCAATGGCCTGAACCTACGCTCTATATACGCTAAACTCCGCTTTCGGATATCATCATCGCTGCCACGCAGTTAATATAGACTGCGGCAGTAATGTACTATTATAGAAGAAAGTTCCTATCTTAAACTCTTTTAAAATCTAAGCGGGAAAATTTCACTCGTATGAAATCTGATTCTAATAAAACTGTTCCCACTTTTCTCCTAGTGCGATACTAAGAAGTGTTATCAAGATTGCAAAGTCTTTAGACTTAAGATTATTGTCTACTCGGACGGCGATGATAATTTCTCTCCAGTCCACATAAATAATGACGCGGAGTATTCTATTACGACTTGCGCAGTTAAATCAGAGTTTTATTCATGCAAACCTCGGTAACGGTACTGACGATAGCTTATTATTATTAAACCTGCAATGAAATACGAATCTCCGAGGAAGATAATTGCGCCCATCGAGATAGTCCTCTTAAAATACCTTACGTTTTAACGTGCCTTTAGACCGAGCCCTCATATCATTCATATCTTAATTTAAATATAAATAAGAAAAGGTAAAAAAGGAATCCCAGACAACGTTAAACATCAAGCGACTCAATCACTCTTCAGCGTGCCTGAAGTGAGCGACTCATAACTGGCGAAAGATTGAAATGAGATGATAAGGAGCGAATCAGAAAACTTGCCCAAAATACGTACCTGCCTATTATGTGGCGGTAATTTCACAAGGGATTCCATACTTCGATATGGGAGCAATCATTACGGCGAGGTGCACTGCACGGCCTTTTTGCGAGATCCATCAGATATCCCTCGGGTTTAAAATGTTGCGAGAGAGGATAAAAAATTACGGAATATTCCATGTGTTTTCATTTATAATCTTAAATAGAACCTCTTTTAAATATTTAAAAAGTTTTTCAAATTGAAAGTTATTGTATTGTAACGTGTTTTATTCGTTGTGGGATTGTGTGGTTAAAGTGGTACTTTATTGTTCCGTGCGTCTCGCGTCGTTCCGGCTCGTTAACGCGACCTTTCGGATATTTATTGTATCCTCTTCAGAAAATACAATTTCCAACTTGTTTGCCGATAAATTTAAAGCGGTGCATACTAACATTCCGTTTTTTAGAATTTGCCAATCGTTAGAGAATTATTGGCCATTTACGAGAAAAGTTGAAGTTATAGGAAAAAGATAATCTGTTTTGTAGTGACGTAAAATTAAATAGACGCCACAGCTTCAGATACCTAGTATGCTTTTTGAGATCTATACCAAAAATCAAATTATTAAATTAACTTTTTCTACCCCTTACACCTAACCATTGACTTTCAATTCTATGGTCCAAAACTTAACTTGAACTTGAGGTAACAATGAATAGCGATTGTTATGGAAAAAACAATTCCTGATACAAGATAAAGGCGAAGGCGTGAAGTAATTTTTCTTATGCTCTCAAAACGAGTGGTGTTTAATTGGCTTGTCAACCGAAACATGTATTGTACTCCACACGGTTACATTAACAATGATTTCGATACATCTGACACACTTTCGATACAAGATTTTTCGAGCGAATAATTAACGTAAACTAAAACGTCGCTTGTGAAATATGGTACCTACTGTCGAAAATTCGTGGACTTTTCTTTCCTTTTGATTTTGACTCGAACGTTTCCGTAGATTTCCCTAAAAACTTTTTATCGATTTTGCCGTGCCGAAAAAGTCCCAGTTGCTAACAATAAATCGTTCAGTCGCCGAGCTAAAAAGACGAATAGGACACGCTTTGCGCTTTACAAATAGACTTGCAGCGGCCCACAGAACGCAGTTCCATCATACTCCGCCATTGCCTTACTTATTGTTCCGTCCACAAACGGTGACTCTTAGGTGTGAAATTGAATTTGCTATGAGGAAATAGTAAACAATAAACTTGTGGTTACACTTACACTTCGTCTGCAATTTCAGTACACTGATATTCATTCTGTTCTTAGTGATATTTCCTTAGGTTCTGCAGTAACTGAGAACCTCATATATAAATCATACCTCTCGTTTTTTAATAAAAACTTAATTTTCAAATCGCTTTCAGCAAAGCCGTCTCTTTATTTAATTATTTTTGAAGAGATCAAACATAATGAAAATATTTTCTGTGAACTGATAAGTTTATCTAAGAATAATATCAAATTCATATTTAAAAGTATCGGTATTGATATGAGTTGCATCGTTTTGTGTAATTTTAATCGTAATTCTATTAATATTGGTCGCCATGATAACTACTCTGTTAAAATCTTTGTAGTCTGTGTTTGGAATATGGATTGATTTACACAATGAAATTAATTAGTGCATTCAACGTAATTGATTATTTTTAATTGAGAGACATATAATTTACAGACTAGCAAATCAAAATTAACAGCCTTTAATATAAACCATTTAGAGAACAAACAATGCTCTATTCCAATTAATTTGTTGCAGCCTGCTATTCTCGTTAGGATCAAAGATTTCTCGAGATAATAAGGTTTTGAAAGTAAAGAAGTAAATCAAGGAAAATTTATTTGCAAGGCCAAAAATATCATAAATGATAAAGTGAGAATGTTATCTGTTCATTAGTGAGAAATTTTGAAAACAGATAACATGAACACCAAAAATATTTGCTTACCTTTCCAAAAAACGCATACAACTTAAAGGTTACTGAAGAATAGTGTTATAATTTCCACTCGATATTTCTCGATCTGTCGGCAAATATAGGTGCGAGCATCGCGTGTGGTGAGCCACTAGCACTTGATATATGGCCTTCTTAATCACAGCCTCGTTGCCCGTGATTTATACATCACCTGTTGCGCCAATTATTTACATTCGGAAGTCATTCCTCTCGGACTTGGCTTGTTTCATTAACGAGTTAGATCGCACGATCCTCGCTCATTCGTATCCGCAAGTAAGCGTACAGTATTTTTAACTTCATTGTTGTTAACTTCCACAACCAGAAAAAGTATCCAATTTGTCATTTTTACGACCGCTTTGAAGTATCTTTCAAAAACATTCAGTTTATAAGCTTCTGATGTCGCTTTAACTGTTTTATTTACTAAATAATCTTTATTAATAGCAAATAAATCATCAGATTATATAAATAATCTAAAGTCGTTGAAAGAATTTTAAATCACCTATGTCACTTCATATTAAGTTAAGAAACTAGTGTCTTTAGATATTTTCTCAACCTTAAAATAACGAGCGAGCGTAGATGATTTAATACCGGTTTCGCTACCTAGTATTTACACTACTTGCGTTGTAAAATAATAAATTGCTTGAATATTTTTCAACGCTGCGTAAAATAGCAACTGGCTATTACTCCGGGTATCAGGTTGCCAATGATGATAATTTGATAATTGAGACTGTCGTCGTAATACCACTTGGATCGGCAGCTGCAAATGTATAGAATACTGAGAAACATAACCAACTAGGTATTCCAATTATTGGTTTTCACAGTACTTAACTATAATTAATATCTTTGAGTTGATTTGGATGTTCTTTAAGATTTAAACAATGATTTTGAATATTTTGTTTTATAGTCATTAAAATATGATTTTTTAGACATTAAAGTATGAAAATACGTTTTCAGTAGCGCCACAGAATAAATAATAGCACTAGCGTGTAGTGTAGTGCATAAAGATCTTTATTAAACCACTAATAGTGCAACTTAAATAAGTACAAGACATTCTTTTGATGTTTACAAGTAAAAAATTAAAATATTGTCTGTAATTTTTTGAATTGACAAGGTAGTTGAGTAGTATTGGGCTTGTAAGCAAGGTGATAAATAGAAAATCACAAAACTGAATTCTTAAGTGAACGGTGTAAAGAGAACAAGCGTTACTCGTTTTTTGATTTCTTTACGTTTTATTTGTTACTTTTAAGTATAGGAATTGGGTGGACCGTTACGGTAAACTGATTTACTGTTCTTATTTTAGTTAAAATAGGTACGTACTTTATATTAGTACCTAACCATTTAAAATTACGTTAGGCTTTTGACTGCAATGGTAACAGCAGAATTAATCGGATCAACATAATTTAGGTTCTTGCTTGACAAAATCTCCTATTCTTATTGTGACTTTATCAAACAAATTGTCTTTTGAAAAAAAAATACATTTCTGCATAGACATGTGCATCCATAATATAGGGGAGCTTATTCCTACCAATAAGAAATATTTAGACAATTTGATTTTTTTTCAGACATTTCCCATTGCAGTTGTCACTCCCAATTTTTTGAACTGTCACACTGCACAAATTTACACAACAGCTGCATGTAAAATATGTTTTATTTATTTATATAATCGGCGATAATGGTACGTTATCTGCGGAAGTGACCGTTTATACCGGCGCAGGCGCAGAGTCGATGTAGACATCGGCAAGTGTTAATTGCTACGTGTCGGAGCGAACGCCGAACTTAACACCTTTTTCAGGCGCATTCGTTTGCATTCCTCGTTTGCAATTGACGCCTTTTCGTTGGCACGCAAATATGAAAACGTTTATCTCAGTCGAGACAGGTGCAAGAAAAAACCATCAAGCTTTGCTTTGTTGTTTGTTAACTTAACCGTATTTGTCAAAGTTTGAAGTAGGTACTGTTTTCTCTCCAACCTGTTTTAGTTCGAATAGACGATACATATTTTGATAGAATTTATTCAATAAATAACAATGCTAATTTAATTTATATAGAAGTAAGCGAGATACTATGTAAACACACAAAATGAGCGTGTGACTTCTAAATCAACGTCCTCTTCTCATCCGATTAACCGTGTAGACGAACACATGATCACATTTCTCATTCTTAACACTTACACTAGCACACGGGCCGGTTCGACCCGGCCGCCGTGATTTATCTGCCTGCATCTCCAACCTGCGAACAGCTCGTTTATTGCCCGGTTGTTATTTATAATTTATTTTTAACGGTCACCGATTTGTAGTCGCGCTCTAAATAACCCCAATTCATAATTCAATAGGCACAAAGTATAAAATGGTTTGACGGTCCAACTCGTAGCAGTCTACGCATATGTAGCGTGGTATGCATGCATGATGCCTACGGGTCGTATTGTACCGAACTAATGCGGTCAAAAGTTAATCACCGGTCAAATAGACTTTCCTACTTATCTTTGAAATGTTATCGTACTTTATAATTATTATTAGCGGAAAGATTGTTGCACTCTTTGGAACCGGTTGTAGATATAATAAGCACCTACTTATTTACTATTTATGTTCTGTTCGAACAGTTATTTTCTGCTCTATATTTCATGTTACCTTTTGACCCGTTCATATTCTTTGTCTAAAAATATGAGAGAAATGTTAGAGTAGTGAAATTTTCGGTTTTGTATTTTCTATGGGAAGCCATAAGTTCCTATTGTTTCTGAATGGAGTCTCAAATAGCGTGGCAATAATGTCCCAATCATTGACATAACTGACGTACTTGTCATAGCAAAACAAACGGACGTGATCATAGGCTATGTCAGTATATGATATAGTTTGGGTACCTACATAATTTGACAATACACACGGCAGATTTACAGCGTAGCCTTTAATTTATGTACATGTTCGATCTAGATGTAATTTAATGTTGTTGGCTGGCATAAATCAAGCTCATCTACCGATATCTGAGACCCGATGAGGCTAGATAATGTTGTTCCACTTTATCGCTTGTCCGTCTATGACTATAAATATAACAATATTCCGTATTTTTCCGAAAGTAACCCCGGTGCTTAGTTGTTTCCTCCACTCAACTTACACTTAACCTTAACCTCAACAACATAGATGGGATATGCATAGGTGTCAAACATTCTTACTTAGGTCGAGTCTAGTGTGAATGGAGTAAAGAATATATAACTGTCAAACTCAAGGTATGTTTGGACGAACCTCGAGGCTTCCACAACTTCTATTCTATTTTTATTATGGCAATCTCATCAATAGCGGCATAATTATGACTAAAAATAACTGATCATACCATTATCAAGGATGCTTCGAAGAATTCCTTAAAGGGACCTCAAGAAAAGGCTGAGTTGAGGAGCTTTTGAGGAAATGACTAAGAACACCGGGGTAAAACTTCATTTTGGTCCTTGTCTTATTCTATTCACTTCGATCAAGAATACCCTAGATGTCCGGTCAGAGTCTCAAAAATGGCACCACAAATAGCGTCCCACTTACAAACTGGGCGCTTATTTTGCACAAAGTATGTGATAAAAGATATCATTTTGTACAAAATAAGCTTATTTTGTACAAAATAAGTGATATAAAATGTGAGTTTGACAAAATAAGTGGTGATTATTTACAAAAAAAGCGCCAAGTTTGTAAGTGGGACGCTATTTCGAGGTGCCATTTTTGCGTACTGTTTTAGTTCGTGAAGCGTTATGGGATTTTGTTGATCGAAGGCTATTCATCATATTTTTTTCATTGATCAGTTATATCACGTCTACTCTGATTCTGATTTGGCCTCATTTATATTTTTATATTGCTATCTACCAAACAGTCAAGTGATCTTCAATGTCAATGTTGGACCATTTACAGATAAAAATAGAAATTAATAAAAATACCACCATAATACTAATTACTGGATTCCGTCACCCACAAGTAATCTCACTCTACAACCTTTAGTATCATAATACAGTTTGTAAACCTATCTAAATTCCTTCCCACTCACAGTTCTTTGCAAATAATAAGAGTATGTATTAAAATGCAGAATATTCATAACACATACGACCGAAATATCGACGCATAAAACACCTATTTTCAATATACCGAAAATCCTAAATGTCGATATCCGATATAGGCCGAAACTTGAAAGATCGATTATTAAATGACCGATAGTTAAAAATCCCGAAAGTTATAATGTCGATAGTTCGAAATCCCGAAAGTCTGTTTAGGTCTATTAGGTGCGACGACGAGCGAGCGTAGCGAGCGAGGAGGAGGTTAGGTTCCATTGAGACCAACAAGGCGAAGTGCCAGAACCGACCTGCTGGCGTGTAACCCTTAATTAAACGTCGGTTTTTTGAGCTTCGGGATTTAGTCTTTTAAGAAAAATGTCCTTTCGTGATTTTATACGTACGGCCAAACAACCATTCAGCCTTTCAATTTTCGGTATTTCGTCCATAGGTCTTGTAAAATTCGGTCTTTTCAACTTCGGTATTGTAATACATTACCCAATAATAAATACATCCTTTTATGTAAAGACCTGTCGAAAAAAGTCGCAGAAAATTTCATTATTTAATTAAATATATTGATAATAATAAATACACTCTCCACTATTCAACCATTTAGTAACATTTAAGGGTTAAATAATAGGTCTTCAGACATGTTAATGTGACAAGATAGCATTCGTCAATAGGTTGCACTTCGTCGAAATCAACATTCTATTTAAAGGAGCTGTTTACTTTAATTTTATTTTATGGATAGTCACATAGTGCAGGCCCAACGGTTAAGGCTCGAGCAATTATTTTTCCAAGTACAGGGATCCGATGCTTTCAGGTTCTCGCTCGAGAAGTTGGACATGGCAGGAGGAAATAGTGTTACTTTAAGGATCATCGAAACTACTTATTTGGATATGCCAATTACCTTTTAAATTTTGAAAGCATGATTTTTGTAATTTGGATCTCACCCAAGCTTGGATTAGTCCCAATGAGTACCTAGTTATTCATTTTGCATTTACCTACTAAATGAGCAGTTAAAAAATTACCAACTCTTATTTCTTAGGATGAGATGAACCCATCCGTAAACGCCATCTGTTATAGAGTCTTCATAGGAATATGTTTATGGAAAATTTGAATTTAATTGATAAAGGACTCTATTAAGAACGGAAGTAAAAAGTCTTGGATTGGATTTGAATGTGTATGCAGGAAATGTCTAAGACAAGTAATTTTCTTGAAACAGCGGTGCAATGGACATAGAAATAAACAGTTTTTTCTCTGGATCCCTATTACAAAACAAAAACAAAAATGTTGGTTCGCCATTGAAAAAATCAAAAACCCCTCTCTGGCTCATCCTCGTATTCCCAGATCTGCACGGTTGGCGACTAATCGAGCGAGCGGCGGCGTGTCGGCCAGCTAAGAATAGCCGATCGGATACTTTTTGTCGTCTCATTCCGTCCACCGCCGTTCGTTAGCGGACACTGGGCTGTTACTTGTAGACGCTTCCCATATTTGCCGTCCAAGTTAAATGCCGCACTTGATGATTATCAGGTGGAAATGTTAAGAGATCAACAAACGACCTCTGTTAACGGTATCCATACTTGAAGGCGGTTTAATCATAACCTAATTATAGAGGCGTTCGTTATACAGTTCCCAAAATTTCGATCACACTAAAGGGAGAGATTTGGGGAGTTGTGAAGAATATAATAAAAACTAATATCTTAATGAGCTTTTTGAATCAAATCTGAGACGTAAAGACGACTTTTCTAAAGACAATTTACTAAATGGACAGTTGCTTGTCTCATCAGAATAAAACAATAATAGCATTCAGTAAAAAACTAGACAAGTCATTTATTACAATGCAGACGTTTGCGACTGTTATTAATGAAGGAGGCATCAAATGCAAAAACTGCTAGCGTCTTGTAAAGGCACTAAAAATGCAGGCTGGTACATTGTTCGCTCCTAAGATGGAGACTTATAATTTGTTTGCGCGTCACCCATTTCCTTCAAGGGCAGGATCAAGTGAGCGAACTCAATTCACATCGAGACAAACAGGCTCGCCCCGCCCGACAATGCAGATTAAGGTTTTGCTCACGAGGAGGGAGAAATTATTATCGAGTGCGCCGTTCTCAATATTATTTTTCTTGGAAAGAGATAGATCGCTTAAGCGATTTTACGGGAAATTAATTTTGGCAGTGAGCGACAGAGTGCGGCGGTGCTCGCTGCGATGATTTGTTGCGATCCAGTCCCGCTCGTTACACTTCGCGATAATGACGCATAACATTTACTCAAAAGCGAAGCTGAGGTTGTAATTCAAGCCCGTTATCGATGTTTCTCAGTAACCATCGACTCGGTTCAAACAAAATTAAATCCGTATAAGCGCGTGTAAGTCTGAGGGTTTTAGTGGATGATCGAGTATCGTTTAATTTCGAGTCGAGGTGGCGGCGTGCCTCCTCCGCCCCGTTTGTCGCCGCGGCCGGTTCTGCTGCAATTAATCCACTGTAATGCGATACGGGCCTTCTGTCGTCGGCGACGTAATGCATCGTGATTTACGTGCAACGAACAAGCCGTTAATCTTATTACCACTTTCAATAACTTTATTATCGAGTGTTCACGGTCACAGACCAATCTACACCTTAGACCTCGCACCCAAAGACTATTTACATTTATTAAACGTACTCACGGTAGTACTTAGTAGAGAGCTTCCCACGAAATTTATTTTAGTCGACTTAACGATTGTGTTCGCCTTACCAAAAGAGGTAAGTTAATATGTTCGTTGCTTTACTTCGATAAACGGTTAACAGCTCAACAATCAGAATATCCCTATGTTCCCAAAATTACGTGCCGCGATCCGACTAAGTTTCGTGTGTTCATTTCTAATTCAAATTAAATCAACTATTTAGTTTTGATTGCTGCGTTTTGAATAATAATGTAATAATCGGAGGCTTGCTCTTGTCGTGTGAAACCAATTTTTATTCAGCTCGCGACGCCTCTTGGCGGCGGTAAACGCGATTCAAATTCGACATGTTATCCCTAAAACGCACCGATAATAAGATGCAAATGACGAGTCCAGCGGGCGAGGAGAACAAAAAACCGCTACAATCAAAAGGGATACTTCCAGTGAGCTGGTAATTTGCATATAATTTCGTAATAACAACTTCCGTTTGTTTGCCGGCGGACGTGTCACGATCGCTTCTTAGACTAGTAGCTTTCATCTTTCCTTTGTACTCCCAAATCCAAAACATTTCATATTCAGCATTAGCTTTGAGTGAAGGATGAGCTTAGGCATCAAGGTAAAAAAAAAGGTCATTTTTTCATAAAATAACACGAGAATGCGCTGCTAATTTAGAAGCATCACTTACCGATAATAAAATAAAACATAATTGATATTTTATTAACAAGCAGCACTATTTCAATTATAAATATATTAATTAAGAATGTTTTATTGTAAAAAATATTTTTGTATTATGTTTGGATATTCCAGCATAAAAAATAAAAATATCTCCAACTAACTAGGTATATTTGCTAATGTTTTAAAGATCTCTAAAGTATTTTGTTTTAAGAAAAAATGCGAGTGTGTAACTGTAGGTCTTTTTTGGGTGCTGTAACAGTGATCACTTTCTCATTGTTTTTAATTTATATAGAAAAAAAAAACATACAATCGAATTGAGAACCTCCTCCTTTTGATGAAGTCGGTTAAAAACTAAGCCGTATTTCGCCCGTCTTACGTCTATGGTCCCTCCGCGAAACATCCCGACCTTGTTTCAATCATTTTTCCACTCTGTCACTTTTCGGGTTCCCCATTAAAATAGCCTCCTTCCGACAATGATTCATCTCCCACAGCGGCCGGAATATTCGGCGATAATTTCAGTGTTACCAGCTCGTTCCCATAATGCGTTGTAATGAGTCGCCGCCTTTAACAGCTCATCAATAATTCATGCGTGATCGTTATTACTTAGATAGTGTTCTTTCATACCCGTCTTGTTTATATTGGAGGCATTATTTAATATTGATTGTGCATCTGACAGATATATAGCCATTCTTGGACGTTTAAATTGTTTATGACTTTGCAAATAAAGTTCGTAGTTTATTTTTTTATATTGTATCCTGGGGTTTGTTTTTTGACCTTTACTTTTTTCTTATTTGCATTTTATGTTTTTTTTTAAATAAAGTGGTACGAATTGGTATTATTAAGACTTTTCTTTATTTTTAATTTCTTTATCCATTGGATGCTTGGCTTGTGATTAGTGCATGGCTCATTCCACACTTACATAGCCTGATATGAATACTACCCTATCTCTAGTTTATGACCAACTCCGTCAATATTATCTGCTGTGATCCCATTCTATGCAATAGTGATCTGTGATCTGGAACGATCTCTATCAAGAAGGGTTTATTTTAGTTTTATTATCATACTTTAACTCAAGCGGCTCTAACTTGAATAGAAACATCCTGCCTCATTACAAACTGTTTGCTATTAGGTTTTTAATTCATACTTTGTTGCAACCCAGAGATATTGGCGCCACGCTGTCCCATGTTGGTAGACTGGCGTAAAGTCACGTGTTTCACCCATTTGTATTCAGCCTTCGCCCTACAGTCTCTCATTGAATAAATGTGATATAACGCACTGCACCATGAATTATGTATGTGTTATTTTTAATTGAGCATTAATACAGAAGTATTAACCCTCGTTGTTCTTACAAGTGGCTATGTAATTGGTGATGCGTGATAAGCTTTTAATTGCACTACCTACTTCATTTTGTCGCTTGTTTTATTTATGTCTCTGATTCCGTCTCCGTTTTATTATTTTTGTCTCTATTACCGCGCTAGACTCATCGGAAGCGTTTCTCTTACACCATGTAAACGTTTGTTTTCGGAAAAATCCTATTCGCGTCCCTCGTTTTGTTTACTTCTCGGATTTCGTGGCGAGTTAAAGTTTTAGGTGGAGCGGCTACACCAGCGGCGGGGCTTCCATGAAATTTCACGGTGCCTGATGAAAGTTTTAACGCAATTACCTAGTCCACGCCATTCCGCCTCCGACGCCCGCCGGCCGGACAGGAAAAAAACTTGGCAAAGAACAAACTAACCAGCAGTCCAATTTGGGGACATTCGTATTAAGTTTAATGTGCCAAATCCGTGACTTTGCTGCGCTCTCGCATTCTAACTAGCGTTAGCTACTCGACCTTTGACAACTTTTTGTATTCAAGCCTTTTTTATGTTCACTTCATTGTGTTATGCTTTTTAATAGGCAATCGACGTGTAATTGGTGCGTATCGCGTTTTATTACACCTCTAATATAAACAAATAAAAGGAGTAGGGATAGGGAATGTACGTGAATTTTCATAAATTAATTACTAGGTACAAAAACGTTATAATTTTTCCTTAATTTGACATCACATAGTTACTGTATACCTCTATGTATTTGAAAACCCTTACTATCAGTAAATTGCTAGGAAACGCTGTAAGGTAATTTTGTAAGTCTGTGAAATATACCAAGGAATTTCAATTCAGCGTCGAGTTTTCTAAAGTTTATAGCAGTTTCGTTATTCAATCAGTGAAACAGCTTTGCCAGGCCAAATACTGCTCGATAAATATCGATGGATAACATCGAAGCTGCAAAGCAAACTAGCAAGCGTCCAAATTAGCACAAACTTCGCCTTTGACGCCGTCCAGCTGTTTGTCAGCCGTCCGATTTGTGACTGGATGCCCAGAGTACTGTGTGCACTCCAATTGCCTACCAACACTTCTGAAATTGTCGACGTCCTACGAACAACAATTAATACGTAAACCTCTTTGGAATAAACCTTTGCACAAAAGCTAGAGACAATAACGGTTGTGCAAACACAACACGTTTATTCTAGGCACAGTTGTCTGAAAGTCAAAGCCTTAATCTATTCCACGAACCGTGTTACATCGTTATTATAGAAGTTTCTAAGACAACTTGTGAAAGGTGACTTCGACACTATGAAAGACTACATAAACTGTATCGCTTAATTACTTTCTACTTTGTAGTTTGGGAACAAGTCCTTTATGTTGCTTCAGCTTTTATTTGAGTCGCGTGCCAGACTTTGATCTAATCAAAACTTGCCAAATTTGTTTACATACATCACGCGCTCGTGTTTTCGTGATATTCACCACACGTAAGCACCCTACGACACGCCGAGGACACTTCTTTGATGTCCCGTATGGCAACCACGGCACTAATAAAACCCCCAACGAATATATGGGTACATGCCGTACATGTTTGTCATATAAACGAAACGTGATTTTGAACAGAGAAGTTAATTAGATTGTAATATTATTCCGAGGCGTTCTACTAGGCTGCCAAAAACTGACGATACATCATTAGCGCATGTAGCGCATGCAGTTTTTGTTTCGATATTTTAACATTTTAAACGTACAATGTACTATTATGTATTCTATGGTACAAGGCTTTTCCAAACCTTGTATTTCTCACTCACGAAATATTCTGAGGCTATGAAGGCCTTTTGTAGCTAGTAGAGTTAAATGTTAAGTTACATGTAGAGTTAAATATTTTTTGTGAGTTTAAAGAATTCTGAAATTCATGACAACATGAGAGCTGTATCTCATTTTGAAAAAAGAAATATATGTAGCTTACTTCCGCAAAAAAGTTTGCGGAAGTAAGTTTGTTTGCGGAAGTAAGCTACATATATTTCTTTTTTCAAAATGGTTTGGGACTTCCGCCAAGTGACGCCTGATTCAATCAAATAAGCTGTATCTCATGTTTTTAACCTTTCTTGTAAATACTTAATTTTTAACTTATAGTATAGCTTTAAATATGCCAATGCTGACCTAATTGGTGTAACTTCCCCACTCACATTACTTATGGATTACATATTTGCTCTTCTATAAAAAAGCACGCTCTATTTATCTTGGAATTTGTTAGTGTTTTCATGAATTAAAGTTTGCTTCTGTTCCTTGGATAATTTACAACAACAATCTTCTGTTCGTATATACAAACGGAATATTTTGAAGATACCCGATCCCAGATCTCAGGAACAAGACGGCTAGCGCCGCTATCAGTATAAATTAGCTGCGGCGTGGTACGCCTCGGAACAATACGGACTGTCACGGTGGCCGCCGTATCGGCACAGAATACATAATAGTACAAGTGTATCGGCAGGCCAGACGGACACTTCGCACTTGGTACGGTGGGCTTGAAGCGCTCACAGGGAACCGAAGCGCTCATGGCGGAACATGACAGACTGATCGCACTCGATCACGTTTGTTAAGCAACGCTCAGTCCGGCCAGGTGTCGGATGGGTGACCGTTAAGTGACATTACAACTGAGTGCTTCCGTGCTTCGGAGGGCACGTTAAACCGTCGGTCCCGGCTGTTGTCAGTCATCTGATAATAGTCGTGAGTCTTCTAACAGAATATTGATGGAAAAACAACATTGACGTACTTATTTGTTTCTCCCGACCTCTCTTTATTTTCTTGGCCTTGCGAATTATACTTAAACCTACAATTAATGTAAAACTACGAGTATTACTTCTCAGTTTCAACACCAAGAATATTTGAAAGTCGGTGTACAATTCATTTCCTTTTGATGGTCGGTATGACCCTCACAAAGCTTGATCGTAAAGTTCTACCTCTTTATAATGAACTGAAGCATGGTCATAAAATATAACATGGTCCACGTTTCTGAGGCAGTCGCTGTACTTCTATTTCAGATTTCAAAACCGATAAAATGGTTAAAAATAGTTTTTTCACTTTCCAACAAACCTATTCCTTACAGTGAATTTTATTGTATGAGTAGGTACGATTCGTAAATTTTATTTTGATCTTTAATGTTATTGCTAACAATTTTTGTCAGTTTTACTCTATTAGGCCTGAGAGTTCAATATATTTTATTGAATTTATGGCTACCCTAATCATAAACTATCGTTAAGTTTCCGCAATAATTTATCTTAGAACCTAAACAATAGGTATCAATTTCGCTCTGTGTCCAGCCCAAGTAGCCATAGTGTTGTGGCTGGCAGTGGCAGGTGACACGAGCTGCAATAAATCTGGGGAGTACGGCGTGGTACGGCCTACGTCGTAAACATGACTGGAGCACAATCCCTTGATCTAAGTAGACTGTTTCAATAATTTCCTATTATTGCAATCATTGATACTGCTATATTGTTTGGATTGCTATTAATAGTAAGTGGTTTGATTGTCGTTTGTTTGTTCTAAGGCTGCGGCAGCAAATGTTACTATATGTTACTAAAGTTACTACCTAGTATAAAACAAAGTCGCTTCCCGCTGTCTGTCCCTATATAATATGCTTAGATCTTTGAAACTACGCAATGGATTTTGATGCGGTTTTTAATAGATGGAGTGATTCAAGAGGAAGGTTTATATGTATAATACATGGTGTCAAATTCCACAATACACCGAAGCGAAGCAAGGTCGGGTCACTAGTTTATTTTATAAGTTAAAACTATTTATATAGATAGATAATTTAGAAGGATATGTTCAAAATACATAACTGTCGATAACAATAAATAATAAGTTGTTTGAATTTTTAAGCTACCACCCTATTTAAGTCATTAGACAGTTTTAATAGGTTTAATCATTTAAAAAACTGACTTTTCTTATTTAGTGACTAAACAACTACAAAAAGTCATTATTTAAAATTTATTGCAATCTAAATTATATCATTTTTATGATATTGAGTAGAGCACAAATTAAATATAGTATGCACGTTTACAATATTGTAGGCAGCAAGCCATTAGTTCAATGAAATTCGATAACACTGAAATAAAGTCCAGTAAAAAGCAGAGCGTCTAACCCACAGACCATTATTAAACCCGTGACCTGACAGCATCGTTTAGCAGTTGCTTAAAGCAGATTGAATATTACAATAATTTGAAACAAAAGCCACGCAATTCGCACGTACAATAACTTTCGCCTATGGTTTATTGGGCACTGTCTCTGCTAAGTAGCAAGCGGACTCAGGGGCAGGTTGGGGCCTGGGGCAGTTCAGATTTACGAGGTGGCGCGCTCGTGCCGCGCCCCACCCTCCCTCCGTCCCCACAGTGTATACGGAATGTGGTTTAGGGCTTGCGACTGGCTGGCTTTTGAAAAACTGTGGTTTGGGTCTATAAGTTTAATTTAAAAAAATAGTTTTGAATTCGTCTGTAGAAATAATTTCTTGAGCTCTGTCTCCGAGGGAGCGCACTTAGGTGCGGGTCTGGGGCAATGCAGATCAGTGGCGCACTCATGTAGACCCGACACTCCCTCCGTCCCCGTCTTATAAACATACAATATTGTTAGTGACTTTTTAAAGATGGCGGTTTTTAAAACGCCTGATTAATTTAAATCAGCGATGTTCTTCATTTAAGTTAAACTTCAAGGTTTTGACAAGTTATGGATCACCTGAAAATATTTTGTTGGCTGTACAGCATAGGTAATTAAGTACTTACAGCTTAACCAGTTTGTACTTAATTAAAATCCATATGGGTTACATAATATGCGGGAATAGTTTGTGGTAAGATATTTTCTGAAATTATTTTTAAGGTTTTGTGATATTTTTGTATAAATAATATATAATTATAATTATTATTATCTGAAATTCGGTGAGATTATGAAAAAATTATAGAAATTGTTACAGATCACCTTAGAGGCTGCTCTATGTAAATAAGCAATTGTTTAAGTATTCTGTCGTTATTATTTTTCTGTTAGGGGCAACCCTTAGTGCGGTTCGCGGTCAGTCATAGTAACGGCTCTTCTGATATGAACAGTGTCGGATATCTCGGTTTCAATTATGAAAATCTTTTGATTTTCTCTTAATTTATTAGTAGTTCATTTCCACGGAGTTCTTGGGGAGATTAATATAGTAAAATCTTCTTACTTGACAGATATATCTTTAACAAATCGAGAAACTGTATTTTGATGTTGCACTTTCAAACGTTTGGAGTTACTGACAAAGCTTGCAATGAACTGTTTTTTTAATTTTTCATAGCTGTAATTAATACCTATATTATTTTATTTAAAAGGTACTATTAAGTAAGTATAAGCGTGGGTGCGATACCACTTGAACTAAGCTCCGCTACGTTGGTAAGGTATCGTCTGATTTACATCAATAGGATAGCATAATTTTTAAAATGCGTCAGGGCATTTTGAAAATAAACTAATCCTTATGGTGTAAATCAGACACTTTCCTAGCAACGTAGCAGCTATGCTAAGCTATTATCTCAAGTGGAACCACACCTAAGACAAATTTATGAATGAGACACATGTTTTTAAGAATGATTTTTATATTAAAACATTCTCTATCTGTTTATTCTATAACTGTGAGATTATCAATTATAATATTATTTTCTTAATAATTGTGTTGGTTGCGAAAGTTAACTAGGGTCTCAACCTTTCGTGACTCTACACAAGTAGGTAGGTTACTTCATTTCACACCGGCCGGTATCTCCCCGACAACGCATCAGCCGATAATTGGATAATAACAGCCTGAATTGGTTAGAATAGTTTGATAATCACTGCTTGTCTATTTAACTAAAGGCCATGTGGATGTAGATACGAAATACATTTTAAACTATTTAGATAGAGACAATTGGTTGTATGTTTACCACATAAAAGCATAAAAATATAACAAAAAGCGATTCGTAAGAGATGTGTGTCATAAATTTTCATGAATTACGTTTGGATCTTTTATGGTTTAGTTTTTCACTGCTCTTGCTCATTAGAATTAAAAATACAAAGAAGGCATTTTTTCAACAGAAGTACCTATACATACCTATTATAAATAATTATGAAACAGACATAGCTTATGAAGAATTTAATTAAAAACAAAGAAGTCAAAACTATTTGACTATAAGATTCTTATTAAGAGCTTTTAGAAACAACGTTAAGTGCTTGAATAAGTTAGAAATACTATTTCGTCATGTAAGTTTTATCCAAATTCCGATTAGTTCAAAATGAATAATATATTTGAACTGGAGACTAGAATGGCGCATTAAAGTTACCTCGGCTTTGATTTAAATTGGCTTCAGTTGGAACGCATAATACTAATACCAAATAAAGACCAAGAAAATTGAAGTAATTTAAATAAATGAGACGCAGGCAATTAAGTTTTGCAACCTAATACACGATTCAATCTGGGAACGGTGTAAATATGGCCTGCCAACTGTATGCAATACTGGTGAATATGCTATTTTGTGATATTATGTGATACACCGGGGTTTAAGTATGAAATTGCCAATGTGTTCAACACTTGGCCTGAGTTTCCCCTGAAGTATCGGCACTTTTTTCACCTTAAGTATACAGAGTTATTGTAAAACACCAACAACCTCGCTGGAGTAGATTACTAATATTAATATCATAAACAACAAAGTTTAATCTACGACTTTTCCGAAAACAGACAAAAATAAATCGACTTTATATACAAAGCTCATCAGCTGCTCGGACATTTGTACGGAAGGAAAGTAGTTTTTTTTGTCTGTTTTTGGAAAAGTCGTAGAACAAACGCTGTTGTTTATAATGTTAGTAATCTAATCCTGCGAGGTTGTTGTGATGGTGTTTTACAAATAACCATTTGGTGAGATTGGTGCATGGTTAGTCGTCTCGCAATCATTAAAGATACAATCGACGTAATCCATCAGCATGGGTGCTTTTTCTCGTAAAGTCTCACTTTTATTTCGAGCAGTCTTAAAGCCGTACATAAAATTGTCGCTTGCGAAATGAGAACCTTCCGTTTAATTAGATGCGACCGCTACGATGCGACATTACATCACGATGAACGCCGCGCGCCCCTTCACGGGGGTTTCCCCCCTCGCTCGTTTGTTTTAAAACTACCCGCAAAGGATTTTAACGAGATTACTCCAAGTACGTTTTATAGGTCATCTCACAAGATTTATTTAACTCCGATTTGTAAAGCATTTTTCATCCCGCTCAGATTAAAAGAATTTCACTCATTAAAAATAATGGATCTCGGTTTACACTCGACGAAATTTACTTCCAGATTGCTCGAGGTTTTAGCGTTCGGCTTTAGTGCAGCCATTAACTTAAAAATTTACAATGACACTTATGACAATTATAGTCTTTCACGGTAGATGATTAATGTAATAATTTGCTGTAATTGTGTTAACAGCAAACATTTCCGTTTTAGTCGAAAATAGGCGGAGGTAGTCAACAGCTTAGTATCATTTCTGTTCTGGGATCTATGTAGATAGGATTGTTCTTATTATTCAAAAATAAGGAGGAATGTTTAAATATCAAAAATGTGACACAGCACACGTTCAGTGGGATAATTATGAAAATTTCATTGCACGCCTTTACGACTGTGAGACCTCATTTGCATTTTTGTGTGGACCTTTAAGTGTATGTTACGACCGCGAGCACTTCCCTCAATGTTGTTATTGCTCGCCCCTCGGGAGCCACTAGACGCTAAGAGCGCGAAACCGAACATCAAAGACCGTATAAAACGCACTTCATTCCATAAAGTTCCATAACAGAGGCGTCGGTGGTGAAGCGGCCGATGCAACATGAACCCTGCTCCCTCGACCAATTTTTTCCCGTCCGTTGGAAATCCTTCATGAAAGCCAGGGCGGAGGGATCTTGTTAGACCGGAGGCTCGCATCACCACGGTTGCCGCACGCGGTATCGACGCTCTTCCCATCTAAATGGAGAGCGGCTCACGATCTACCCGCAGCTATTGTAAACAAGCAGCGTTCTCTATTCAAACTATCGTTACGCCCTCTATGCGCCGTTTTCTGCCGTATTGACGATCCGGGAAAAGGTCTTACCGTTTGCCCGAACAACGGTGAGAAAAGTTTATCGGGCACAGATTTTACTTGTGAGTTAGTAAGGTTTCGCTTTTATTACTTCATTGCATTAGAATTTTGCACCACGTTTAGAACCTGAAAATGTGGCTGAGAAATAAGTTTAAAATCCAAACGACGAAAACTTATCCATAGCTTTTAAGTCTGTCGTTACCGCAATGAATTGTGACGTCGTAAAAGCCTTGTTTGGCGAGTAAATTTAATTCAAAACCACCCTGACCTAACGGAAACATTCAAAATACTTCCGGAATAAAACTATATTTATCCAATTTGTAAAGCGAAAATGTTTTTTGCTTGCAGGCAGAGTTATGCTTATTTCGAAATTGTACGAAAGCAGCGTCGCTGTACCTGACAGATACCCTTTTCCGTGACAATAATGAGACAGACGACGCGAGGCGACGAGGCACTCTCGCCTTGCTTTTTAGAGTCAGCTGAAAATGCATTACCCAAATGTCATTGTGATATACTAGCCTTTTTCTTGAAGAAAATTTCGAGTTTCTTTTTTTGCATAACCATTATATGTTAACGTTGGAATAGGAGATGGCTTTTAGTCCGTAGTTGGAGAGTGGTTATTTTACAAGCGGCGGCAGCGTCACGAAACTGCTATCGACGCGTGGATCCACGTGCGACCGAGGCGTGCCCTCTAAGAATTGGCGCATTTTTACGCCAATAAAAATCGTAAATAACGCCAAGTGAAGCGGACGGAGTCAGGTCACGATGCGCCGCGGGCCCGTTGCCGTCATCGAGACTTGTGGATTTACGAGTGGCTCACAAGTATCGCCCTCGTGTGATCATGCGAAAGTTGATTTGAGCGAAAATTAGCCTGCACTCGTTTCTGTACTCACTTACCTGATCTCATCTGATTCCGAACCAAAGAAAAGGTCAACGATTAAAGGCCCAGTTTCACAAGTGAGTAATTTGCACCGAAGCGGAGCACACGTCCGCGCAATTTGCGATGAAAAGTTAAATATTATTATCACGTGCCCTCGATAGGAGAGGAAAGTGATCGACAAGCCGATATTGCCCTAAATAAAGTCTCTAACTTTGCAGTATTTGATATACTGTGATTAAGATTATACTGATACCTTTACCGCAGAAGATAATCATGTGATCCTACTGTTAATGCTTATCTTTCAAAAAACTTGCACAAGGCATATAATACTTACCTCCAGTCACTAAAGGTTCGATCGGTCATTGACTCTACAACTCCAAAACAAAATTCACTAAAAATTTTGAATCCATCCACGAATGCTCAAAATAAAGTTGAGCCGTATCGATGAGAATAACAAGCATGCTGTTCACCGGCAGCGGCCTAATTCAAGGGCAATAGAGCGTGCCAACTTAATTTTCAGGCTCACCGCAGCTTCCTTTGTATGTTACCTCGACGGATAAACGAACTTCTGGACCAGTTCAACTGTTAACTGAAACTCGGGTGAACGCCGACGTTAACCATATTGTAACAAGTTATTTGGCAATTTGCATATTTTACCGTCAGATTTGATGGAAAGTTAGTCATGTTTAGTTACACATCTAAAGACAACTAATCTGATATTTATCATTTAAATGAATTCATAGATTGAAACAAAACGCTCTTTAATTGTCACTGTCTCTGACTAATGAAATATTGGAACTTTCTTGTATAAAAGGAAAGAGCAGAAAAGCTCTATCCAAGAAAAAAGGAAAGGAAATTAGTACCTACTTAGGCACTTTTAAATCGTATATAGTGTCTTTGTTGTATTTATTTGCGCCCAATACAACGCTAAAGTCTTCATTTATTTATCGACAGCAGTAGCGTTGACTGCACAGAGAGCAAAAAAGGGTTATTCCCAGATAAAGCCTAATAGGGGAACGGTGACCGGCGTCCGAGAGTCTGGACGCCGCTGCCGCATCGCTCGGGACGCTTCTGACCCCTTTAAGCCTGATTAATGGGGGCCTCCGCCTTCGAAACCCACTGTGTTTTTCCGTTTAAAGGCAATCCCTCCTTTTGATTTTTTCAAAACACGATAGGCCACTTAGCGCCGTATGTCGCGACCGATCGTAACTTAGTACGGTTCGATACGGCTGCCATACCGGCCCGTTCTTTTTCGGTGCAATTTACTGCGCTCCGCCGCCGGGGGCCAGCCGCCTACCGCCGGAAAAGATGCACACCGATTTATTTACTATCCACTGCATTCGGGAGCATGCCCACTGTACCCAATATTTATGTAACTGTCCTGCGCGAATTGCCAACAATGCACGAAATACATTTAAAGTGACGACTTCAATGCAGCGGATGTCTCGTATTTTTAACCAAATTCCATTTTTATCGTATTCCTTGTATTCAATGTATCAAATTTATTACTCGCGTATATCGACTCCTCGACTGCGCTCTTATACGGTGAATAACGAAACGGGCTTTCGCCTCCACCAACAATAAACATGCACACACAGGTAATATTGTGGTGCCAGTTTCACACTGCACGGCCGCAATCAGCTGATCTGAACCTAAATAATAATAAATAGAAGTCAACTGATATCTCTTATAATTTAAATTAATCGAAATGAAAACGTTGATAACGCTTACTGACTCCTCTGAGCGTGCCGACTCGAACCGGTCTCTACTTCTTGAGTCGATCACAGTATATGCTTAAGTTATTTAAAGTAATTTGATAGATAAGAACGGTCTGGCAACGATAATGTTCAATAAATCGTGTTTCAAATATTTGTAAAGTTAATTTAAAAATCTTGTCTCGTGTTACGGCCAAGTGAATTTATGAAACTAGTTCGATGAGTCTTTGTTTTCAGAGAGAACGAAGTTTGAACCGGTCGAAGTGTCGAGATTCCGGGATTAGTTCACTTTGTGCTCTGGTTGTGGAGCAAAAAGTTTTTTCTCTGTGATAATCGAATTCTAGTGCACGCAGTTGCCAGCGAGAACTCGGTCATTGTTGCCCTTTTACGTAATGTCTACGTCTAAATATAGGAACAGAACAGACAGGAAAAGTATCTCAATCATTTGAAACATTATACTCATTTCAAATAAATTTTCAAAGAAAGTTTTGCATAATTTTAGAAGTTAAAAAAAATTGTATTTACCGACTTTTATTTTATAAAGTTTTACTGCCGTACGAATAAACGAAGAATAAGTTTATACTTAAAATAACCAAAAAGTTTGTTAGGAATAAAATGATTTGAGAGTTTCTATCGAACCAATGACGTAATTTCCCAGTTCTTTATAATGTATGTAGTATCTTCTAGAGTCTAGAAGACTGATTACTCTGATAATTAGTCTAGAATCGTGTTATACTCTGTCGCAGTACCACGACGCCAAACAAGTGCAAATCCTGATTAAAATAAATGTTCATGAATTGTTCGAAATTTGTACGCCAGTAAAAAAATTGTACGTTGCGTATTTTAGTCTAAACAAAGGGTCGGTGTGGTACTGCCAGGGAGTATGCTCTGCCGCAGTACCACTCGTTATTCTCACGAAACAGACACAGTTTGCATGTTTTTTTGGCTGAAAAAAATGTTCATTAATTGTACGTTCTAATATCATACAAGAAAATGGCCAAGTGCGAGTCAAATTCGAGCTACAGGGCATTTACAATCTCTTACCCTTATGAAATGCAAATAAATCATTATTCTGTTATATTCTATGGGTTTATTTCCCCCATTTACCCCTAAGGGGTTAATTATCAGAAAATCACAAAATAAGTGTTTGCTTTTAAAAGTTGTTAGTTTTTAAAAGTACTCCTACGAAGTTTTACGTCGAAATGTCTATTTAATATTATTTTTTCATATAAAACATGAAACCCATTTTACCCCTTAAGGGGTTGAAACATAGCCACTATTGGACATAAAAATAAATGCCATTTTTGCAATCAACATCCCATAAAACCTCAATTACGACATCCATATCGAGTTTGGGCTTTTTACCCTATTTACCCCTGAAGGGGTTGCTTTTCATTAATTTACGAAATACATGTTTGATCATTTGTTTATAGAAGTACTCCTATGAAGTTTCAAGTCGTAATGTCTATTCTATATATTTTATTTAAAAAAAAACCATACAAAGTTTGAACCCCATTTGACCCCTTTAGGAGTTGAATAATGTCTACTACTTAAAAATTAATGCCATTTTCGCAATCAACATCCCATAAAACCTCGATAACGACACCCATATCGATGTTGGGCTTTTTTACCCCATTTACCCCCTAAAGGGTTGAGTTTCGGTAAACCACGAAACATGTGTTTGCTTATTTGTTTTTAGAAGTACTCCTACGTAGTTTCAAGTTGAAATGTCTATTTAATAGTTTTTCCCATACAAACTTTGTACCCCCATTTCAACCCTATAGGGGTGGAATTTCCAAAAAAATCCCTTCTTAGTGGGTGTTCACACTGTTTAAAGTATCTATGTACCAAATTTCAAGTCTCTAGGTTCAACAGTTTGGGCTGGGCAATGGTCTGTCAGTCACCCCTTCATTTTTAACCGAGTTCCAAAAAAGGAGGATGTTCTATGTTCGTCTGTAACTTTTTTTTTTTTTTGTGTATGTCAACCGATTACTCGAAGACGGCTGGACCGATTGAAATGATTCAAACGTTATTACATTAGGTACACTCCTAAGTTGGTCCCATTTTTTAAAATTTGGAAATCGGTTCAGTACTTTTCAAGTAATTTTGAAAAAAGCACGAAAATAGTATGATTTTGTGTGAATTACCTCGATGATTGGTCGTATTACAAACTTCTTTGTTTATGAACTGAATAAGATAATTATTTTTTGTTGGAAGAGGGATATCTTAAGTGTACTTTTTTAACCGACTTAAAAAAGGAGGTTCTCACTTTGACCCGTATTTAGGTATGTTTCTCCGCGATTTTCTTACGTTTACTGAGCCGATTTTTCTACATATATAATATACCTTACCTACAAGGTACCTACACTAAAAATAAAAAAATAAAAAATAGTTAAAAAAAAACAAAAAACCGACTTCAAAAAACCTACCTCTAAAAAGCAAGAAATAATATTCGTGATAATAAAAATACGTCTATTGAAGTCGGGTGGGGCTTTTAGAATAAAAAAAAGGAATTTGTAGGTACTCCAGCCTACAAATTCCTTTTTTTTTCAGCCAAAAAAACTTGCAAACTGTGTCTGTTTCCTGAGAATAACGAGTACTGCGGCAGAGCATACTCCCTGGCAGTACCACACCGACCCTTTGTTTAGACTAAAATACGTAACGTACAATTTTTTTACTGGCGTACAAATTACGAACAATTCATGAACATTTATTTTAAAAAGGATTTGCACTTGTTTGGCGTCGTGGTACTGCGACAGAGTATAACACCTAGAATCTAGATTAAATTTTTATAACATAAATTAAATGAAATCAAAATGCGACGATACTTTTAGATTCCTAATGACGAAAGAAATAGTATTTTTTTGTACGTCTTTGAGTCCAGTTTGTATTGGTATTGTCTGCACCTTTGTGTTCAGACTAGTGCATAGTTTCCGTTGCAGTGCAGCAGTGCCAGCAGTTTGTCTTACAGTTTAACATTGTTTCCTTTTCGATCTGTACAAGTAAACATCTGCTGGGCCGTCTTCAGTCGGCTAGCCGTTCAAGTTGTTCGCCTTTGAGTTACATACTAACAGAGGCTATTGAGAGAAAACAAAGCTGGATCGTATCTTTTTTCAATCTTTGTCTCTTTGAACAAGTTGTTAACTTTTACTGTTCTTAGTTTGTCGCATTTGTTCGTGTTTGAGATATAAACCGAAACCGACATGTAAGATAACTTAGATGGTTTGCTGCACTGCAAATAAGCACTTCCTCTTATTGAACTAAGCAACACTGGAAAAACAACAGTACCTCTGCAACATTGGCGCTGGAACCATTAGTTTAATGTAATAAAATGGTTTATTTGCAAAAACATAACATTAACATAATTTCAAGATTTACATTAGATTTTCTATCCATTTTTAATCAAACTAAAAGACTGGTGCTGTACAGAATCTGTCGAACAGTTCCTTAATATATCTCATGGTAAAGAGTTTCTTAAGTGTCTTACCCTCGTATCTATAGACGAGTAAGTAATGACTTGAGTAAAACTTTCAATTTTCAAATGCTTCTAAAATTATATTCACATGCAATTTAATTCATCTTAAATGCAGTTTTAGTGCAATTTTGGTGCATTTAAAATTATTTTTTTACTTTAAATTGTATGTGAATATGATATTAGAAGCATTTGAAATTTGCACGTTTTACTTAAGTCATTACTTACTCGTCTATAGATACGAGGGTGAGTGTCGATTTTCTCTAAACTGTTTATCACCTTCGTACTTTATGTTTGATGTAACCCTCACATAGCTCGAGCAATTATTCCTAGCAGGAGTCTTTCCAACGCTGCTCCATGTATCTCCTGGCTCCCGTATAGGCTCGGTTCCAATTACTCGTCGGAATCGTTGTCCACTGTAATTGGATTGGGCCGGCAACCGGACTTGTTGGCATTTTAATTGTGCTATTGTGACGGCACTGCGCGGCAGCCACACAGCGCAACATCGCACCCATAGACAAACCACTTTTTTACCTCTAATTCGCACGTCTCGGATAGGTGAAAATCTCTAGAAGTAATTAGTTGGATGTATATACATACCTCCAGATAAGTCTTAGTCATTTGAATTCAGTGGCTGGATGTTTTCTTAAAATGTTTTTGTTGTGTCCTTACACAACAAAAACACCTTGTATTATTACCTTGTATTGTAATTTAGATATCCTTATATCTAAATTACAATACAAGGTAAATAAAAGTGATAATGTATAACTTGTATAGCTGCAAAAGTTTCACTAAAGAACTGTATTCTAAAAGTTATATGTTAATTATGTATCTACTTAACTTCTTATTATTATAAATATCTACAGACACTTTGATTCCCACGATTTAGATAAAAAGAAAAGGAGCTCAAAACACGTGAGAAACATCTTCGTCCCTAAAGCGTCAAATATTTTTCCAATGGCCACAACTCTTGGTGTTTTAGGAAATCAGACGTTAATGGAATGACTGACACATATTGTTGAGCCTCATTCCAGGAATCCTCATTCGCCCGTATGCAAGGAATCTCGAGCAAAGACCCAATTCTTGAAAGTGGGGTTAATTATCTGATTTAGAAATGCACTTTGATGGCCAATTTTGTTGTGTAGTTCCATTTGTCGATCGACATTGAAAAATTAAAAAGTACATAATACACTTTGGTTATTTTTTATGTTGACAATAATTAGTTTTCAATTTAAATCCATTTTGTGTTATTTAATTGCATCAGTTTCAAAACTCTGCTATTTTTAAGGCTTCACCAAGTTAAAATACAAAGACGATTCTTCTCAATTTTTTGTTATAAGCATCTTGTATTAGTTTTGTTTTACAACAGGAACCGTTGTCAGCGACGCGACTGCATCGGAATATTTTATACAAATTTTAGAAACAAGAACAAGGACCGAGTGACAGGTACACTTAATCGTGTTGCTTTATTTTTGCTTAGTGAAGTTTTATCGGCTACCAATCGCGAATCGGCGTGTAGTGGAGATGAATAAAATATACATTTCTCTGTTCTGCACGCGAACTCGCCTCCAAATGGGAAGTTTGGATGCCGCTTTAATGGAGTTCTGAAGTTTGGCATTCGTTTCTATTATGGCCACGAATTGCTTGTTCTCGTTGATTCAAATTTCACGCTCCAGTTAGTGGGTATCAAATCTTATTTCTTAATTTATCAGCTCGAACTAAATCTCGCCATCTATTTATGCATACTGTCTTTTGTATTTGTCAATTGAAAACGCCATCCGCAAATAGTTTATCGCTTTGAAGTAATCATTAAGTCCATTCGCATTTCCTTCTGTCGGGACTTTCTTATCATTTAATTGGCTCTCGTCTGTAATTTGTAAGTTCTCTAAAATTTAGATTGACTTCATTGTTTGTATTCTTAGGTTAAAATTTAACCGTGTCGGACATCTTTGTTCTTTGCTCAGTTTTGTTTCGTTGATTTTTTCTCGATCCAAACCACACTTAAATTTGAATTCTTTCTTCGTATTCTACGAAATGGTATCGAATGCTTCGCCTTTGTATCACTTTTTGCACTATCCCTTGACTTTGTTGCCGCTTGCACAATATTTATGGTCTCGATCTATTAAAAATAAATATAATGTTAGCCATCATAGTTTGTTTTTGATTGAAACTTATTAATGTTATATTCGGTATAGGTACCTACACTACATTAAGGCTCAGTTGTTAGATGGTTCTAACTTTAACGATATCAAGCTTGTTAAAGTTACCTACCGGTTAAGCACAAGTTAGCCAAAAAAGAGGTTGCCAGCCAGCATGATATCCTTTGACAAGTTTGACGTGACAAATAGTAGCATTATCATTTGACGATAACTTTAACTTTGACAGTTTTGGGTGTGAGTTGCACCAAAACGCTGTCAAAGTTAATATAAGTTAAGTTTTTTTTTTTGGCTAACTTGTGCTTAACCGGTACTTTAACAAGCTTGTTATTGTTAAAGGTAGATGGTGCAACTGAGCCTAAGTGCGAGTTGCACCAAAACGCTATCAAAGTTAAAGTTATCGTCAAATGATAATGCTACCTATTTGTCACGTCAAACTTGTCAAAGGACATCATGCTGGCTGGCAACCTCTTTTTTGGCTAACTTGTGCTTAACCGGTACTTTAGCAAGCTTGTTATTGTTAATGTTAGATGGTGCAACTGAGCCTTAGTAACTGGAAAATGCTTCAATTGTTTGACAATGTAGATGTTTTGTTTCTTATCATACTTCCTAAAGTAAATGTACTAAAATATCTATTTCTTTTCAAAGATAACTTGACAATAAAATATGAAATGGCAGCGTGCAGATTTATCGAAGAACCGTTTATTGGAGTATTAAGATCCGCTGATTGCTAAATAATAGTGGTAACCGACATAAATCAGTTAACGCCCCCGGTGTTAAACTCTGTCCGTTAGGGTCCTATTTATCAAGGAAGTGCTCTGTAATGTCAGTACTTAACGATCACGACGCAGGTATTCGAGTGAACACCTCAAGTGAAAAGTAGGAATAAATTGTAGCTTCCTAGAGCTTTCTCTTGTACCGTATCAATTTGCATTTTCGTGAAATGGTGGTGTAATTGTGCCTATGCAAAATATTTTCATAAATTACAACGATCGCCGGTCGTTTGGTGTTCATTGCGTCGCCAATTTGATTCTAAAATAAACTACTCACTGACACCGCAATGTATGAATATTACCGTAGTAAATTACAAATTGTAATGTTTATGAAATAGGCCCCAGTAGAGTCTTCAAGAATTATTTTTATTTTTTGCGTGGAGCTTATCTCAAGAAATCGTTATTTAAAAAATTTAGTAGTATTCATTTGGACAACCAAAATAATTGTTGATTCCAACTGCTAAAAATGTGTCTTGTCTATCTTATTTTATAAACATTTCTTTGGTAAGTCTGCGGCTGACTGTGAGTTTTGTATCTACCTATAAATAATAATAGTTATAAATAGTCAATAAATAAATAAAGAAAAGCTAACCTTTTGCTCGTCAAACTATTTCCTCTTAACTTACTTTCTTTTAAAACTTATCAATGTAATTTGATACCAATAATAGCATTCTATGTCACTGTTAGACCGTGAAATGATCAATCAAACGGATAGACACACATAATATAGCAACAAAAAGTTGTGGATTGCAGAATGGGAAAATGTTTTTTTTATTGTTAGCTAGCTTTCCGCCCGCAGCTTCGCCCGCGTGGACTGCAAGTTATGTCGTGCGGGCGGAGATCCGTGTCCAGCAGTAGGATAAAAAGTAGCCTTCCCCAAGGTCCAATCTATATCCGTACCAAATTTCGTCAAAATCGATCCAGCTGTCTAGTCGTGAAATGAAAACTTAACAGACAGACAGAGTTACTTTCGCATTTATGATAATAAATAGTGTGGATTGTGGCAAAAGTTTTAGGGCAAACAAAATAACTTATAAAGAACTAGAAAGTGAATAGCTAGTATTGGTTGAAGGCTCTCACAATTTAGTTTGTGGTGAGACAATTTTGACTCAATTGTTATTTGGGGTTATTATGCACACAATCAAATTTTAAGTGACACTGTAACCGTGCAATTGCTTGTAATTTCGTGACATAAGAAATTTCTACTTCTGAATACCTTTCAAAGTACATGCTCTATTATGTTCATTGAATTTATAACCATAAAGTACTGTTATGTGTAACTATAATTTGCTTTTCTTTTTTTATGTTCCGCGTTTGCTTCGTAATGTTTCGAAAGTTCTTTGCATGTCACATTGCATTAAGATAAATTGCCTTTACTTCTTCACACTATATTATTTGGGAAAATGAAATTTGATAATTTGGTGCGCTTTAAATCTTTTTGTATGATTTATCTTTAATTGAGATAGTTTGTAGCCGTGCAGATAATTTTGTCCCTAACAATAATAGACCTTACGAGTAAATTGTTATTTTGCGTTTTACATATTATTACAATTCTGTAGTTCATACGTCATTTCCCTATAGCTGCATTTGTTTAATTATGTAAAAAAAAACAAAAAAACCGACATCAAAAAACCTGCCTCTAAAAAGCAAGAAATAATATACAAATTATTAGATACGCATTATCATTGTTATAATAAAACACGTCTATTAAAGTCGGGTGGGGCTGGAGTACATCTTCCTTTTATTATTCTAAAAGCCCCACCCGACTTAAAAAAAAATCATACAATCGAATTGAGAACCTCCTCCTTTTGTTGAAGTCGGTCAAAAATTAAGAAAAAATCTTTTGTATCATACTTTTTCTTATATGGTGTGTATTTATCAACGCCAATATCTTTTGTTTCAGGTAATTGAGTTACTTTTATGGTAGCATAGTTGATGCAGACTCGAAAAAGGTATGTGCGGAGATAACCTTTGATTTACTCTTTGAGATATGTAAGTGTTGACTGGGAAGGTTTGTTGGAATTTCCTATAATAAGAAGCCATGAGTTCCACACGCGTGTGACTAATTCTAACGAAGACGTCCTAAGGGTTTAACACTCCAAACAGGATGACAGCTTCTCATTGATCGGTATCCGATAAAGGGCAACTATTTTAACCGCCAAAGCGAGTAAAGACGATGCACCATAAAAGTGCATCGGTTTCAAGCGTTCGATTAATTTAATAAACCGTATTGATTAAATGTCAGTTACCCAATTAAATTATCGGCGGTGGTGTATCGAGACGCGGGCGGCCGCGGGCGACACTCTTCTTACTTTGCTTTCGAGTCTCGTTCGCTTTCAATTGCTTTGCCAACATGTGACGCACTATATTTGGCGGTGAATATCGCTGGTGATTACACCCCGCCTTAGTCTGAAAGGCTGTACGTACATAATATTGAATTGGATTCCTTCGACGTATAAGAGAAGTTTAATTTATTTTTTACTTTCTTAATAAATTGGAGTGGGTGGAAATAATTGAGTTTGGTAATTAAGGAGTTATTTCGTTTTGAAAAGGGTGTGGGAAATTCAATGCGCGGTATTGAAGCACCGAAATATCACACATATTTTCATATTGTTAGACATAAAAGGTACTTACTGTGTTATTATTATGCAACCTAACGAACTCGACAAATTAAAAGCAATTGATTGGATTAATAAATAAAATATATCAACTATAACATCAGAAGGGCACACGGGAAGAAGGGGCTCATCGAAAATTAGCTAAATTTGAGAAAATGGCTGTTTAAAGTTGAATGGTTTATTTTTACTAAGGCGATTTATTTAAGGCCTCTTAAGTTTGTTTTGAATATGTCATTTGAAAGACCCGTTCAAAGCTATCAAATGCAATTGTTAGTTCAAAGTCAAAAATGTCGATGAGCCCTTTCTTCCCGTGTGCCCTCAGCTATTATAGCTTGACTTAGCAAAAACATTGTAGGTAACTTATTAAAAATGAGGATTTTAATATCAAGAAGAAAGCTTGTCGTTCTCCCCTCTTAATTTTATTGCAAATATTGACAGCTGCAACTTGAGACGTTCTCGGTGAGATTAAAATAAAACCGCCTTGTATAGCTATCTCCAAGGGCAGGCGGTTACTAAAAAGCGGAATCTTTAACTAGACATCGCCTTTTGTATAAAGCATGATTATAGCATCACTACCACTGTAATTACGGACGCCGAAGACTGCGATGAAGCTAGGGTTACTACAATCGAGATTTTTAAGATTCATAAGTCCAGTCGTGTAAGTCAGGCCCCATAATAACGCTTTTGCAATGTGCAACATGCAGTTTGCAATACCTACTCCTTTTTAACGATGTACCTACTATATTACTATACTATTGGACATAGGTAATTGGGGTGAAACGAGTGTTTTTGGCGCTTCTACACAATCGTCCATGATCGTCGCCAGTGTGATCGCGCGATCGTCTCAATCACGCACGACAATATCGTGCGAGCAATCACTGATGGGCCTTATACCATACCCATCGCGTAAGTGTGCTCGCCGGTAATCGTCCATCATGGCGACTGTGTGGTGTTGTGTGTGTGTGTCGCTACTATTTGTGTCACCAATATCATCACTCAATCAAAGTAATTATTTAGAATCAGGAATGCTTACCACATTTGACTAATGATAAGTGGAGAAAATAAACATTGTCCAAATTATTTTTATTTAAACGATATTTTATATATTTTTTTAAAAACACATCAGTATATGCATGTTTTCTTGATTTAAGTCGAGCTTTTGACACTATTAATTATAAAATCCATTGGAAAAAGTTAAGAAACACCGCTGTGTCAAAAAATATTGTCAATCTGTTGGAGTACTGGTACGGTAACCAGGCAAACGTAGTTAGGTGGGGTAAAGAGTACTCGAGCCCCTATAAACTTGAACGCGGAGTGAGACAGGGTGGACTTACGTCCCCAGTCCTGTTTAACTTATATGTTGATCAACTGATTGAGGAACTTGGCGCTACCAACGTTGGCTGTTATGTCAATGATCAATTAATAAACAACCTTAGTTACGCTGACGATATGGTGTTGCTAAGTCCCTCAATCGGAGGTCTAAGGAAACTCATCGCTAAATGTGAGCGTTACGCTGAAATGCATGGGCTCACGTACAATGTAAACAAAACTGAAATAGTAATTTTTAAACATGATAATGTGGGCCCAAAAAATGTGCTTCCTGTATACTTACGCGGCTCTGTTATCAATGTAGTGCCAAAATTTAAATACCTGGGCCATATAGTCTCGGAGTCACTACGGGATGATGAGGACATAGACCGCCAAAGGCGCGCGCTTGCTATGCGGGCTAACATGCTCGCCCGGCGGTTCGCGCGCTGTTCTAGAGATGTTAAATTGACCCTGTTCAAGGCTTACTGCCAGGGGCTTTACACATGCCATCTTTGGTACTCATTCACACAACACTCCTACCACACTTTAAGAATACAGTACAACAACGCGTTTAGAGGCTTGATGGGCCTACCATGGCGTTGTAGCGCCTCAAGTATGTTTGCCGTGTACAGGGTTAATGATTTTTTCGCGATAATGAGGAATGCGAGGGCGAACTTTGAAAAACGTGCAAGTGCAATCCGGAATAAAATAATAAGGACAGTGTATGACTATTTTTATATCTTTGACGATCATTTTAATGTGATAATATATAATTTATATCGAAATCAATTTTTAAATGCTAATTGGTCATGTAAACTAAAACTATGGGTGTAATTTAGCCTGAAATAAATAATTTTTATTTTTATTTTTATTTTTTATTTAATGCTATTTTAATTTAATTTAAAACATATTTCACTTGTCTTAATTAATAAACGGTAGGTAGGTGACCCTACCTATATATACGGAGCTAAGTAAACAACATATTCGTGCCAAATAAGATTTTACTCTTTTTTAATACACTTGCAGGTCTTTGTGTGTAGGTACTTGCATAAATTATACCTTTCGCTGAATGATTTTAAAACGGTGTTAAATGTTATATCTATTTTTGCATAATCCAATAGTAGAATGTACATTCTTTAAAAAATATAAAAAATGCGGAGGACTTATCTGTCTGTCTGTTACGTTTCACGCCTAGATCGCTGGACCGATTTTGACGTTTGGTACGGATATGGATGGGACCATGGGGAAGGATATAGGCTACTTTTTATCCCACTGCTGGGCACGAGTATCCGTCCGCACGATATAGCCTGTAGTCCACGCGAACGAAGCTGCGGGCGGAAAGCTAGTAATTTATAAACGGAGGCTGTGTTATTTTTATTTGCAGCCAATTTTTCAGATATGGTTTTGGCCATATATAATATACTTTGTGTAGGTATCTATCGTTGGAAAAGTCATTACAAAATTTTGTTAAAATAATAATAATAACCACAGAAGCCATTATAGGATACTAATTTAATATACTTACTAATGCTCAAACCACAAATAGATTTATTAGAAGATCTAATATTTTTTATGCTATATTCACAATTTTCTTAATAGAATTGTCTTGTCAACGAAATAGATTTACGTACTCGCAAGCAATATGAAATATTTCATAGTAATAATTTAAAGTAATAGCATAGTATTTGTTTCTACTATGGAAATAAGTTTAGATAAAGTCAAGAACAAAATAATATTTTATTCGCATACGCATTCAGTTGGTTACATGAATATTTGTGTCTTTCGTTCAAACGAACGTCTTCAATCTCAATGTTATTGACGTCGGTGTCGTGATTAAATTTACATATTACTATGTTAAATTCAAATATTCGACGTATAGATACAGAGTTGATCTTAATTTTGAACATCGCTTGTGTTAGATCGTTAGCTAAGCTTAAAAAGTCTTACATTCTGACTTAAATGTTATAAAGGATTAATTTATTTCGCAGCAATAAAACATTTTTTTTGAAGTTGGACTGATAAGTAGTTAGTAACCCAAGCGTGACCAGTAGCGGAAACGCCAAAATGAAACACTAAATAAAATACCAAATATGCAACGCGTTAGTATTCAATTTTTTTTAAATACATTCATACTTAACATAATATTGAAAAATTTTCGTCTCGCATCAATAAAAGTGTCTATAAAAATTACCTGACGTAAATAGAGTCTCTGCTCCAATTAAAAGCACACACGTTGCTGAAAAATCATAACGTGTACCAACCAATTAAGAATATCCCGAATTACCTTAATCGTGCAAGCTTTAAACAATGTTTCCATTTAAAATTTCACTCATACCTACTCGTTAACCGGCAGATTGCTTTCGTATCCTCCATCCCGAATTCTCGAAAATCTTCGTTACCTGCCCGTGATTTAACTGTCTTGACACTTACAAATTTTATTTGTCTTTTTCTCTTGCGAGCTTTTGTGAGCAAATTTCATTGTAAAGATCTTACTTCGATGGGCGGTTATTGTGAACCCAATCTAATTACGGGTTTTGTACTCAAATTCGAATCGGGCACTAGATTTCTAATAAAGGGTGTCAAGCAAATTGTGTTAGCAGAATTCGGTTGCCATCTTTTATGATACGTAGAGTTTCTATTGAAAGGGACGTATTGTCGTTTGCATACTAACGAGTTTTTACGATGACTGACATCTTTTGCGATTATTTTCGAAAGCATTTTTGGTTATTGTAAAAAGTGTTCTAAATTATGTAATTCGCGCTAGTTAAATTATACAGACTCTATTCAAATTATATAACTTTATTTTTACTGTAATTACATAAGAGAAAATTGAAAAAGTTACATTTTGGTATATTCCCACTAAAACCTTTAAAAATTTTAAAGTTAATTATCTTTGGTATCCAAAGCGTTAAGTTATGATAATAAAAATGTATCATCATTTGGTATTGAAATAAATTATTCATGTGTTTTCAACTGAATTTAATAAACTTTTAAAGAATTTTATAAATAAACTTTAAGGTGTTAATTATGACATGCAAACTACTAGCTGTTTGCAATAAAAGTGTAATATACACCTTATGAATTAGTCGAGCTGTCTTCACTAACGTAGTTCAATGACAAAACAACGCTGTACAAAAAGGAACTTAAACACCAAGTTAATAAAAGCGACAAGATATCCATTTCGGAGTTCAACTTATTGACACTTCGAATTCGAAGATGATGAATGACACATAAATCTTATTATAATTTTCATTTATGGTGTTCAAGTTCGTTCACCTTCGATTTAAAAAATGAATTTTGACTTGTGTGTTTTGCTGTATTTGTTTTGTAAAATATTGAGACAAGTGGTTGTATGGTCAGTGAGTTTTTTAAGGCACTAATAAAAGGCGTCGCACTATTATTCAATATGTAAAATATCTATCGTTCCAAGTAAAAAACCCATATCGTATTACGCATCAGTAGCAACTAAAGGGTTGATGTATCTACACCATATTTTACTAACATAATGTGCAATGACCAGTTGGTCAAGCCTCGTTAACTATAGGAAAGGGTTTACGGTTTTATGGACATTAAAGTAAAAGGCAGCGAGGGTCATAAGGAATTCGTAAAATATAACGGAACGGATTTTGAAAGTATACGGAAATTAAGAGTTCAAAAGAAGATTCCGCATTTAAAGTGTTCTGTTCTGTATCAACGCGCACAGCAATTTTCACGTCACTGAGCACTTTGTCATTATGCATCAGCATCGTGACGCCTCAAGACAAGTCGCAATTATTATGTATGTAAAAGAAATTCTTTCCGACGTCGAACAAAAAGTGGCATGCAGTCGAATCCACAAAATTTTATGAAGAATCAAGCTTGGTTGAAGGAAATTCATATGAAATGATATAAATTCAAATATTTTTTTATTAGATTTGACAAATGAAAAACAAATCAAACGATATTACTTGACTGTCAACTACAGATCATTCAGAACTTTATGATGACATAGAATTTGTAGTTGATGGAATTTCATCAGATGCAAAGAACAAAAACGTGAAACATTCGAAGTTTCCGTCTCCGAAGACGTCGCAATTCCCGAAGTTCACATTATTATAACGAGCTAGCGACGCGTCGGCACGCTGCAAAGCAAACTGTGCCCACGGCCTCTCGAATAACCGATACTTTGCAGTAATAGCCGCGATCGAGGCATGCGATAACAAGCCGCCGATAGCTGAACCCGTATTTTATTTATATATCAGCTCGCCTCTTTTTCAATAACGCTTTTTCCTTCTCGCAGCGGAAATTTTGCTCTTTTATGGTATGGGGGCTATGCTCGTTATTTACTAAGGTAATTATCCGACCATAATGCTGAATATTCAAGGGACAAATTGTCTACCAAGTGACAGTTCCCACCGTGCGTGCGCTAAACGGCGCTCTCGCGGCTTAGTCGCGCCACGATCGCTGTGTCATCGCCACATGTCGATGCTTTTTATGTTGAACGGTTTTCATCAAACGGTCTGTGTGTGAACATTTTTCGGGGGTGCCGTTTTAAATTTGAAATGTCGTTTACTGGCCTTTTTTGTAAAACGCTTCTGTTGTTAATCCGTTCCATCCATTCCAATTTAACAGGGCTGCCATTAGTATTGACTTTGTTAATTATTAAAAAATCTTTATGCGTATCCTAAATAAATATTAATGTATTTGGGGAGGTTAAATTTGGATAAGTGTTTGATATGGCGATTAAAATGTACGAGTATTTACAACCGCTCTTTTACGCGCAGTAATAAATTCGTCAAGCGGTCACACTAGCGAAGTATTTTTACATTCGCTCGCAATTTTTCAGAGCTCTATAGGGGAGAGTGGCGTGTGCGATGCGATGCAACGTAGCTCGTAGCGATCGCCGCCGGCGGCTGCTGCGTGGCTTCATTAAGGAGCGGTTGGCGGTAGCATTGTTAACGTTTTTAATTCACGTGTCCGGTGCACGCGCCTTCCCCCGTGCCCCCAGACTGCTGGGAAATCTCGCTGGAAAATTAACGCCACAATTTTTAATACTTTCTTTTTTCTCTTCCGCGTGGCGCGCAAGCTTCCATTTTATTTATTTCACGTTTCGATCGCGTTGCTGCTGCTGCTCTAGCTTAGTTAGCGATTTTATTAATTTAGATTACTTTTTTGTTCGATTGTGTAAGCGATGTAGACGAACTTTCGCTTATGTCGATTTTATTTTAAATTCAGTGTCAATACCACGTATTTCTTTTGTGAAAGTTAATTGTTAATGCTCATTATGCTGTGTAAATAAAAAGATTAATTTGATGTTGAAGTTTAGCGATCTATCAACAAACTTAACACGATTGCTATTATAGATGAGCAGCCTGAAATACCACAATAGGGTCATTGGACGAATAAAAAATAGTTATATCCGTTTTGTTTAGATAGTGGTGAACGCAGCAAAAACTTAATTGTTTTGATTGCCAATACACAAACACGTCCGCCCGTCTGTCCGAAGCAAGTTATCGCCTTAGAAAAGCATCCGATCTTAATTAGTTTTCACGTCTTTGAAGGCGCCTAGCTTGATACCATCGCTCCCTTGTTACAATTTGTTTTCCTTTAGCACTGTTCATGACACGTTAAACAGATACGTTTTTGTTTCACCGGTTTTTATTTGGAGTCACTCGGTGATGTATGGTGATTGGTTCCCTTGTCCCAGCGGCCGTGTATCTTATTTATCATGATAATCCTCCCGGCGTTCGAAACAATATTTGAATACGAAAAACGTTCGCGCTTGACGTTTCGAATGTTTATTGATTAGACATTTTGTTTTGAAACAAATTGAAACAACGCGCCGACGGCGTATTTAATTAAAAGCTGTCAGGTCATCGACCTGCGACATTCAGTTATCTAGGAACTATCGCTTTTTTTGGATGTTTAGTAACAATGCTATGAGAAATATTCTATTGTTAAGAAGGAGATAACACGTCGTCGAGTTGTAAGTTTAACAGCGATGGGATGATTCGCCGTTTCGCTCCTGACTGGGTTATGATTAAAAATTTACATTCGTCTTTTTCGTTTTTTTGCTCGAGCCGTGATCCTTTCGTCTGGATATTTACTGCTTGTCAAATATTATTCGGCTGGTTACGCCTTCCCCGACCGATTTTTACTTATTATTTTTATTTACAAACCTCGCCGCTGACGAAAATATCATTTTACGACTGCAATTTGGAAATGATTGACTCTGCTGTTTCATGACACCATGTTGTTTACGTCTTCTTTTATTTGTTCAAGGAAAGTTATTATGTACTTATTACCTTGTTTCTAATTTAAAACTTTAATCAGACTTTTGTTTTTTTAAGGTTTGGTTCTTTGGATTTAAATGACGTTGTCCAATTTGTTCACGGCGGCATGAGACTGTATTTAATACTGCTCAAATTAAGCATGTAAAACTTCAACTAACCTATTTGCTTATTGCATAATAATAAAAATATAACAAAAGAATTTAGTACTTAACTGAAAGTAAAAATAACACATTCAAATAATTACCTTAGCTAGATTAAAAATACATAACATAATTTGCAAACAGGTGTTTACTAATTTGGCATTTGTAGAAGTGGGCATTTGTAGAAGTGGGCATTTGTAGAAGTTGGCATTTGTAGGCTAAACCTAAATCTACGAAGGTTTCAAATATTAAGCATAGCTTAAAACTTGTTACAATTTTTTTTTAATAGTAGGTACGAATATAATATTATTTTATTCTACTTTAATATTTCCAAATTATCTTTGAATAAATGTAGCACAATTATAATACATTTTGATATTTAATTACCTCCTTGTAGTTTTTATTACTTTTATTCTTTTATTTAGGTACCTACTCGCCTTATTATATTTTTGGTATGATTTGTGCCTGTCATTAAATCAGTATACTGTACAGCAGCTTTGTGAGGATTTCACTGATTCACTTCACTTTCACTTTATTTCAAGACAAAGTTATCATCAACATGGTAATATTCTAAATACCATGAAGTATTGCTTACTCTTGATCGAACAACATTGGTCGATGTTGATAAACAGAGCCACTGGCCGCGGCAAATTGAAAGCCGACCGAGTGTGAAATGAGTCCGAGCCGCTTCCTGTCACCACTCGACATATCTAATACTCCGCCTCTGTGAATTTTAACGGTCTAAATGTGACCCCGATTGTCTTTCAGCTCGTAATCGGCCTCGCTCGACCGAATAGCTATGGCCCTGAGTTTGTTTACTCTTCCCAACTTTTGTCAATTCTGTGTCTCTACTTTCTTTTTAATGTACAACGGTGATAGTGCTTGGCCTTCACCTCACCTGATGTTAAGTGACGATAAGGTGGAATAGAAGCGTACTACACCCGGAATCCTCATCACTGAGGAACTGGCTATTATACCTCTAACAGCCGGAACACAACTATTTTCAAATTGTTCTTATGGCGTCAGACTTAGGTAAGATGGTGGTAAGATAACGGTGTACATAAGATAGTGGAAGCTAGCCAGGCGGACTTGAAATATGCCCTAACACCAACCAAACCGAGTACAAATGTACGCCCCTCCCGGGAATTAAACCCGGGACCCCTGCGTCTTACACGGTTGGGAGAACCACTAGACCACCGAGGTGGTTAAAACTAACGCAAATTGAAAAAACGCAGGTCATCAGAAGATCTAACTAGATGCTCTATATACGTACTTATTTACCTACGTGTTTCGGTCTAAGCAAGGGTTTAGTTAGACCTTTTTTTATATTTAATGGGTTTGCTCTTGACCCCAGTCTTGCCCAAAAGCAAAGACAGGGTCTACGATGGAGCGAGCTTGCCCAGAAGGTGCTTATTCACTCTGGCCTTGAATAGAGTCGGGTTCTATGCGCTCGGAAACACAGACGCCGGCAGGGAATTCCATTCCATAGCTGTGCGCATTATGAACGATGATGAGTAGCGTTTGGTACGCAGAAAAGGTATATCAACTAAGAACGGGTGGTAACCTGCAGTGCGTCTGGATGTCCGATGGTAGAAAGGAGAAGGTGGAATGAGTTCATGCAGTTCTTGAGCACACTCACCGAAGTACAATCTGTAAAAGACCGATAGGCAAGCAACTTTTCGGCGGTGAGCTAAACTGTTAAGCTTAGCTGCTACGCTTAGTTCTCCATCGCCTATTAATCTCTTGGCTCTGCGTTCCACCGAGTCCAGTGCAGCAAGTTGATATTTCGCCGAGCCATCCCAAAGGTGGCAGCAGTACTACATGCAAGATCGGACTTAGACCCTTGCTTAGTCTGCCCTTTACACGTACGTTTCAGGTCAAGCATGCTTTATTCAGTCTAGGACAATAGTGATTGTTCTGAAAATAGAGTTATCTGGAAAAGTCTGAATATAAAAGGTTACTGCTCTACAGCGTAGACTCTACGTATTTACTCTACATATCTACGATGCGTCCGTAGAGAGATATTGACTTTAATATTGATACATACTTATCATTGAATTTTTGATTTTAGCATTCACAATGCTATTTTTATATATTAAGTTACTTAATTTAACTGAGCCCTGAGTCCCGTCTGAGCTGCTACGGGTGAGTCGATTTTTTCTAATATTTTTTCAGTTATATTAAGTAACTTAACATACGTGTCACATTGTTCGCTATTCCCAGTGCACATATTTCGAATATTTTTACACTTTTCTGCACAAAGTTTAATTAATAAATTGACTCGTTTTACAACCTGTTATTTTGTTCATAAAAATGTAATAAAACTAAATGGCCTCTGAAATCGTAGCGGACTTTTCCTAAAGTCGTAATGAGTATGGCAATTTGTTTTTCCTTACAAATGGCAGTCGTTCTCACCTGGCTGGCGCAACAGTTGTCGTTTGGTTTGAGGGTAAGGAAATGGGCGTCATATTCTTATTTGGATTACCAAATTAATATTAAGTAATCCAAATTGGTCAAATTGTGTACCTACCAATTTGACCAAATCAAAAGACACTAAAATATAAAAAATATGAAAACGATGTGTTTCATATTTTTTATATTTTAGTGTCTTTTATCAAATATATCCTGCTATCAAAAATAATTATCTAAAAATTTGTTTTTGTCAAAACTATACAGAGTTATTTTGTTAAAACAAATTAGTTACTTATAGTTTCTTAATTTTTGAGGTGTTTTGCTTATTTGCAAAATTAATGACAACTATTAGAAATGTTACAAGCAAAACAATGCTCCAATGCGAAACTAATAACTAGACCATTTTTTTCTGTCGAAAACAATAACGGGCTTACAGACTAACCCAACCTAGTCGATAAAAAATGGTAGATGTGAAGGAATTGATTAACCGTAATATAATATAAGGTGGAACCTAATGATATGATAATACTGAAACAAGTGATAGTTTAGTTTCTCCATGTAACATAGGTAAAAAATTTTCATACTCCCATACTCAATTGTAATGGTCAGCTGACCGACTACAATGGAAAGGCGAAAATAAATCCACCTATTTCAATATCATCACATCATTAGGTTCCACGTTATATGTATATACTTACCGAAAGAAAATTTATCTGCCCATGCCTCACGTTAAAAGATAAGACAATCCACTATCGCTTTCGCTTCTGTGTTGCGCCAGATCCGATATCATTGCTCAGTCGGTCGCAGTGTAGGGTACTTCAGCTCAACGATCATTGTCGCCGCCCGAGGTGCGTGCTGCGCCGCCTCATAATTATCTCTTTCTGTGACAGTTTCTGTCACGTTTGCCCCAAGTCCCAAACCCACAAATTAGAATTTGACTTTCAACGTTCCCCTTTAACACCCCATTGCTATTTCACCCATAATCAAACTCCGTTAACCGTTCAACCTTTGCTTTAAGACTCAGATAGATTGATGTGATTTTCTGCTTCATTGAATTTATTTCAGTATCGTCTACTTAATATTATCATCTTATAATTTGGAATAAAATATTTGCTTTGTTTGCGGCTCTTGATAATAATTGAATTTTCAGATCAAAATAAATCAGACTCCGCAGTCAATGTACTCTCCTTAATTATTTCACAACCTTAATTACTTGTCGATACGTCGTGATTTATAAATTTACTCTCTTAGTTTACAATGGACGTTCAATTATCTGCTAGAATTAAGGCATTATTTCGGAGTCATTTAGCGCGAGAGCTTTATGTGTTAATATCTTGTCGTTTGGCAGATAAAAGTCCATTACGGTAATAGCATAGTGAAAATATATACAGTAGAGACGCTACTTTTTAATTTAAAAAAGCGAATTGTTTCACATTAATTTACCACGGGTAGAACCATACATGAATTACAAACCTGTACTACTTGACAGTCTGGATCAGACATCGCTTCCCTCCTCTCTCTCCCTCTCTCTTTGGTGGTGTGCTAAAGAAAATGTTTTTGTTAGATTTATTATTGTGAAGTTCGGTTCTTAGAAAACACAAGTAAAAATTCAAAATCATGAACAATCTACAAAACTGACTCACAAAAACAGATAATAGTACATTACTGGCGATCACGGGAAGTTAACATTTACATTGTCGGCTTTAATCATTCGAGGCAATATAAATTGCTTTCCGAACAAGGTTTGCATAGTGCTTTTCCCAGGAAAAAAGAGATTTTTTTTGTTGGATCGTCATGTGAAACAACAAGTTATATGCAGCCATATAAAGTTTTTATAAAGATAACGCTAGCTGATGAGTTTTACCGTTTTGTTTGAATTTAGAATACTATTTCCCGCACGTTTTAAAATTCATTTCCGCACTGAATTTAAATTTTAAACGTGATGAACCAAGTAAAAGTGAAACCTCCCGCATTCTTTTTCAAATGTAATGATCAATTTTAAATGAGAAAAGATACTATACCGTCTCATATTTTACGTGCGTCTGGGGTGTCTTAATTCGTCCACCGATTGTAAGTGGGTAACCAACACGATATCAATCAAGTGAATAGCACCTCTAGTAGGACAAAGTGGTGGGTGTAGATAGTGTCACGTCACCTTTAATTAATTACGCTAAGTGTTCGGCACCGTGGATTATGTCATTATAAAAATGCTAACATTTGATATCTGACACTTTAAATGGGAGATTTATTTGTTTGATAAGTTTATTAACTGACACCTGATAATTTTACGATGATGTATTTGTAATGAGCAAAACGAGTTTTAAATTAATATTTTGTTAATATTATAGTAATAGTATTTTCCTTGAAGAATAATTATCTCAACTAAATTACTTACATATTAAATACCACTGACATTTTTAATAAACAAAAAATCTGTATTTTTAACCGACTTCCAAAAAAGGAGGAGGTTCTATGTTCGTCTGTATATTTTTTTTTGTGTATGTCCACCGATTACTCGAAGACGGCTGGACCGATTGCAATGATTCAAACGCAATGATTTCAAAATTTTAAAAAATGGGACCAACTTGGTATTTATACCAAGTTGGTCCCATTTTTTAAAATTTGGAAATCGGTTCAGTACTTTTCAAGTAATCTTGAAAAAAAAACACGAAAATAGTATGATTTGTGTGAATTACCTCGATGATAATGGTCGTATTACTTCTTTGTTTATGAACTGAATAAGATAACGATTGTTTTGTTGGAAGAGGGATATCTTAAGTGTAGTTCTTTAACCGACTTAAAAAAAGAGGTTCTCAGTTTGACCCGTATTTAAGTATGTTTCTCCGCGATTATCTTACGTTTGGCTGAGCCGATTTTTCTACATAATATATAATATACCTTACCTACAAGGTACCTACACTAAAAATAAAAAAATAAAAAATTGTTTAAAAAAAACTAAAAACCGACATCAATACGAATTTTATTTCTTGCTTTTTAGAGGTAGGTTTTTTGAAGTCGGTTTTTTTACGTATGCTTTTTCAGGGTTACTTAAAATGTAAAAAAATACAGTTAAGAAATTGCCATTTGAATGAACGTTGGTATCATAATGCAAAGACTCAATCATATAATAAATTTATACAAAATGAGGATGCTTACACGAACTCCACACTATATATATATATAAGTTTACATTATATTCTTTGCAAGCACTGCGTTAAATGTGAACTTATCAAACATTTTTTAAAAAGCTCATCAATTGTTTTATCTACACTCACAACGTAATGTTCCAAATATGAATTCAAAAGAGGTAATATAAACACGTACTTTATTTTCGTGGACACGAAAAATTAAAAAAAAACTCATTACGATGCAGTCAACTGAATCATAAAATAACTTTTTTTCTCATTACGATACAGGGCAAATCCAAGAAGAAGGCAGTGCCGTGATATTAAAAAAAAACAACGATATTTTCCCATGGTGATCGATGACAAGTGCGATTAGTTTGCAGGGTTGCGTTCAGAGGCTTAGAGTGCGTTTGTTTGGTTGTTGGCTCTAAGGTTCGGAACGACCAAGAACTTTAAATGACATTAATAGTACAAATTCTTCGTTTTCCATTTGGAATACGAATAATTTAAACTGTCCTTTATTCTAAATGAAATAAAATCTGTTTCTGAGGAGCTACCATGAATATTTTAAAAAATTAGGCACAAAAACATTAAAATACAAAATAATGTCAAATGACATTGACATTTTTTCTATAGACAAACGTCAGCGTTTTTCAACCACCGATTTTGATGGTTAAAAAGTTGCAACGCTCTGACGTTTGGAACGGGAAAGTTGTTACAACCGGAAGTCACGCTCTAATGTTGGAACACCGTTAGAGCTTTCGGTTGCGCTCGGAGCGTAGGTACTGAACGCAACAAAGTGCACTGATCTCATAATTTTTTTTCTAATGGAATGCGCGCCATTTTTAGAGCTTTACAAAAAAACTTTTGATTTCAATTTTAACATTTTGTTGTACTGAATTTCGTAGGTTTTTTTAATTCTTGATTTAAATGTGAAGAAAATTTGACTCTGCTCGATATTTTAGATGCAGCTAAGGAAATGACTTATTACAAGGTACCTAATACCTAGCTAATACAAACAAAGTCTCACTCTCTTTTCTAACGTTGATCTTTTATTTAGTAGGTTCAATTCTAAATGTATAAGTGTAGATAAAGTAGTGTATGAAACTGCACATAACTAGGTATTATGTGGCAGTATCATAAACTACTATTACATTGCATAAGTTTTTCAATTTTTTAATCTGCGAGATGCCCCCTCCGATGTTATCTTCCTCAATCACTCGTAAATACAATTTTTATATGGCTTGCCCTTAATGGAACTTTCTTTTCAATTGCATGAATTAGGTTCAAGAATTTTATACAATAAAATATACCGACCGGAGCGTAAAGCTCCTCGCTTACTTGAAAGTAGTCGGGTATTGAAAATAACAATTACACATCCGCATTTTATGAGTCCCGTTTGGGTATTCAAAACCACGTTTGTGTCTGTTAGTGTAGAAATATGGCGAAAACGCGCAGAACATAATATAACAAATATTGCGTAGCTAGCTATGATACGATACGTAGCTATACATACGCAATATCAAATAGGTACAAGTAAATCACGAGAGAGGAGCTCAATGGCGCAGTGGTTTAGCGCCTGGCCCAGCGATTGCGGAAGTTAAGCAACGTTCGCAAGGGTCGGTCGTGGGATGGGTGACCAAAAATTTATGATCCGTGCTTCGGAAGGCACGTTAAGCCGTTGGTCCCGGCAGCAGTTGCAGTCGTTAACACCCACCAATCCGCATTGGGCCCGCGTGGTGGGTTATGGCCCATCCTCCTTACCACCCATAAGGAAGGCCTGTTCCCTAGCAGTGGGGACATCTAAAATGGCTGATGGACACAAGTAAATTGCTATCATGAATATGATATTCATAAGTGTATAAAGGTCATTAAAGGTACCTATATATTATATTTTTCAACACACTTGCTCGTAAAGTGAGCCCTAATACATCGCTTTTAGGGCCATAAACCGAGCTATAACAAACGCGTGCAATAATATATAAAACACTAGTACGTAATAGAATTAACCCTACAAAGTTAAATTAGTACCTTACTGCAAGTTCTATTCGAGTAAACAGAGCATTGCCAATTTAGCCGGGTAATACAGTTATTTTTTTTAATAACAACAAAGAGGTTTTATGATGCTGAAAATTCAGATATATTTTTGGAATAAATAAATGTGTAAGTCCTTAATTAAGTCAAACAAATATTTATTATTATCAAATTATTAATAATTCACAATATTTTGTTATAAAATATTAAAATATTTGCGTTTTATCACTTAAAATTATAATTTTGAAGCAGGCTGTATGCTACTCACCCCTTTGTTCGCAAAATATTCTTGCGTTGGGCGTGTGAAAAAACAAAAAAAAAACCTGCGCGCCTTTTCCCATAAATATCATATTTTGTTTGTGTCGTATTTGTTGCTGTGTGGTAAATTACTTTGTTTTTTCTTCGCCGTATGAAACTCGTGAGCTTTTGCTTATTGCACACTCGGCTGAGTTACGCCCTCGCCTGCAGCTCGGGCTGCAACCCACAGCCTTGTGTGCAATGAGCAACCTAAGCTAACTTGTCTCATAATGTACTATTATTATATTATTATTAATATGTGTAGTAATGACATGAAATATTTGTTTGACCAATTGTTTTTTAAAGTAAAATTTAAACCAAAACTAATGTCCGTGGTTATTAGCAAGTATTCGTTATTGTGTTACCTGTCTACACCTAAAATAAAAACAATTGCCCAAAAAATATTATAAAAATAACTGCGTTAAATTTTTGTATCTCGAAATTCGACGAGCGTCGAACATTGGAGCGTAAAATTGCTCAGAAAAGGATGATTTTCGCATCATCCAGACATAAAGAACGTAATTGTTGCTCACCGGGTGGAACTAATATGGTAGAAATGGAACAAGATTGGAGAAGGGGATAATTTCTACGCCACCGTGGAACAAAAGGTGCGGCGACATTGGAACAAAAGGTTGCCCGAAACGATCCTCGTTTGTTTTCTGACGGAAGTCTCACGCCGAATCGATTTGGCGTACGGTCAGGCACGCTTGTTTCCGCTCCGGGCACGAAAACATACCAAAACACAGTGTACGGAATGGACCTCTCTTGAATTTTGTATTAGAATTTCAAAATTACGGATGTACGAGTAGTTTTCTACTTTGTAATACTTATCATAGTTTATTTCGTCTTGAAAGGTATCGTCGTTTTTTCAATATTGATTTACTATTTCGTGAATTGAGTTATTTAGTTTAAAATATGTAGTCATATAGCTTATAGTCACATTTCCGCATATCCTGTTCCTTTTTTTAAAACTATCGCATCGTAGCTTATCTTTACATTTCCGAATATTCTATTCCTTTTTAAAACTATCGCATATAAAAAAACGTAACTTTTATTTTACTTATTTGATTGAATCAGGCGTCACTTGGCGGAAGTCCCAAACCATTTTGAAAAAAGAAATATATGTAGCTTACTTCCGCAAAAAAAATTTTATTTTACTATTTATATCCATAATTACTAACCCTGAAAAGGGCCGCACAGGATATGGCATTAATTGTCAACATAAAAATGTACGTGGTTTCTATCTAATAAGAGTTTTATTTCCATGGGAACTGTTGTATAAATTTTTTTTACTAACTACTGAATTACACACAACTACACAATAAATAGTCGATTCTCATTAGCACATTTTATATTTAAATTGTTTTTTTTTACTTGTTTTTGTACAAAGAATGAGTTGATCTCGAAAATTGGTTGAAGGTCGTGAAACTCACATTACAGCGCACCTGTTTTTTTACTTTCGATCTTAATTGGACTTTTAATGAATATTTTTTTTCTCGTTATGCCCGTAAACTATTGTTGTCTTTCCTCTATTGGAACACGCACCGTTAATGAGAGTTAAGCCGAGCCTTCATTATTTAAGCATAGTTAAGAAGTGTGTTCAGTTTTTTACTAATTTCACAATATAAATAATTATTGCTCAATATTATTTATATATTTGGAAATAAGTACTTGGATCGTTTAGTTAGAGAGAAAAAAAAACAAAAATACCGTCGACTTGAGTACCTACTCCTTTTTTTGGAGTCGGTTAAAAAGAAAATTACATTGGTAAATTGACAGCCCTTAACTTTTGTAAGCTAGGTTATCTAAGTACTACTTAACTACTACTTCTATTACTTACAAAATAATTAAAATGGAGAGCTATTCTGTTCAACTTTACTTATGAACATCAGAGTAAACAATTTTAGGCAATAATAATACAAAGTGGACCTGCGAGGTTTTGATGGTTCATGCCACAATTTTTATAACACTAAACACTTTTACTCGAAGAAATACTCGATAATTGTCTCGGTGACACTAAGTTGTACGATTCACGCGGAATAAAACGACAGCCCCCGAGCATCCGTCGAAATAAAGATAAAGTTGCCGATAAAGAGGTTTTCTCGGAGCGATGTTAGACGACAATTTTCAGTAAATCGAGGGATATGTGACGGCGACTGGCAACCTCACCTCCTTAAATTTTTATATTCAGACGCTGATTTTACGTTTTCGAATTTCAAACTGCGATACGTGATCGGCGAGCAAAGCTTACCCATCCAGCTTCGTTTGATATTAAAATTGCATGGTAAGAGGACTTTGGCTAGCTGAAGTCACGTCTAGCCACGGTCATACGATGCCCGGTGGTGGACGCAGATGTGATAAATGCTGTCAATAAAAAAGTTATAGCTCATTACTTTTGCCCGAAGCAGATTTGTGGGGAATAATATACGGAACTTATGTTGCTTCCGTAGTACCATGTCTGTGTGCCGAATTTAATGTCTGTTTGCTTTTAATATCTAAATGTTGAGGTTGAAGATTCTGTGAGAAAAGCAGAATAGTCTGAATATTCCTATAGCAAAAATTGTTTAAAAAAACAAAAAACCGACTTCAAAAAACCTACCTTTAAAAAGCAACAAATAATATTCGTAATAATAAAAACACCTCTATTGAAGTCGGGTGGGGCTGGAGTACAAATCCCTTTTTTTTATTCTATAAAAGCCACTTTTTGTTTTTTTAATATATTTTTTTTTAATTTTTAGTTTAGGTACCTTTTGTATTAGGTAGTGTAGGTATATTATTTGGGTAGAAAAATTGGCTCAGCCAAACGTGAGTTGATCGCAGAGAAACATACATACATGCGGGTCAAACTGAGAAGCTCCTTTTTTTAAGTGGTTAAAGAACTACACTTACCCTGAGCGAAAGTGGCGCCGCGGTGAATTATATTTAATATTATAATTCTAATACACAATTTTGAAAATGTTTATCGTGGAGATTTTAGGGCCCACAGTCTATATAGTATTTTAGACGGTATCGTTACATTCCCTCGTAGTCACTGCTAGAAGTAGATAGCAAAACTGCTAAAAGTGGCCGTTTTTGACACATTTGCTATCTACTTCTACGAATGACTACAAGGGCCTGTAGTGATACCTTCTAAAAATACTAGACCAGGGCCCTAAAATCTCCACGATAAACATTATTAAAATCTTGTTCTACTATTAACTCATTAAATAAAAACCTCTGAGGGCGCCACTTTCGGTCATACAACCGCCTTAAGATATCCCTTTTCCATCAAAAAATAATTATCTTATTCAGTTCATAAACAAAGAAGTTATACGACTGATCATCGAGGTAGTTCACACAAAATCATACTATTTTCGTGCTTTTTTCAAGATTACTTGAAAAGTTAAGTACTGAACCGATTTAAAATTTTAAAAAATGGGACCAATTTGGGAGTTTACCTAATGTAATAACGTTTGAATCATTTCAATCGGTCTAGCCGTCTTCGAATAATCGGTGTACATACAAAAACAAAAAAAAAACGGGTCGAATTGAGTAGGCACCTCCTTTTGAAGTCGGTAAAAACCACTGGATTTTCACTGCACTCACTGAGTGCGAAAAGTTTTTACACGATAATTTATAAACATTTTGTATACTTATAATCAACGTCATAGATCTTGCTTGACGTTTTAAATAGTCCATTCGAGTGAATCGTATTTAATTAAGTCCTTCATAAATAAATCTATAGAATACCTATGTGTTTTTCAGTAATCCGTGACTTCAGTCGTGGCCAGGTAGCTGCAAACTGCAAAGGTGCTGAAATTGAAATTTAAAAACTCTTTATTCCAAACTTAGAAATTAAGTGCTTTTGAATTGTCGTTAACATTTTCCTACCGTCCATTCGAGACTTTTTTTTGCTGGCAAGAAGAAAGGTCCAAGAAACTATCAGCTTTATCAGAAATCAGGAATTACGATACATGAACATCTGGAAATGCAACACTAAATATTTGTTATATTTGCACGCTTATTACCTACGTCTTGTTTTTTGTCTGTTAATAATATATGCGCAGGTTAAACTAGATAAAAGAATATTAAATTAAAATTACAATACGGGAGTAATATACTTTGAAAAACTTTGTTGTGTTATTAATTTAATTATATGGAGTTATACTGCTCGCATAATGAAGGGTATGATGGACACAAGCTTGTTCAAATTTTGTTAATGTAAAAAAATGCACATTTTTTCTCAAAATTATATAGGATTAGTATAAACATATTATCGAACTGTAATTTAACAGAAGCATAATTATATATTAATTGTTTTCTAGTTCATGGAACGATGAGCGCAATTAAACAAATAAAATGTGCGCCAGAGCATAAATTTAAACTGGCGAATATATTCAACCCATTTTGGTCCGTTGTAACTCGGAATTTATATCCCTCACTTCAATATCTATAATTTAACAGCGACAAGGATTATCGTTCATAATAAGAGCTTTATTTCAACTGCATTAAAGTGAATTGTTTATTAATTGGATCATAAACGATCTGTCAGCATTATATAGGTACGCCAATTTTGCTCGAATTATTTCCAAGAAGATATTAAATATACTCCCTTTTTAATTACAATGAAATTGATATTCCCTTGAGTAGAATTTTATGAGGTTTTAATGAGTCTGAAATTGATATGATCTTGGACAGATTGAGCCAGAAAACGATCCTTGAAAATTGATTAAACCAGATGTTTACAAATAGTTATTACTTCGTTTCGACTCCATGAAATAACGTCAGCAAAATTGGAATATTAATAATATTACCAGGATGTTTGCAACAAACTCTCAATATTCAAAAATTGAAAAATAAATTGTTTAATCTTCATTCAAAGTGTTCTAATTGTTGACAATTCTATACACTTGCGATTTAGGTACTTCAAATAATTTTGATCACAAAGGTATTCAATTGCCGTTTGCTACTAATAGGCTTACAATGCAAACCATAAAAGAAATGAGTAATGTTTTGTTCAAGAAATCACACTTGGAGGGCTCGTACATTGAAATCTTTCGGCGACCAAGTCAGAAGACATTTCCTTTCACCTGTCTAGCATCCTTCTTAGTTCTTATTTCCTCTCCTATTTTTCTCTTTCATTTTATTTACATTATCTGTCCTTTCATTCTATGTATCTATATCTTCTATCCTTTCTTATTTGCACCCACTCCCCCTTCCCAGCCCCTTCGTCTTATTCTCTTAATACTCAAGGTTGCCTGGAAGAGATTGCTATTTAGCAATAAGGCCGCCTTTTGTGTGCTACTGTTCTGTTAATTGTGTTTTCCTGTTTACTATGTGTTCTGTATTTGTGTGCAATATAGTAGTTTATGATACAAGGTTGGTAAGGAGGTTTTTAAAACGAGTTGATGTTTTATAAGCCCGAGCCGCAGGCGAGGGTTTATAATCGTCACGAGTTTTAAAAAACCTTAACAACCATGTGCCATACTACGTTTTTCAATACATTTGCGAGAAAACGTTATAGGTACTACTGAAATTGTAAACTAAACATATAATAAAACAGTAAATTCTAAATATTTGTGCGCGAATTACGCAAAAACTGCTAAACGAATTTTGATGGATTTTTCACAATTTAGTTGATTGACGTCCAACTTAAAATCTAAGCTATGTTTCATCAAATTCAGGTGGGTGGAATCTGGGAAACAGCTTGAACTCTCCGTAGTACTAGCTTTCATACACTAAAGGGGTCATTTTAAACTGGTTGCAATATTTTTCTACTGTCCACGCGGATGAAGTCGCGGGCGAAAGTTAGTCGAAATTAAAAAAAACGTTCGTAAACAAAAACGCACGGCGCCGGCGTGCGGTAAAATCAACTTTCCGCACGCTGTACTAATCCGTAAACAAAAACGCACGGCGTGCGGTAAAATCAACTTTCCGCACGCTCGACTGTCATCGTAAACTTAAATTTTCGAGCAACTGTATTGAAAAAGTGTTTTATTATTATTATTACTTGCATTTTCAAAGTTGTATGAAATGTTTTGTCTCAATTGAACTTTTCGATACTGACCTTGTTTTACCAGATCATTTATTTTACCTCACTGTATTTCAATGTGCTGAGCTTGACGTTCAATTAATAACAATTTGTTGTGGAGTTGTTGTAAGCATGAAAAATAATATAAGTGAAATGATAAATGTCACGTATTATGTCAATATTTAAATTCTGTACTTCAAAATAAACCATCAACACGATACCATCTTTCCTTTAATGTATAATATACTAGCGGCCGCCTGCAGTTTCACCTGCGTGGTTCCAGTTCCCGTTGGAATATCGGGATAAAAAGTATCCTATGTTTTAATTACTATCTGTGTTCCAAATTTAACCAAATCCGTGTAGTAGTTTTTGCGTGATTGAGGAACAAACATCCAAACCCACAAACTTTCACATTTATAATATTATAGTATAGGAAGTAGGATAGTAGGATTAATTTCTTCATTATTGTAAAACCTAAAACCGTTAGTTAAGATGAATTGGTAACGAGAAGTTGTACCTACTGTCAACTTTAGACTAAAAAATATGAATGAAAAATTTAATCACAATTTAAAGTAGGGATGCAACGATATGGCTATTACGATACCGATACGAATGACGAATGTATCGTAATAGCCAATACGATAACGAATGCGATAACGAATGCATTACGATTATTTAATTTACATCTAATAAAACAAGTCAATTGAGTAAAATCAACTTTACTTAAGTTTTAAGGACAATTTACCACCTAAATGTCGTAATTAAAATCAATTTCTTTTAAATTCTTGTTAAGAAAACATATTTTTTTTAAATTATCTGGTTTGAGTCTGTTTCTTATATCCGTATGGATTAAACCGGCTGTGGAAAACAATCTTTCTGAATCCACTGTTGCTGGTTTGATGGACAAATACTTATGGGCCAATTTTTTCAAATTAGGAAATACAGTATTTCTTCTCCAATAACTTGAATAGCTTGTATCCATCTCTGCATTGGGTGCATTTAAAATTTGTATGTTTCACAATAAATGATTATGAAATATAAATGATGAATTATACAAATTTTAAACTATCTGGTTTCAGTCTATTTCTTATATCCTTTATTCTTTTCGAATCTACAGTAGCTGGTTTGATGGAAAAATACTTTTGGGTTTTTTTAAGTTAGGAAATACAGTATTTTTTCTTCAATAACTTAAATAGATTGTATCCATCTATGCATTGGATGCATTTAAAATTGTCAATGTCAGTGGCAAACGTCGAAAATATGAAAGATGGCTGACATAAGTGATGCCAGCGCAAACATCGATGCTGTCTTTCTTTCCTTTTAACTCAAAATAAATTACATTAAACTAATTTCAAGAATCGTTATAAATCGTAATACTTTTTACGATACCGATGATCGTCAAAAATTACGATAACCTGCGGTTTACGATTATCGGCATCGGTATCGTTGCATCCCTAATTTAAAGCATTTAAATTGTGATCAAACATACCTTTATTTAGACACTTTTATAACTTACTTTAAAACCAGGCTTAGAGTAGTAAATCGCTTTAGTACCAGTAGTAGTATCAATCGAAGTTTGGAACAGACTGATCGGACATGTCAACATCAAAGGGAAATAATATATTATGGTTAGCAATGTTTTTTTTATAAAATCAACTTCGTTTATTATTGTAGTCAGGTGGTTAATAAAAAATACAGAAAATCGATAAATTCTAAAACATTTTTCTATTACTAAGGGTGCTTAAAAATATTCAGCCACTTTTTAAGACATTCCCCTTTACACCGTTTGTAGATAGAAGGAAATTAAAGCATGCTTGTAACATTTGTTTCTGCTTTTTATTTTTGTACTTTTGTACACCAGTAAATAACTTGGTTGGTCGATAGTGCTCGGCGTAACTCACGCGAAACTTCCAACTGGGGCATGACTGTACTATTTTCTATTCATTATTATCGGATTACAGGCGAGCTGAGGGTATACTACGAAAAAGTTATCACGATAATCCGCAATTGTTCGTCGTTCTGTTTTCACGAACCTGAACGAACAGCGTCCGCTTATCGTGTTTCGGTTTTCAGAGTTGGCCCTCGGATACGCCGGCCGCTGTGCGGTTTGCACGAACCGTGCACTGATACGCGTTCAGCGCTGGCCGAACTAATCTCACGTAAAGATTACGCCAAGGTTTAGTGCGATCCTAAATACTTATATGGCAAGTACAGTGTTTTGTTTTACTCCAACTTTCAATTTATTGTCGGCGTGATCGAGCCCCTACGGTCGCGGGTTAGAAAGGTAATAATATCTGACAGGTGATAATAACTGACATTCTTTGATTTGTGCCAGATTTACTTTTTAATTAATTATCTTCCCTATCGAGTAGGTTAGGAGTCCATTAAGCAAAAACTTTAGTTAGGTACGAGTAGTTTGTCAGAAGTTCTGAAGTCCACTAGCTAATTTTATTAAACAAGTAACGCCTATTTATATATGATTTCGCTAATAGCTGCCTGCTTAATAATGAGGACTCCTTAAGTAGGTAGGTACCTATTCTTTCTTTTCTGATTTACCTACTTTTACAAAGACATTATTTAGGTAGTTCATCATTACGAGGAACCGAATTGCCCTATGCGCATTTTTAATTAATATCCAACTTTTTCAACCCATAAGGCACCATCGTGGGTACTCTATCTTGCGATCTGGCCGTCGTAAATAACACATCGGGCCGCACGACGACGTCCGAACGTCTTCGTATTCGTTCATAAATCTAGTTAATGAACGAAGCTGATCGCACGCAAGGATTAGATCGTCGAGTCCCCGCGATATTGCGAGGAAAATTCGAAAATTGGGAATGCCTAGTTTACATGCTAATGAAAAAAAGCATAAATTTGAAGCTTGAATAAACACCTTTCTATTAGTGAAAGAATATGATTGAAATCTGACGACTAATTTGAAGATTAACTCGTACATCCATCCAAACCTCTTCACAATATTACCTAGTGTAGAAAACTGCGTTTACAATAGTTATAAAACCGTTTACCAGAAAAGCAAAAAAGATTATGATCGTTTTATTGCTGGATTAAGAGTTTCAAAGGGATATAAACACATACTCAGGGAGGTCGGGAGTCGGGACTAATGCGGATTGATGGGTGTTAACGACCGTCATCGCAAGATAACAAATGGGATCAACTGCAGCTTATGATGTCTTCTAAAGAACGGAGGAAGACGTAGTCAAATCGACTGTTGAACGTTTGCGAACGTTTCTTTGGATTTATAATTAGATTTGTTATTGCAAATCAAGTTTCAGTGACCTGATTATAATATTACAATGTAGTTTTCTCGATAGCTAAAATCGCAAATTGAAGGACTTTTCCAAATGACTAAAAACTGTAGGCTCGATAGATGGCGTTGATAAAAAGGCAGCTGTCAACAGTAGAAAACGTAGGAAAAATAAAATTTTCAAGCCATTTTTGCCAGTTCACTTGTCTCTAGTGAGGCAAATCGTTACTATATTTTTTTAATGTCACTTTGAAAAGCTCTCACTGAACTATTGTCAATATTATGGCAAACCGCGTATCGCTTTCGCGCCTTTTGCCGGTTAGAACTACTTGCGGCCAGTTACCGTCGCGTTTCCGCGACGTGGCGCTAGAAGCATCGCCCTTCCGCCGGTCGCGTCGCTCAAGCCCTAGGGCTCCGCGTTTTATCCGCGTGCTGTCGTGGTGCTCACAAATACCGCTTAAACTCTAAGCCATTCTTTTGTTTATCCTTCCTCGTGGGGGTCGCATCCCTCATAATATTCATATTTTTAAAGTAATTTATAAGAGTTATTAATAGCTCTCTATTTTTTTTTTTTATTTATGATTATTTAAATATTTATGTCTTATAGCAAACGTCATATTGAAACAAATTCCACTGTTGCTCAAAAGAAGAGCAGTTTCTCACTTGCCTGGGACCAGACTGCTAGAAGACTCTTCGGGTTCGTTATTTTTTCTTTTTTACGGATTTCTTCGTTACTTTGTCTTTCTGCGCAATTCTAACACACAAATATTTTATGTATAATACAAGAATAGCTTGTGAAACATTTTTGAAGACATTATGTATCTTCAAGTGGATCAAGATAGTATTTTTGCCGATATAAGTACTTTTTTAAACATTCAAACTTTCACACACAAATATTGTATGTATAATACCTACTAGAATAGCATGTTTACAACCATTTAGTACATTATATGTATTATTCTTTACGATACAGGTTTTTTTATAGTAACAATCAAATTTCATATTAAATTTGTTTTAAATGCAATACTACCTATTGTTAAAATGAAATAGACTTTAAACCACATAGTTTTAAATAAACTAACCGACGTCGTCGTTTCAATTTTATTAGTTGGAAAGAGTCAACAGCCGTTTGTGTAGTTTGTTTGAAATTATATCAAACTATGCCATATTTGCTTAGAACTAGAGTGGATGGAAAATAATTCTGCGAAACATGATACGAAATTATGACGAGAGACGATAAATTCAAGTTGCTTTATGGTTTAATATATTTAATGAAAACTTTCATATTCAATTTATGTTCACTATTTTAAGTTCTTCCAGTTTTCCTGAGACGTTTATTGACTCTTTAATAGCCAACCTTAATATTTATAATGTGTGATCGGAGAAATGGATTTCTTAAATTTATCGATACTTGTTTACGATTGACTGTCTTTAAATCAAAATTTATTTATTTTTCATTGAAAATTAGCAGCACAAAGCGCATTTACAGCTGTAAGGTATACTTTACCAATTCTTTCGTGTTATAAGAACAATTATTTGTTATTTCTATTGAAGATTATGAATTGATTTCATTAGTCAACAAGGCTGCACGAACAGATAGCGAAAAATAGTTACCAGATCTTGTTTTTCCCGGAAACTTGCTTGCTGATGTTTCATAAATATTTGATTATGGAAATCTTAATGACAATATAAGCAATACGAGAAAGATAAATCGGGATGTACTTTATAAGCTTGGTGTAACAGAGCGATTGTTTATTTATAAGGCAACCCAAATCTAACTAACACTCAGGTATCGGCCTTGCAAATACTATGTCAGGTGAACTAAAGGCGCTTAATGCGAGTGAATAGGTAGGCCAAGTAATCCAGCTTAGGGTGGGATTACACTGAGCGTCTAATGCTTGGAATTGGAACTACGCCGTTATTTGATCCTGTGTGTTCCTCTTGCAAATTATCGCTTGCTGAACGTAAAGTGACTTGTGCTTAGCCGGGGAATTAACATTTGGTTGCCTTAGGATGCCTTGATAAAAATGGATTCGTATAGGTATTTCCTACGTGAGACAATACAACAAGCAATTGTGGTCCATGAATTTGATCTAACTTTGCAACTTCTTGATATATAAACAATATATTTTTGCTGAAATACACACTAGCTTGTAACTGTGATTGCGATTATACAGAAGTAATAAATTCTTATGGAAATGCTGATGGGATGAAAAACTTAAAACGGAATTTAACCTACTTTTAGATAGGTATATTCTACTCACTTTTAATGAAATAGTTTGAACATTGAGTTTTCTTTAATTAGAAAATCCAGACATCAAAGGATAGTATCAAAAGAGCAGATAAAAAAGCTTGAAACCAGGAGAACCTTTTTTGCTCTGCGTATATCCCGGCCCGGGCGAGACGGCCAAAACCCTCGACCTTTTTTTTTGGTCAGAAATGACAATGTTTGTAAGTGATTTTCTTGATAAAAAAGGATATAAACTGGGAGTTTCTTGATGTTCTTTACCACTAAGTCTGTATTAGGTCGCTACAAATGTTTTTATTTTATTTTACTCTGGAACAGACAAACTCACATCCAATTGGTGCAAAAACTATCATTATTGGATCATAGTAAAGGTGTATTGGCGTGACCAATCAATGACCTTCAGCACCAATAGTGCAGTTTTCAACATTTCGAGCACCTTAAAAGTCAAAATGCCTTTAATGTTGTCTGTCATCGATAAGGACTTGTGGTACCCTGTTTTTGTTATTCAAGTTATGTAAGAGTACCCAAAACCTTTTCTATTTTACTTTTTTTACGATTTCACTTCATACCTGTGCTTTCTTCATGAACATTATAGTACTCTTGGACTGCTATAGAACTTTGCTTTGAATAAGTAACTATAAACATGTAATATCTATTTTTTATTCACGAAATCCATTATGAGTGGTCACTCATAATGGATCTCGTGCTAAAGGTAAGGAGCTAAGGTCTTAGCTAATCCTGATAATTCGAACACCACCGTATTCTAATTGGATTATGTGATAATTTTCAGAACAGACTGAGTATTTGAAAAAAAATACTCTCAATTTACTAAATGGAGTTGTAGTATAACAGAATGCATGTAGGCTTTTTCTTTCATGTAATGCGTTTTCAATTGTAACTACAGTAACAAGGTATACTTTGACGCCCATATCTCCACCACGCCACCTTATGTGTATCGCGGCAAAGACACGGCGGGGTACAAGCTATTGTTTGCAAATCACTACATAAACACGTATCTTTTGAAGATGAAGCACATGATGAAGAAGGAACATAATGGAAGCAAGCGGAGCAAGGAGTAACGGAAGTATTAACACAGTTAAATAGGTTACTAAAAGATGTCAGTTAATCGCCCAATTGGAGCGAAGAAGAGAAGTGGAGAATTACAAAATAACCTCTAATGCCGAATATGGTAGGGACCATCAAACTGATCAACTTTTACTAGAGGACCAACTCTGAAATCGCGAAAATAAATCAGCTGTTTCATACAAAAATCAATAACAAAAATATCAAAACAGCTGATATTTTTTTGGTCCTATTTCCAAAAGTGGTTCAGTTTGATTGTCCCTATCTACCATATTCGGCATTAGGGGTTATTTGTAACAGGTTGTATATGAGTGTATTAGGTGATATTTAAATTGGAGAACGTGATCCATATTTCCGAAACCCCTGATCAAAATTCCGCTAGTGACATAATATCAAACATATTTATCTGGAGATTCTGATTCAGCTATATCTACAAAGCTTACGTCTCATTACATTTGAACAAACAACGATTTTCAAGAAACTCCAGTTATAACTGAAAAGTACGCCGTAATTCGAAAAACAACGGCTCCAGTTGAAATACGTGCGCGATTGTTAAGAAATAAAGCTGCAGTACGATGGCTGTCACATTTTCTACGGGATAAGCGTGGATCCGCAGTACGCCGTCCGAAGAAATCAGCGCAGGCGATCTGCTTGGTGCAGGTATTTTATACACAACGACAGGACATGTGCAGTTTGGAAATATGGATTTATTATGTCAACATTAATACGTAGCTTCTAAATTTCATAAAATAACTTTATGTGAAGAGTGATAACTATGGCTTTGCGACTGATTTCTTATCTAATTGTGTTACTTAATTTAAACTTATTTAACATTTACTAAGTAAGGTAATTTTATGGAAAATCAGTAATTGGCCATTCTAGTGGTTACGGTGTACAGAAAAACCTTTAAAGGTTTTTGAGACACCGTCATTGCATAAAATTAAATGGTAAATGTGTTTTTCTAATAAATAAATAAATAAAAATAGATTTTCAAATAAATAAAAATAAATTAAAAAATAAGAATAGACCATGATATTTTTGAGCAATCTAAAAATTTTTAATTTGGATATTTAGATATCATAATAATATCTTATGGCACATACACCGTGCTGTTGTGTTGTAGGTAATATCAATAATTGTTGTTTACACAATAAAATACTCTGCAATTTTAGGTAAAATATGTAAAAATCTGTTTATTTCATATACCTACTTACTTAAGTATCTACTAAAAATAACGACGAATTAATTTTTTTATCAAGTGTGTTTTTTTGGACAAATCTTTATACGAAAGCCCCAAAACCTGTTGTGGAAATCCTAAAACTAACTTTTTCCAAAATAGCAGTATTTTTGCCATAGTGTCGTAATATATAAAAGGCACCAGGATTTCTTATCCCGGAATCCCGGATCGGATCGCGCTCCCGCCCGCCGGACTTCCGGCGAAGGCTGCCAGGATTATCAACACGTATTCCGACATCGGGTTTTTTCCTTAATAGTTAATAAGTTTTGTTTGCGCCGGGGGAGATGTTTCCACTTCCTTGCTACAATGTGGCGTAGTGTTTGGTTGCGCAAATATGTGGATTGACTTTAAATAAGGATAAGCTGGGGTTTGGAAATTCAATTCAGCGAAGAGTTTCGAGATTTTGGGCACTCTTTCCAGGAGAGGAGAATAAGTTTGAACGCACTCGTGGTGACGAATCTTTTTATATTCGTAAAATTGAGTCATGGTGCTGAAATCGGCGAGAGATGCAGGATAAAATCCCCCCTGAAGTGTTTAGCTGCTTGTTTTATTAACGATAATTTTATTTTTCGCTATTGATTGTCATATTAAATTTGATAGGGGTATTACAATACAGAATAGCTTATTTTGTTCTTTTGGAAACTTATAACATGAAAAAATGCTTCTTTTATAGTTCTTTGATGGAGCATTAAAAAGATAGAACAGAAAACAGAAAATATAGTTCCGAAATAAACAAACCTTTTTCCCAATATTTACGTTCCAAAAATTTTAAATCAGGGTGCTTGTTCCGACATAGTTCACTAATTGATTTAACATGTCGAAGGCGGGCGGTGACACGCTACGTGCCAAAAAAAACACGGGGACATCCATTGGTACCGATTCAATTCTGTACATACACGATTGCTACCGGCCGAATATATTTGTTTTGCTAAGTACCGTGATACGGTCGGTACGTGCCTTTGCCGCGGTCTCTTTGTCGTTAAATAGAGCAGTAGGCCTTGCTTTCTTGTACACAACTCATGGTGACATTGCTTCGGTCTTATCATGTTCACGTAAAGTTGAAAATTATAAAGCAACTACCGTGGGATTAATTGATCCTGAGTGACTTTTTAAAGTCTGAAAGCACGTGGGTATTGCAGTTGTTGATCCAAATCAAATAGTTTCATTCGTACGGTTTCATTTACATTTTTCTATTTATAGGGTGTAGGTTGGGCGCCAAATGGAAAAATGTCATTAAAATATTTTCAGTCAATTTGAATTTCCTTTTCTCTTTAAAGTCTACCTCTACCTGTATTTTAAAACACCAAATTAATATACCTCAACTCCCTAAAAAGGAGGCTACAATTAAACCCACCGCTAATTATCTGACGCGGGACCGGTAATAAATAAATCATCCGGTTACTATCTGGCGCTTAATCGTCCCGGCTTCAGAAGTTGCGATGGACGTCGCGTCGTTCGTCGCTCGAATTAGCAACTGCGCGATGCGATAGCGCTGTTTGTTTAAATTGGCGAGGCGCAATTAATGAGCGTAGCGGGTGTTATGAAAATACGGCTGAATAATTTGTCAAGCCATTTTTCGTTACAGGTATAAAGTCTTAATTTCATATTATGGATCATTTGATATTATGTTTAAGTTTAAAAGCAAAGCTTTAGACTTTCCTAAAATATATTTTTCACCTCTCCAGCTCGAAAAGGGCGCGTAAAAACCCGCAGCAAAATCGATTTATGCTGCGAGCGTGAGGCAAAGTGCTTTCTTAATTTCTAACACCAACTTTTAAAATAATAAAAAAGGACAAGGATGAGACTTGTAAAATTGATATGTCAGAAAAAGATAGATAGAGTGCTTCATGGTGTCATACATGGATTAAAAAGTAAAAAGTTGAAAAGTTGTATGTTTTACACGAGACCAAAATGTTGTTCTCCGCGCGTGCCTTTAAATTACTCTCACTCGCTACGCTCGTGATTCAATTCTAGATTACTTCGCTAGTTCGTTAAAGTCGGAACTCGCAGCACAAATTGATTTTGGTCACTTGTATAACAAATAACTATTTTTTAAATTTGAGATTTTTGCATTCACAATGCAATTTTTACACAATACTAAATAATATACTAGAAAAAATACGACTCGCACCAGATCAATACTCAGACGGGAATCGAACCGAAAATCCAAAGGTCGCCTTTGGATATCCGGTCCAATGCTCTGACCGCTGAGCTACCGAGTCACTAGTGACATCGCCGAATTTCTTCTAGTATATCCTACTCTTACGCTTCAAGCCAGCGTTATTTCACCAATGTGAGGAATTACCTCGACATTCATTGAAATATCTTTCCAGATATTTGGCAATCGATTAAGTTGAAATAGCTATATAATTTTTAAATTTGAGATTTTTGCATTCACAATGCTATTTTTACACAATACTAAATAATATACTAGAAAAAATAATGATCTGGTGCGAGTCGTATTTTTTCTAATATAATATTTAGTATGGCGACCACGCACCGCTCCGTGGGTAGGCCCCCGACAAGGTGGACCGACGATCTGGTGAAGGTCGCGGGAAGCCGCTGGATGCAGGCAGCGCAGGACCGATCGTCGTGGAGATCCTTAGGGGAGGCCTATACCCAGCAGTGGGTGTCGTGCGGCTGATATGATGATGATGATGATTATTATTTAGTATTGTGTAAAAATAACTATTTTTTGTAATTTTTCAACTCAGTTGTAAAAGTTTTATACCTTACTTTTTAAAAATAAATAAAGCAATCCAATCGTCGAACTAGTTACGACGAGTAAAATTCCAATTAAATGATTACTCTTGGAAATCGTTTTTACCTGAGCAAAGTCTTTATTTCCTGCAACAGTTTCCAGAACAAAATGAACTGAATGAAAACTTTGCTGTTTAAGAAAACAGCAACAAAGATTCAACTTAACTCTACGGACAGTTGGAGACATTTGTAAAACATTTAAGACTTAAAATCTCATCATAAACTACAACATAGTTCAGTTTTGTGTGACATGTTTTGGTAAAATGACAGAGAGGAAAACAATATATTTCTTTTTTTAATTATTCTTATTTTTTTTATAAATTAGCGTCCAATACCTAACGTTGTTTTCTTTTTGTTTTTAACTTTTGTTTGTATCATGTTTTACCTTGTGTGCAATAAAGTGATTAGGTATGACATTTTTTTAATGTATTTTGTTTGGCTTATTGTGATTATGCCCCCTAATACCTACAGCTTAGCTACCTACCGAGATTTTTATACATATGTAATAGTGCAAGTCCTGATAAAAATGCAAAAGATGTTCATATTCTATCTCCGCTTTAGTCTATAACTTACGCCATTGATTAGCGGCAGAAAACCGTGGCTGCGCATCTCTCGCACTAATTATAAACATCCACCCACAAAGCCTTATTCACCCATCCCGTTCTCTAATAGCTGTTTTAGCTCAAGTACGATGAGAGCAACATCATATTACGTACTTTTATCCCCCTCAATGAACGAGTACAGAATAAGGATTATATTGTATTTGTGATTTTGGGAAAATAATATTCTAAAATATTATTTTTATTGCTAAGGCTATACAAGTATACCAGGGATGCCCATACTTTTTCTTTGGGAGATCGACCTAGCAAAAATTTATGACTTATAGATTGAAATTTTGACCGTTTAACCCACCAAATATTTATCACTAACAATTTTGATATCATTACCGATCGACCTTAAAACTTCTCGCGAATCGCGATCGACCGTATGGGCACCTTTGCTATATACAATGCAATCATAAGTATTTCTATTTGACATTAATTCTTTAGGAAACGTTAAGTAGAACAATAGACGCAGGGTCATGGCAACTAATAATCAAATAGCACCATCCATTAAGGGCTTTGTTGTACCAGTTTCCTTAGCAATTCTACTATCGCTTCCTACTATTATCGGTTCGCAACGCAACGAAAACTGGCCCCTAACTAATGTCTCCTTTTGTGACCGCGCAGGGCCGGTTTAATCAGTTGTTTATATTATTACCGGCGACTGCGCGATTTAATCGTTAGTTTACCGTTTCTCATTGTATCTCGTCGGCCGGTCTCTGTACTACGATAGGAAATTTGCAGAGAACCACCGATGTTTGGTTAGGATTAAGAGATTCGCCTGTGCGTACAGTTAGCGATAAACGGAAGCTGCGTCACCGCAAATTCTTGTTTGTTTAATTGTACATGCATGATAACGCGACGACCCGGGTTTTGGGAGTTGCAGAGTTTTGCGTGGCTTAATGTATGTGGAGTGCGGTGAGGACTATAAGGATGCTGCCGATTATGGCTCGGTAGACAATTAGTGGATGAAACTACGGCATTTAATTAAGGCCCAGCTGGAGATAATGTAGACGTCGTCGTGTCTACAACCACATTCCGTGGTTGCAGATACGTTTGATAAGCTGAAACCTTATACGACGGGGCGAGAATGGAAATTGTCCTTACGACTTTTATCGGCACGACGATGGATCATTTGTATGTATCTCTCAAGAGACCACTACGATAATGTCAATGTAAATTAAGTTAGACTTGATTTGTGATCGCTGGGAATCATATGTTCAGAAAATGTGATGTGAAAGGAAACTACCAATTAAGCCCAAACAAAGGACATCGTTAAATGAATGGCGATTTCTGTTTTTATATGAAATAATTACATATTCTGCGTTTAAAAAACATTTTATAGCGAATATCATATTCGTTAATCTACATGAAAACTTAATTGATATAACTGTAATTATTTTTGTGAGCAATAACTTTTATGGATATGACGATTTCATGGATGTAATTTGCATATCTTCATCATTCAATTACTTGCCATTGATGCGAAATAAAGTGGAAACTTTTAAGTATTCTTGGATAATTTGACTAGCACTTACCTAAAGATGAACGTTTCAAAGTCAAAAACCTTTATTCAAATAAACTAGAAATAAAGTGCTTTTAAATTGTTTATACGAGATTTACCTCCCACACCCGATCGTGGTTTTTTTACTAACCTATCAGCTTTTGTTGGCCACTTCTTGTTAGTAAGATCCTGTAAGTCCCTTATTATGAAACTTCAAACTTTATTACATGTCCACTCATCATCATCATCATCATATCAGCCGCACGACACCCACTGCTGGGTATAGGCCTCCCCTAAGGATCTCCACGACGATCGGTCCCGCGCTGCCCGCATCCAGCGGCTTCCCGCGACCTTCACCAGATCGTCGGTCCACCTTGTCGGGGGCCTACCCACGGAGCGTCGTCCGGTGCGCGGTCGCCATTCCAGAATCTTTCCCCAACGGCCATCGGTTCTTCTCGCTATGTGTCCCGCCCATTGCCACTTCAGCTGAGCAATCCTTCGAGCGATGTCGGTTACTTTAGTTCTCCTGCGGATCTCTTCGTTTCTGATTCGATCACGCAGGGAAACGCCGAGCATGGCTCTCTCCATTGCACGCTGGGTGACCTTGAGCCTCCTTATGAGACCCATAGTTAGCGAGCACGTTTCACTGCCGTAAGTCATCACTGGCAACATTATATTACGGAGTCAAGGAGAAGCTCGAGTTAAAAAAAATTTGGTCACCCATAACCATGACATGACATGCCCTATCGAAAGTTGCTTAACCGCAATCGTAGGCCAAATACAACAATGTCAACATGTCCTTCGTTATTCTTTTTCATAAACCAACTTATGTACCTAATTAAGATTCCTAGACATTGTCTCGTGGAGTGGTGGACTGCAATAAAGTATCTGACAATACAAATAAAATGTCACAGTAATTAATATTCATGTGTTCACAGAGCAATGTGAATTAAAGTACCTTTGATTAGCTTTGTCCCATAGACTGGAGCGAGGCGAGACTGATATTAATATGCATGTGTACAGTATACACAATGCGAATTAAAGTATCTTTTATTAGCTTCGCATTGACTGGGGCGCGACCGATGCGACACATTAAGATAATCGAACGCTCGTTCGTTAGTTAATTGAGTGAGATACGCCATTCGCGAGTCCCCGAAGTTACGCCTAATGACCTTAATTAAGCCGATGAAGCTCGCCGATTTTACACGCACATCCTGTCGAAAAGAATTATATTTTGTATATTTCAAGACAATGTCCCGAACTTTACAGTTATTTTTACAGTTCATCGAAATAAGTTGAGAAAATGATGTGAAAACTACTACTTGTATTAAATTATTTACACACCTTTTTACGTACACTTTTGTTGATAAATCACATTTTATTATTTTTCTGCAACATTGTAACGGCAAAATAAAATAATAAAACTAACCTTTTTGTATAGGTAAGAGAAAAGCTAATATATTTTTGCCACAATCAGACAGATATATCGATACTCTTCAGATGGGATCTTACTATCCACGATACTGTTCGTCAATATATCTATCTCTTACCAGTTAAGCATCAAGAATGCAAAATTCGAAGTCAAAATAAGCTTTATTCAAATAAACTTAATTATGAAGTACTTTTGAATCGTCTATATTTTCCTACCACCCGTTCCAGACTTTTTTAGCTGACAAGAAGAACGGGCGCAAGGAAGTTATCAGCTGTAACAGCCATAAGTAACGATATTTACAAACTGGAATACTTATATCGTTACCAGATAATTACAATTGTAAATATTGCTAGTAATATACAAGACATGGCGGCGAAAGGTCTAAAATTACAACTCAAACATTGTAAAACCCATTTACGTTATTTATCTGTGGCGTAACTCGCTAGGAACCCAGAAAATCTGTCCCAGAACAGAACCGAGCTATCGAGTAGTGCGTTAGTTTGGTGGACCAAGCTCGAGAAAATCCTAGGCTATAATGTACGTATTTTATCGAGCCAGTTCGGCGTACGTGTCGCCCGAACGCTCACTAATTCCCTCCATTGAATTCAAATTGAAGAGTAAAATGTCCGGACAGTGGGCAACCGTGTATTTTGAACCGCTTAGCTAATAACTTAATTCCTCTGGGAAAAGGCATCTGCAACTCCGTACTGTTACTGCAGGTTTAAAAAGTAACGATCGATTCTGTAACCGATCGGTTCTATTTACATCTCTCGCTGATAACATTATTGGCATTTACGCAGAGATGCATTTGTTTCATGATAAATTTACGACTCCAGCAACAGAGATATCGTTAACATCTTCTGAATGTTTTGCTGTGATCGTATTATAAGTACAACTGCTTGTAATGTACTTACTGTAAAATACTGAGTTAATTTTCATACTTTAATTAAATCAACTCAGTATTTTGTTATGTTTATTTAGTAAGTACATTATGAAATGAATCCTGGTTCTGTGGCATTTTTTAAAGAATATTATCCATTTTGTTTGAATCATTGACTTTTAAGATTCATTTTCAGACGATAAAAGGCTGTGGGGCTTTTCGATCCTCTCAACCGACACGTTGTATTTAAATAACAAGGATAATCTTTAAGATGATGCGAAATCTCTCGGTGTAATATGTGAAAGGTATTTGAGTAAAGAAGCGATTTGAATATTAGTATAATTTAGTTAACGCACACGTATTGATACATCAATTATCCAATGAATTCATTCAGGGAATAATAATTAATATTAATACGTATATGTTAATAAGTAACGATCGTAATGCATGCGTCGTATTCGCTCTATTAAACGCTTAATTAATTAATGGTACTACGCTTGCCAACTGTACTGGAACCCGTATATTATACAAGATCATAATATTATTGTATTTTATTGTTATTATTCCCGCTACAATATACATTTGGGTGAGTTTTGTTTTATTTTAATAGAGCTATTATTGTTAATGTTGTAATGGAATTTACCGCAAAAAAATTCTGAGAAGTTATTTAATTGTACCTTAATGAACTACTCAGTCTTTTGCTTTTTAATTAAAAGTTTTGAAATAGGTAGTTTAAATAATATTAAGTTGTAACAATACAATATGTTAACTTCGTCACTTTAATGTTTAGTTACTTTGGAATTTGTGACGAGTCTCTACAGCTACGCTAACTTTGGCTATATTGAATTCCCAGCGAGTTAAGGCTATTTCGATTTGTATTACAAAGTTTTTATTGAGTTCTCTTGTATTTGAATTTGATAAACAAAAGTTTGCGTTCTTTCGAATGATCTGACCTTTTGTTATTCTATTATGTGTATTTTTTTTAATTCAGCGCGTAATCTGCTCTGGGGCGGGGGCCTAAAAGGAAAGATTGTATGATACATACTTTTATATTGATCATATTGTATTTCATTTCCCAAACCCACGACTTCGTCTGCGTGGTATCTAAGGGAACCTTTTACTAGGACAAAAAGTATCCTATGTTTTAGTTCAGGATATAAACTTTCTGTTTGCCAAATTTAATCTAAATCCGTTGTGCTGTTTTTATGTGATGGGGTAATAAACATCCAGACATCTTAACATTTATGGCCTTACCACAAAAGATCTTAAAACACTGTTTAGCTAAAACACTGTTTAAGTGTGATGCTGTCTCTTTCAAATAATATTGTCAAAAAAGTGACAGCATCACATTTAAACAGTGTTTTAGCTAAATACTTGTTAAACAGTGTTTTGTGGTAAGGCCGTTAAACTTTGCCATTTATATTTTCTATTCAAAATTAGTAGGATAAAATTTAAATAAAACGTTTTCGATGACAAACACTCTTCAATATGAAATGAATTGCTGATATTTCAGGTATTAACCATTTTAGGGTTTTTAAAAGGATTTCTGCTACAAATCAGTGAATGTTTCATCTACAATCCTGCCTTTTTAGACCTCCTAGTTTTTGTGGTAAAGTATTGACGCGAGTTTTATCTTTGCACGTTCGAGTGCACTCATAATTTCTTCTTATAGTGTAACGGTTAGATCACTCCCGCGTACGCCGTTCGAAGGGTCCTACCATGAGCCTCGACTAGTATACTCAGATCTTCTTTACTCCCTACGTTTTCTTTTAAAAAACGAGCTAATAGAGCTTCAGCGCGGCATCTGAGAGTTCAAATAGTATTGGTTCAGTATATCGAGGAGTCGGAACCCATCGCAGTCGACAGAGATTAATCGAGTGCCGCCTCTGAAGGCCATATTAGCTATAACGGCATCCGGAAAATTGCACGATTTTTCCACTCACGCCCCCTGTTGCTGTCTGCGCTGCCAATAAGATACTGCGATACAATGAGATATGGACCCGGTGCTTTGTTTACTCAGATGTGGTGTAACAGTGTGGGAGTATTAATAGGATCTTGACTTATCGGGAAAAATTAGTATGCTCATACATTCATTTACGTACAGCCATGCAACAAAAACTTTACAATACATTCGTATTTGTGAGACGTTTATAATATCTTTTACTGGAAATCGCTCAGCAGCTGCTATGATACGATTGTGCAGATAGTCAGAAAAGAAGTTGGTCTAAAGCTGTATTTAGTTGTTACAAATGTTAGTATGTACTATCTATTTTTATAAATCCTATGTTTATCTTCGATCAACAAGGACATGTTCTTTACTTTTCAACTATTTTCTTTCTTCCATTTTTCAGTTTGTAAGAATTATCTAACTATCATGACTTGACTGCCGTGACTTTAATATATAATATAATAGTACTTAGCACTATCTCGAAGTTATATTATTTATTTATTTTCTGACACTTAAACGCAAATTGTGATTCATAGGCCATTAAATGGTTGATTTAACCTCGTCTTACGAATCCTTAACCATGAAAATGACCTCAGTCGAGAAATGATACAGAATAGCATCTGAGCACAATACATTCGTATTTGTGAGACGTTTATGATAGCTTTTACTGGAAATCGCTTAGCAGCTTCGATACTTAGATTGTGCAGATAATTAGAAAGGCAGTTTGTCTTGATTCTAGGTCCAGATCTACTAAGAATAATTTAAGCTTAAAATAAAAAAAAATCGAGGAAGGAACACCGACATTACGACAACAGAGAAAGTTTTATGTTTCTCTACGGTCAGTGTTAGGTACTCGGCTTTACTTAAAGAATCTAGACTAGATGCTATCGATATTGTTTATGAATTTAAATATCATTTCATATATAACATGAACAATATGAGATACAACTTTCAAAACACGAATGAATCGACAACTACTCATACAATATTTCGAAGCACAAATCGCAAGTCTTACAGAAAATCAACTGTTCCTTTAATATGAGCAATTGCGCTTAAATTAAAAGGTCCCACTTTTATCGCACGACACTGAAAAGCTATCAAATGAAAACGCCAATGTGAATTCATTTTATGCAGTTATTTGAAGCTCTTCGCTGAGATCGTAGCTTCAAAGCGAATATCTCGAGACGATACATTTACGGCAGATCATTTCACTTCTCGCTAAGCCTTTGGGTGGGGCTGTGAGATAAGCGGATGAAGGATGACGGAAAAGTGGGTGCATCGCAAATGAAATTTGTTTCAAATCTTTAGGAAAACTGTTTTGATTGTTATATAAGTTTTGGCTTCAATGCGCCAAAACGTAGCTCAATGTAAAACACAATTTAAGAGAAGTAAACATAATAGATACCAATAATTAAAAAAGTTTGAGCAGAGATTAGAGAGCATAAAAACGGCTTCATGTTTCTTGCATGAGTTTGGTATTAAAGGTAATCCATCGCCATCTTTACATAACGATTCTTAGATGTATGACAGACTCGTGGTCCCCCGTGACTTCGTCTGCGTGGATAGTAATTTTTCTATCCTTTGGGAACAATACCTACATTTTTCAGGATGAAAGGTACCCTATGTGCTTTTCTGTACCCCTGACAACGTATAGGTATGCAAAATTTAAAAAGACTGCCTTCATTTGTTTTCTATTTTCCAAATAAATAAATTTTTAACAATTTTGCACTGCATCCTCCTGTTTTATGGCTCACACCTTATTATTCATCGAGAGTTTCTTCTTTTGTGTCCCGAGCGATATCAATCTGCGATCGTCGGACGTCGGACGGGATCGACGCCTAGGGCCCAGCTCTTCACCTACATAATTGTGATTGCGATGCCCTATACGGGACTGGTTCAGTGGCCACATAGCAAATGCCCATCCTGAGAACCACGTCCAACTGCCAATTAATTGCTGGTTGCAATGACCAACACCGATACTGAAACTATAAATTTTAACTGCCGTTGTGAACCGGCGATATATCTTTATGACGATAACAAGTTATCGTCGTTATTTCACTTATTTGTTGTAATTTTTCACTCCCCATTACGAGAGAACGTAAGACTACAAGAATTAATTAGTGCTTTGCTACCTGTCTTTTGATAATTATAATAAAATATCCTTCCGGCTTGGTACCTATAACGCGAATTTTTTATTTTTTTTTTATTTTCAAAAATGACATAACAATGTTAAAGTTTATACTTCAGTAGCCGTATATACCTGATGGTGGACCTTCAAGAAAGGAAAGTGTTGTGTGAGGAAGTAAAAAAATATTGATAACTATCCTACAAAATCGTCAATGTAAATGAAGTCACTCTACATACAATGTTCATGCGAACGTTATTCAACAGCTGTGAATTGCAAAAATCATCGATTCTCATTCTTTCCACGCACACCTCAGAATTTTGAGAGGCGTCAGCATACGTGATGCGCGCGTGACGTGCACATCTACATACAAACGTAGCTTGACCGGTGGCGAGATAGTGCGGCATATCTAATCTGTGGACGCCTGTCAATCACCGCAGACAAGCATGCGAGAGCGTTCTCGATCTCGATCTTTGAATCGGCTACTCGATTCCGCCTTCGATTAGTTAACGATTAAGTGTTATGCAAGTTAAGTAGATCCGGCTGTGAACGTATTACAAGAAGTGTTGAGGAAATTGACATGATTCTGCATGCTGTTATACTCTATCCACGGAGACAAGTTAATATGGGCGCTCTCTGTCACGTTATCCCATACAAATGACAAAGACAGAAAAAGAGTATTTCTTGTAATATACCCAGAACAAGCCATGTGAATGGTTAAAACACATTATCACAAAATTATTTTCAATTCAAACCAAACCTGATTTAAATAATAACAAGTTATGTTTTTTATTTGGAGATTTTAACACTCCAAATGCTATTTTTATAATACTAAATAAATAAATAAAATAATATACTATAAAAAAATGACTCGTCGTCACTTGATCATTTCCTCAGGCAGGGATCGAACCCGCGACCTTTAAAAGTCTGGTCCAAATGGTCCAATCTTCTTCCAACTGAGCTACCGAGCCACAAGTTAAGTTTTCAACATTGTCACCAAAACTTAACCAGAAATTTGACTTCAGACAGAAATTCAATACCAGGTTACCAGCCAAACAACATTATAATAATTTGATCATACTAGCAAAAGTGCAAGTGGTATTTTTGGTTTGTTTGGCTTAGTAGCAAAATGCCATACGGCTAATAAAAGTTCTCGGAATGACTTGTTCTCGAAAGGACCTATTCGCATAATACCTCATTCTCGAAAAGGCACATTCGTATACTTAATGCCTTATTCGCGTAATGACCTATTCTCAAAAGGACACAATCATTTTTGGTGTAATTATCATGTTGTTTACGGATACTTAACGAATTTGGTCAATTCACCCATAATATACCTTGTTATGTGTGATATTTTTGCTGCCAGGTGTACAACGAAACAACGATATACCTACTTCTGGACATCGCTTAAATTAATCCTTTTTTTGTCCTTGCAGTCGAGCAATAATTAAATTACAGCAATATAACTTGGTTTAATTGGCACGCTTTTATATCGTTTGCGTGAGTAACAAGAAGGTTTTATAGGAGACTGGCTTTTAGGACTCTGATCACAGATTGATTTAAACAACAGACGTAGTTTTAATTCAATGAACGTATTAATTTACGACCGTTTTAACTGGTGCTGGAACGCTGCCTCCTTTAAAACGTTGATTAAATTATCTTACTTGCGAGGAGTTTCAACACCTTGTTTATTTACGTAAATTAATTGTTCCTTGTTATTCTAAAGTAGGATAAATTTAGCTAGGTACTGAGTTTAATTCAAATATTCTTTTGAAAAAACAAAATAGCATCAGATTGAATCTCCATTTTCCATTGACTATCAGCCATTTTTAATGTCCCCACTGCTGGGGCACAGGCTTTCGGAAGGCATGGGCGTACACAGGTTCTGTGCCAGGGGGGGGGGGGCAAATCTATTATATCGCCCCGAGGGGGGGGGGGGGCAAATTTATGGTAAACACAAACAATTGCTAACAATTGATAGTTAGAGGTAAACAAAATACAGGGGGGCAGCTGCCCCTCCCTGTCCCCTCCCCTCGGTACGCCCATGGGCCTTCCTTGTGAGTGGATAAGGAGGATGGGGCATAACCCACCACGCGGGCATGCACCCGGGACCAAGCAACGGTTTAACGTGCCTTCCGTGAACACGGAGCACGGCCTTCTGAAGCTCGGAGGAGCTCGAGATTATAAATTTTTGGTCACCCATCCTTTCACACATTTTCATCACCAGTTGCTTAACCTTCGCAATCGCAGAGCCAAGCGCTAAACCACTTCGCCATCGAGCTCCTCATCTCATCATTCTTCTTTTTCATTGAGTCTGTTATTTTTATTCAATTCCACAACGTATTGGGAAATGCTTATTTTCCTGAAGTACTTATATGGTTTGCAATCTCTAAGAAAACTTTCTTAGATTTAATACGGGTCTCAGATACGTAAGTGCTCCAGAAAAGTTTAAAGCTTGCAAAACTACAACGACATCAAATCATTATCCTTTGTCGCCCGTGGTCCCGGCCCTTTGTCCCTGGAAGAGATCACGAGTATTTTTCCCGTGGTTCCTATACTGCATTATTACTTTTCCAATTCCAAATATTCATATATCATGCCACAATTATTAACTCAAACGGATTAGAAAATGTAGCAACTAATGTAGGCTTTCCGTGCTGCCCGCCCGATAAAATAACCACAGTGTGGCTATGCTGCTGATTAAATATTGAAAGGAAAGGGCTGTGAGTGTAAAGTTCTGTACCGCGGATGAAAAGGCAACGTAAAAAACCTCGACCCTCGTAATAATACAGCATATTTTATTTTCAAATGCCCATGGCTGCAGTGTTATGGATCGAAAAAGAATTAAAAAAGGGTTTTATGGACAGCAAATAGAAGTGGAACTGGTCAGCAGGGAGATTCCGCTGTCTATCTCCGATCAGATATTTTCGGACTGACAGATTTTACGTTTCGTATTCGCATTCGGGCTCAGGTCGAACGTCAGTTGATCTACGGATATTGTTGACGAATGGCCAACACTGTACCTGCCCACTTACCCATATTGAAGTTTGGACGTAGGTACACGATTGTTTGATTTTAACTCCACGGTCCGAGTATTGGAAAAGTTTAATTGGAGTGCGCCGGTCGTTATGGTTTTACTACTTAAAACTTAATTAATATGGAGGAGGTAGGTGGTAGTTTACTGTTGATTCGAGTTCACAAAGGCTGGAGAGCGAATCGGTTCCGTGCATGTGACGTCTATACAAATAACTAGACATAATATTTTCATCGCCATTTACATGCTCTAGTCTGATCCTTTCACGTAAAGATAATTACTATGTAAATTTGAGAAACTTGTGTTTATTCGATCTAGGAAATTCAAATTTCGTCGTCGACCGTAAATGAATGGCTTTAAAACGCCATTTGTTACTGTGTACGCATGGCTTTAGAATAAATCCTCCAAAACGGTTTTATATGTGAGGAGAATAAATCCGTCGCCACTTTACAAGAAATATATGTTATGTGAAATTTTATGCGATAAAGTAGGAATGTGAAATTGCAACGGACTCACAAATTCACAATGGTCAGACATTTGTCGTAGTAGCGTCACCGGGTTTTAACTCTTGGGAGCTATTTTGTTAGCCATTAAATGCTGCATAAAAGTCTTTTCAAAAAAGTATTACACCGTTAAACTTTTCAGTACAACCTTTTTGTGCCAACAGCTGCTAACTATTTTATAGCCTGTTGATAAGTTGCAACGTAAGTTTAAATAAAATGTTTTTTTGTGCGAAGGAAGTGATGTTTTTTCTTCAATAGGTACATAGTATTAGGGTCAGCTCAGCTTTCGATACGAACTATTAGCGAATAAAGTTTTATGACTTCCGAGGCTAACGGCCCGGTCGTGGGTCTACAATCCTATAATTTACACCTTACTTGTGTACTTAGCCAGTAGATTTACAGGGCGGAATAGTAACGGACCACTCCGGCTGTCAATCTTTGTTCGGGACTGTTGGTTAAATACTATTTATAGTTGTCATAAACCGTGAGCTACTACTGCTATTGCAAATCTGCCGTAATGTAGACGTGTACTTTGGCGTATTTATGCGTAATGGCGCAATTAAACATTTTATGCCTTTCTCTCTTCTCGTCTTCGCATGAAGATAGTTATGATTGTCGTTGGGCTCAAAACTTCGATGTTACGTAAACCTCAATTCTCTCAGAATTCTAATATATATTGTGATTTGCGTCTAACCATTGTTAACAACAAAAAACAAATAGTAACCCTTACATAATAATATCTTTTTTCTTCATAACGTCATTTGACTCTGAGAGACAAGTCTTTTGCTCGACTGACATCTGCAACTTGATTGTGACCAGGGGTCGTCTTCATATTTAGACCTCAAATTTTCTTGTTTGAATTTGAATGATATTCAAATTTCCCTTGTGGGATCAAAAACACAATTCAGTAATTAAGGCCACTGCCAGTCCAAACCAGCTGTCAATTTACATTTTCTATTAAAATTAACAAAGAAAAAAAGAGATAGAACCTTCTAAAAATATATTTTAATAAAAGTTGACACGGGAATTTCTCCTTCAAATCTAGACGGTCGGAATTTTCGGCTCCAACTAAAACGCAAACGCGGAGTTCAATTTGTTCTCAGTTTCAATAAAAACAATATTGTACTTCCATTTGTCAAGAAAACAACAAGGGAACGTCTACGGAACAAATTGCCGAATAACTCAGTACGATAACCACGTTTTCCCGTAAATAAAGGATTTATCTTCGAAACACGTTATCTACTTGGAATACTTAACGGTTATCTGTACATTTATCCAACGCTACAGCAGTATTTAAATTACTACAGAAGTATTTACATAATGGGTATAAACAGTTCTAATGTGATTGAGTTTTTTTTCACTGCCCATTTTTGATTCATTCTTACCTGACAGACTGAACCACTATGTCGTGGATGAGCGATTGAGGTTTTGTCAATATTGAGAAATTCCATGATTTCTATTCGTGGGTTTAGGTTTACAAAGTGTTTGGTGGAGTGAATAAAATTTATCTGTTATCGCTATCACTTATGTACAAAATAGAGAGCTTTCAGGTAAATATGCAAATAACTTAAATACCTGAACTGAAAAATATTATAGTTTGTTGTTCCTTTCAAGGATTTTTTCATCGATCAATTTACAAATTCCAATTTCATTAAGTAGGTAACAAGGGATTATTATCTCTATATTGTCAAAGGAAAGTTAAACTGGATCAATTATTGTATTCCAAATTCTTATCAAATCTTCTGCACCAGAGATTATTACGCATCTATCTGTGCGTCATAATCGAATCTCACATAATCTATAATTAAATTACGGCGAATGATATTTTTATCTTATTTATTTTCAACCTGTCGGCCATAATAATAACAAATGAATTAACATTTTTCATCTGACGAATAATTTATATTGGGCAATGAAAAATGTAGTGCTACCAGATCCATCTTTCGATAATCAATCGTCCGAAAACTGATATGGATCGAAGCTTCCACTGTGCGTCAACGTCCGAACAAGTTTGTTTTAAAACTGTAGGATGAATCCAATGTGTGCTCGCCCTTTAATTGTCACTACTTTATTGCTTTGTGACAAGGCTCAGTTTCGTGTGCGATTATTCGGTAATGCAGAATATAAGATCAACAGAAGGATATGCACTCACACGTGCAGCCGTTTGTTGAACCAGCATTTCATTTTAATTATTAATAATATATACATTATAATTATTAATTTGTACTACATAAACAAACGTAACTACCTTTTGTTATCATCAGTAATCAGTATTACATTCTAAGGCACTCACAGTGATCACATGAGGTTATCTAGCTAGACCAAAGCTTTTTTTTTTAATTTTCAACATAAGCTAACTTAAAGAGTATTAAGGAGACTTAACACTGTGGTAGCTTCTGACTGTGAGTATTACTGTGAGGAATTATTAAAAATGTAGTTGTTTTCAGTTCGTCATGATAAAGCGTTCAAAAAAATCCATGTAAAGAAGTGACCCTTCTATACATAGAGATATCGCGTATGCTGATTTACAAGGCAAACGACTTTTTGCCGCTGACCGTCACCCGATGGAGTCGTCCACGCAACATCCATCTGAATTCGGCATCTTTTTAAACTCTGATCGGTGGGTTGTTCGTCCTTTTCTTGTCCTTTTGCGAGCTTTGTGTAGTCACACGCACTGGCAGGTGAAGTAAACGAATTTGTGGCTGTTCTGTAGCACATTTGTTTTGATTTTTTAACTTAGACACTATAGTGTACTTCTTTGCGAGACGTTGACATTGAAGAGAGGGAACACCAAATTTTGAAAAAAAAAATAGATATTTTGTATTATCCTTATCGCTCGTAGCTATTGGAATTAATAATCATGTAGGTACTATCACTTTAACGCCTACTTCAGTTAGAATTCCATTTTGCTAAGTTAGTGAAATAATTTCTCTTCGCATATGGAATAGTATTGTAGTATTAATTAGCCAAATAGGTCCTGATCGCGCGCGCAATAGCCTCGGAATGTACTACAAACTAATTAATTTATAGTCAAGTGGTTGATGAATTGATTAAGTAAACATCGTCGGCGATTCCAGTTAATACGACGCGGCAACATAATCGGATTATACTATGCTCTTAATTGACTGTCAGTACTTAACCCTATGAATGCCCGTATCGGTAAACTATACAATGAATTTCACGTCGTTTTCAGCACAGTAATATTTAAATAGATGGTTATAACGTGTTTTAGAATAGGAAATGATTGTGTGCTCGGGGTAATAAATTATTTATGGTGCCTCATAACTATGATCACGCGACATCCCAGCGCTATTGGAATGTTGTAATCCGTTTGAAGCACAAGAGTTATGTTTTATTTCCTTTATACATAAACACGACATTTAGCTTATGTTTATCTACTTGAGAATTTTATGTCGGTACTTCGTGTCAAATATTGAATAGAGCCTTATGCATTGGAAGGTTGAACTTTGAAGTGGTTGGAATTCATGAATCAAAAAAGATTATTTTACTGACCAATAATAAGTACAATTAACTTTTAATAGCTACCAAATCAATGTTTAATACGTAAATAATTTGACGTTGAATTATTTATGGAACTCAAGTGTAGTTGACGTGAACAAAATATAGATATTGTTCAATATTTTATGAAAGCCTAATCAAGAAACTTTTCATACAATTGTCAGAAAACAAAGTTAGTATTACTTAAATTCCTCCAAATGAGAAGAAAGTTACACCTAGTCAAAGATTTATAATTAACAGAACAGTCTGAATCTTAAAAGCGATAAAACAACCAATAAACATATTGGTTGCCTGACATAGGGCTCGCTGACATCTCTAAGTGGTGTCACGACGAATAAAATCATCGGAGTAGCTTGGATGAGCGGCACCTAATAGCCACTTACGCCGCCGCAAACAAATTACTGAGAGACAGCCGGCCTGGTCTAACTAGTCATCGGGCAGAGTTTACTTTTAAACTTGGCTGTTCTACAATAGCTACAATGATTTTCGTAGCAATTTCGTGCAATGATACAAGTATTTGTGTACTACTATTTTAAAGTTAATTGGACGACAGCTAGATAATTTACTTTGATTATAAGAGTAGTAGCCAAAGTACTTGCGTTATAGCAATAATATACAACAATGATGCATATAAGCAAATTCGATAGACTCCTGTCCTAAGACAGACAACGAAACAACCAGCAAGAATGGTCACGAGTTATGTAATGTCCCTCGTGACCACGGCAGCTGCATAGGTGCCGAAACTTCAGGAAAACAAAAATCAATCAAAACTAAACTAATCATCAAAGGACATTCACGCCTGTATCACATCTCCGCCCGCGGAACACCGCAGTTGGTTCCGCCATGAGTTCTACAAGCGAAACAAATGCGAACATTCTAATGCATAGATTTTTCACGCGTGATTCCAACCGATCGCTCCGACCGTTGACACACGCGAAATCAATGACGCGAAACCGTTACGTAGATGTGATCCTCATATATCGTCGTCGATAGAAGACAACTCATAGCGGAACTAAGGCGGAACTACCACGGTGCCGCTGGTACAGTCAGCAAAGTTATGACCTTAACAGTTTGAAAACAAATCGCTTGCAAAGATGGCACTAAAAGTTCGTCTTTTACCAGCCTCCATTGTTTTTATACAAAAGATGCTTCTGTGACTTTTGGGTAAATGCAAGACAATACAGACTTCTCAATCTAAAAATGAACCCTAAGGTGTTCAGCTCATAGCTTTGCTATAGGCGTCAATATAACTGCGCGTATCCGTTAAAAGTGTTTTATTTAAATAAGAGTAAATCACTGATATAATGACTTAGTTTCTATGGTGGGTGGCATTTCATTGCTTGTGACTTGTAATAATTTATTTCTAACAAGGATGCTAAATTTATACTAGAGGTATTTAATAAGGATGTTCCATTTATTTGAAAGGTAAATATTCATTGCATTAACCAAAGCTCTGATCAACAATTACTTACTCATAGTTTATTTTGCGCCCACCACTGTGGAACAAGTTCACAGCTCCTGCAGTGGAATCCTCAGTCAAGTTTTTGCATGGTAGCTATTACCTACAGTACACTGCACCGCTTAGCTCGTTTAGAAGGGATAGCTTAAGCGTATGTCCCCGATGACAGCGATAAGCGAAACGAATACCTACTACACCTACCTATCGATTACTCTTTTTATCTTTTTCGGTTACAAATACCTACTATTTCTTTGGGAAAACGAAACGAAACTCTCCTTCTGCGTTTATCGAGTTTCTATTATTTTTATAAATCACCGTTTTAAATCCCTATTCTTGAAGGAAAGTATTCAGGTAAGATGGTAGAAAAATATTTTCTTACTAGTTTAAAGCCTGAGATTGTATGAGATGGGATAGTGATTGGCCTTCACCTCAACTGATGTTAAGTGACGATAAAGCTGAAAGTGGAAGTGCATTTAGTGAACTACACCCGGTATCCTCACCACTGAGGAACTGGCTATCTTACCTCAAACTGCCGGAACACAGCAATTTTTAAATTTTTGTTATGGCGTCAGACTTAGGTAAGATGGTGGTAGATAGCCAGGCGGACTTGAAATAAGCCCTACCACCAACCAAACCGAGTACAAATTGTACCCTCTGATTTGAATCGAACGCGGGACCCCTGCGTCTTACACGAGTGGGCGATCCACTAAACCACAGAGGCGGTTTAAGACCACAGAGCACAAGTACTTGTTGTATGGTCTGTGCCACAGAGGCTTGAAAGTTAAGCTTGCAGTTGTTTTATGTTTATTGTATTGTAACTACCTAACTTAATTTGTACAAGTCTACATGTAAACTTTGAATAACAAATATAAACTAGAATATACTGACAGTAAATAGTCAAGTTTATTTCATGGAGGCATATCTGTGTAAACACTAGGGTGTTTACACACACACACACACACTGTCACAATGAAACATTCGGTATGCGTCTTCGCCACCAAAAAAAATATCTTTGTTCGCCACTCTCCCACATACGCTGTATTCACGGCCTAAGCTTTAGTACCTTCGCCCGCTTGACGTTTTTCAAAACACCTATCGCAATTGCCCTTCTACACAAAAGGTAAGGAGATAATAAACCTACGACTTTATACAGACAGTTCAACAGCGGGATCGTGTTCTCTATTCAATAGAACTTGAAAATATCACGTAAAATACCTTACTACGCAGAATAAATAATGTTTTAGGATAGGTAATGCAAAAACGGGTACGTATCAGAAAGTCTAAAGTTAGAATGCCAAAAGTTAAAGCGGCGAAGTTCAAAATGTCGGAAGTTTGAAAGTCTAACGATTAAAATGTCGAAAGTTCAAAATGTCTAACGGTCAGATGGTCATAATAAAATTTAAAAAGTCTAAGTTCAAATAAATAAAATTTGAAATGTCGAATATTCCAAATACATATAATGTATAGAATTTACCTGCCTTTCTTTCATTTAGGTACCTAATTATTTAGGTTAAATAATTGGGTGTTAGCCTCTGTGCCTCCGCCGTACATTACCGTAGCCGCGCCGCTCCCTGATTCGGTAGCCGGTGACGGTGCCGGTCGCTGATTCGGTAAATCATTGTGAACTTAGACTTAATGACCATGGATATTTTAACTCGTCATGTCATTGATACGTTTGATACTTTGAATTTTGCTATTTTGAAGTTATACATAATGATTTTCGACATTTTAAACCATTTAAATTTTCGATATTTTGAACTTCGCCATTTTAACTTTATACATTCTAACTTTAGACTTTCTGATACGTACCCGCAAATACTTTTAACGGTCGTGAAATTTTTCTTTAATTTGATTTTACTTGAACTTGATGCTCCTTTATAGTAAATCAGTTTTTAGATAGTGGGGTCTTTTCTACTCCATTATGTTGAATTGAAAAGGGATCACAATACGATGTTCCACTTGTTAAGCTTATTTGATAATAGCAATGATTTGTAATATACAGTCAATGGAAATTGGTTATCTTCTACTAGAGTAATCTATGAGGAAGACGACAAACGAAAATGGCTAAATCATAATTTTATAAATGCGCAATTAACTATATAGTAAGATAAGCAAGTAGGTAATAAGATAATTTATTCATGAAATTCGGTGAAGATACATTATGCGTCCATCTGTTATTTTTCTGGTCAACTTTTGAAATGTTCGATACGCACCTAAGTCTCTTATCTCTCCATCTAAAACGATCGCAATAAAACTGTCAAATGTTATATACTTGATATGACAGATACGATATCTCCATTAAGTCTTACATCATCGTCACGGCGCAAACGAACTCCAATAAAAAGTTAAAATAAAATAAAAGCTGCGTCACGAATTTAAGCGTTCGCTTGTTTCATACTGCTTCACCGGAGGCCGGCGCAATCATAAATTAAAAGCCTCATATTTGTTTTTCGAACGAACAAGTAAATAAAAATTCCGATCGACGCAACGGAGACGGAGCGTAACTCTGCTCGGAGCGTAATCAACAGTTTTATTTGGCTATTCCTCTGCCTTGATTTCGGGTTTCATCCTTGTCGGTGATCGAGCGCGTTCTCCTTTCGAATATCTTTTCGTTTCGGCATATTCGTTGATTAAATCCAAATTTTCATTGAATCACTTCCTTTTACTGAAAACTTTTCGCTCAAACAACCGTTGTGTTATTAATGATTGTCTGATTCATCTCTGGATTGTCAAAGTCGACAAGCAGCTAGTTAGAGAGAAGGTCAGTAATTAACAAGCGAGATCAACAAGCCGCTCGATGCTAATGGGGTCTTTCCACGTCAAAGGGCTAAAAGGCGTCGGAGCGCGTCTGTCCGAATAATGGGCCAAGTTGTAGTGCCCTTCCCATCGCCTCACTACCGCTACACGCGACCTCATCCGACCCTCGTCAAATGCTCGATTAGCTTAACGTGTACACACTAATTATTTTTTTACGATTTACTCATCACGGCCCTCAATCTCGGGTTCTTCAAATTGACGTCGTTACATCTTTGACATGTCGCCCACGCACGATAAAGTATTGAAATTGAATTTCCGTACGTGGAGTGTCAATTGATTGCAGTCAAAGTATCAAAGACAACCCTTATCTTATTCTCGGTAAATAGTTTGGATATCTGTTTTCTTTCATGAATGGCACAAGCCCATTTCAAATTTTATGTGACATTGGGACATGACATTTGGGTCTTTGAGTGTTATGAGATTATAATTAATGCGTTGTGAGTGATACGGGACCGCTGCCGAACCCAGTTGCTCAGTTGTGATGGAGCATATTAAGATTGTAACTGACAGATCAATTATTATTGGGTAAACGACGAAAACTTACGACCGGAGTTATTAAATGTTACTTTAATATAAAAAAATGTGTAAATATTTTTCAAATAAATTCTTTTTTGCTTAACCACTAAATGAAAAATACAGTAAAAATTAAAAGTTATGACACCGTAAATATAAAAAGTACTGTACACAATCTATTAAAACCCAAACGTTTGTACAATGTAGGCAGTTTACGATGTTGCTCGTTTGGTTTTCTTTGTAATTTCGTTTGATAAATTTGTCAATAAAGTCAGACAATAAAATTTTAGACCTAATTCTTTTTTGTGAAAAGAGAATTTATTATGGGGCCCAAGAGGCTCGTAAAAAGGAACGTCTAGTTATTGAGTGACAAATCGCCGGATTTAGTCGCAGCAAAACTCATAAAGTCAAAGTAACGGTCGAATTATACAATGCAAGATACATTTCCTATGGTTAAGAATTCGGATTAATTGCTTTTTGATACTCATAGCAGACTAACTTTGTTTGAACTTTAAAATTTGATATGAATTATTCAGAGCTTCAACATTGTTCGCGTGCAGCTCAAATAAAAATCTGACGTTCGACAAATTAATGATTAATATTTCAATGTTTAAATAGTAAATTACTGACTGTTTGAATAATTAGCAATCGAATGGACTTCCGAATTCGATTGCTTTGTTTGTCAATTCAATTGTTAATTTCTCATTCGATTGTCGTGTCGTGTCGTCATTTGTTATTCCAGTTTATCAATTTAAAACTTCATATCACGTTCTTTTATTTCATTTGACTGTTAAATTTCATTACTAAATACTTAATCGTTAATATTTATAGCTGTAAATTATAATTGCTATGACTTCATTTATTGTTTTTGTTATAAAGAACAATTGTTTCATATTAATCGTTTCAATTAAGCGTTTGCTTCCTTTTGTTGTTTCATTAATAGCAAGAATTCGTGAAATGTGGGTAGGTAGATCTTTAATTACGACCATTTGTGCTCGCCGCCACGTAAAATTATTCAAATTACGCTTAATTTAATGTTGTTTAAAGAACGAATTGGTGCGTATTTTTTATTTAATGCTAATAGCGGATTTTTTAATAACGTCGATGATAATAAATGAATCAGTGTAGGTATGTATATCAACATTATAATACTGGGACTATAATATTTTAAAATATTATATTGTTTTAATTTGTAGAAAAGTTATAGTAGTATAACTGATCAATAACCAACTGTTAAATCCTCCATCATTTAGAATTTCAACTCAAATAGTATTTTAAACAATGCTATTGTGTTTAGTAATTTGTTTGATCGCAGTTATAAAACCACCAAAAACAAATTCCGTAAAATTTTCAACACAGAGTAACTAACAAAATGAATTCATAACAATTCATCAGAGCTAACGAAACCGCAAAGGACTATTTCATTAATAATAATTGAAACACCCGCATAATTTGGAAACCGCAGTAGCGGTGAAGCACTAAGCAAAAATTTCACGCTAAGCCACAAAGCTGAATTGTTGAGGCGTTTCTGACTGCCAGCAGTCTGAACTTGCGGGATGAACAAGTGCCCACCAAAGTTACATGCAATGCATAACGCCCTGGCTGCATTGCACACATCACTGAGACGGAAATGTGACTGGAAGAGGCACTTAAATTTTTTTATACAGGGTTATTTGTAAAACACCAACAACCTCGTAGGAGTAGATTACTAACATCATAAACAACAACATTTGTTCTACGACTTTTCCGAAAAAGTAAAAAAAAACGACTTTTCATACAAAACTCGATCAGCTGTTCAGACATTTTGTATGGAAAGTCGATTTTTTTCGTCTGTTTTCGTAAAAGTCGTAGAACAAATTGATATTGTTGTTCATGATGTAAGTAATATACTCCTGCGAGGTTGTTGGTGTTTGAATGGTGAGCGGTTGCTTATTGCATGTGGGCGACACTAATAGGGATATCACTAATTCATACCCTCTCGAATCTTTAGTTTAGGAGCTTCATCAATTTGAAACAATACACGAAGGAAAAATACCCAGTTACCGAGTCCTACTGCTGCCAAAGATGAAGAGAATATAGAAGAGTTCGTTTTCTACATTTACTTTGAAGGTTTTCATAACGAAAAATTTTCTTTGTTTTTATTTCGGATTTCTTCTTTCCTTTAGCCAATTTGGCATTACATTACTAATTTTTAATACACTATCTCAGAAGTTATTTTTAGTGTATGATTTTAAAAAATCTTTTGATATTAGATGTTTATTTGTTTTATCTCAATTTTAGAACCTATGTCGCTTCTAGTTGTTTTTATCTTTCGACTGTGGCTGATTTTCAGAATACTTCGCTATAGTGGATGCTATCCAACGCTTAAATATTATGTAGTAATCACCAGTTTTTATCCCCGAATCGTACATTTTACACACAAGCAATATAAACACCAACTTTTGCCATTTGGCTCTTTCGTTTTCGTACTTTTTGATGTTTTGGCGAGTGTTTGCCAATTGTTAATGAAATACAAGCTTATATCATAGACAGGGCTGCCAACTTTTTGACCAAAATAATGTTCTACGTTCGGCCTTTGATACCACACCATACATTACTTTTGCACTTTTGTCGTAAATTACAACCCAACTATGAATACAAATTTTGGTGTGACTTGATAAAGTAGGTCTTAGAAGGTTCGGCTACCATTACATGTCAAAATGAGGAAAGAAGATCAAAGAGGACAGAAATGATTTAGGTCTTTAATTTTAAAATAATATTTTTCATATCTCATATTCGGAAAGTGATGTATATTTGAACTGAGCAGCGGGTCCAAAACTCTTCGTTCCACCCTAGGGTGGAAAAGTAATTTAAAAATAGAACTGAATTTGGTTACATATTCAACCATAGAGTTACCTCATCGGCAATGAAAAAGTTTACAATAATTAAAAACAAATGGTTTAAAAATTTTATAAACAGCCAGTGCAAAATTAAAAACATTGGGCGGAGCGGCCGGCGACGCGGCGTGTTCCAAATTTAAAATAAGAAAAACTATAAAATATTGGAGGGATACTTTCCTAACTCTGTGACTTTGAGCTGTGTGTGCCGTATTAAAGTTTTGTGTTGATTTTGTATTTACTAAAAATTAGTTTAAAACTAAAACAAAAAGTTCAAACAAAATAAAAGAAACAATAAAACTACGCTAATTCGCCTACAGGAAACAACTACTTCAGGAGAGTCTCTGCCATGGACTTACCGTTATATCAAAGTCCAAAGAATATATCCAACTTTTACACGCATCCAACAAAGCCAAATCTGACATCATAATAATTTATATCAAACTGTAAATATTCCAAGCAAGAATTTAACTTTAAATTTCACAAATTGTTCTAATTTTCCTAGGTTTTTAAAAGTAAGTTGGTATAGGTAATAATTATAAGGTCTACCAATGTAGTTACTAAGTACCTACCTACATGATTTTATTAATAAACATTTTGGAAAACTAAGCCTTTTTTTACTTTCCTTATATTCGAAATGAAAAGTAGAGTGTTTAACACGGGTAAAAGTCATCAATTCCTTTTGACCCTCGTATAACAATCTACTATTTCTGATCTATAATCCAAAATTCAACCGAAAAGTATTATAAGTTTGATGAAATTTTGAACACATGTAGCGTTTTGTAGACTACATACTTACGCAAAATCAGAATTCATTTTTCAGTCAATCATATTTCAAAACTGAAGGACATAAACTATTGAAATGTAAAGTGAAAACTATCTTTCCCATTTAATAAATGTTAACGATTTATGTGACACGTGGCTTTGCCATTGAGGTGGAAAATCACGTTGCTGTATACGAAATGTAGAGTCTATTCGGATTCAGGTAAAGCTGTATATAAATGATAAAACCTGGTTGATTTACTGTGAAGTAAATCTCATATTTTCATTTGAATGTTTGCCACAACATATAAGTTTATAAGTTTATTTATTATTTAGAGTGGTAACAAATGTTCAATTTTATTTTTCAAAAGAATACACCTTATGGATTATATCATAAATGGTAAAACCTGGTTGATTTACTGTGAAGTAAATCTCATATTTTCATTTGAATGTTTGCCACAACATATAAGTTTATTTATTATTTAGAGTGGTAACAAATGTTCAATTTTATTTTTCAAAAGAATACACCTTATGGATTATATCATTGACTAGTAGTGAGTTAAAGTATATTTTATAAAAAACAGGTTTAACTACCAAAGTAACGTGTTTTTTTACTTTCTGATTTGTTCTCTAATGACGATATTTTAAAACAAGTTCACCTTTAATAGATATCGCTAACGATAACTAAATAAAGTATCTTGGAAATATACCCATAAGCTTTCGCGTATTAAACGCGTTTAAACTAAAACATAATAGGTGTTTCAAGACCTACCTTTTCCCGACGTTTCGACCGAGTTGCATCGGCCATGGTCAGGGTTAACCGACATCGGGAAAAATAGTTGTTAACACCTATGTTTTTTAGTTTAGTTTAAGCAGGAAATAACAAAAATGAAGCAGCCAAGTTTCTCCTTTTACTGAGTGCGTTTCACAGTAGACAACTGTGCTATGAATTCGTAGTTGATATTTAATGTATTCATTTCAATTATTTTCCATATCTTCTAGTTTTACCCTCTGTGTAACCAATAGTATTGCCTGCACCACACATAGTTAAGGCAACATTACCCTTAAGACGGTAGTATTTATCTATTCTGTGCCTTAAGTGTCACACTGTTGCAAGCTCAAGGGGCTAAAATGTCAGGTCTTTCCTTGACCTAATACAGTAATCTACTTATTAAATCTAAGTTTGTTATGTGTCATGCTAGTTTCAGACAGTTATGTTCTTGTACCGTGTCATGTCTGTCAATGTTTAACAGACATGGAGTTGAGTAACGATATTATTATTATGTAATCGTGAAAACCTATTCAATTAAAAGCTTTTATCGGTAACCAGGTGACACGACGACTTACAATAACTTATTTTGTTATACTTATTATTCGTCCAGACACTTTCTTTATTAAAAAAAAATATATAAGAATAAAAATAACTTGATACGCCATCTAAAAATTATAAATTTGCACAAGTAATCGATCAATATAAAGTGAAACCTAAGCTCAACAATACTCAACATAGATTTTTATTGCAGATTAATGAGCTGTTGACGAAAGATAAAGCTTATAAAGGCTGATGATAAAGAAGCAAAAGTTTTATTTCTATCACGATTATCAACAAGATAAAAATTAGGAAAACATAAACACGAAAAAAGAATATACTCATTTATATGTTTTTTCACTCTATTATACTTTTGAAGAAAGGAATATAAACAAAAATGTTTAGTTCTTTGTCAGAAAATAACGGTGGTCTTATGAAAATGCACCGCCTGGTAAATGACTTAATTCCTTATAGTAAAACTGCACATTGGATAGTTTGTGCTTCGTACCCCGGTGAACAAACGCAGTTTGCTTTTATAGTTTAGCACCCGTAGGTTCATAGTGTAGAGAGGGCTGTTTCAGTTTTTCAAATTTCTTCATTTAATATCATTTGTAGATATTGAAATAATAATACACGCTTGAATCCATTAAGCGGAGGGCCATGAAGCTCATCGGCAACGATAATCTTTTTAACCGAATTCCAAAAAAGGAGGAGGTTCTATGTTCGACATGTTCGTCTGTATATCTGTTTTTTTTTGTGTATGTCCACCGAATACTCAAAGACGGCTGGACCGATTGAAATGATTCAAACGTTATTACATTAGGTAAACTCCTATCCCAAGTTGGTCCCATTTTTTAAAATTTGGAAATCGGTTCAGTACTTTTCAAGTAATCTTGAAAAAAGCACGAAAATAGTATGATTTTGTGTGAATTACCTCGATGATAATGGTCGTATTACTTCTTTGTTTATGAACTGAATAAGATAATTTTCAGTGAAAGTTTTTATTAAGATCTATAGCATATTTTTTTTTTAGATTTTTCACCCACCTATTTTAAAAGTTAGAAGGGGGGGGACACACATTTTACCACTTTGGCAGTGTTTATCTTTAATCTTTTTTTTTTTTTTTTTTGTGTTAAAATCGTTAAGCGGTTAACAGAATACATCGACCTACTAAGTTTCAACTGTGTAATCCTAATACTTTCGGAATAAAATGGCTGTGACATACGGACGGTCGGACAGACAGACATGACGAATCTATAAGGGTTCCGTTTTTTGCCATTTTGGCTACGGAACCCTAAAAATCGATCAGTTTTCCATAAGGTCCCTATCTATATTGAAAGGAACTAACTGCCTGATTTTAATTCCTATGCGGGAAGTGGAATTCCATGCTGCTGAAGTCGTAAGCAGAAGCTAGTTTCTTATTTTATTTCTTTAAATCGTTTGAAAATTTCTAATTTTCTATCTAATCTTTTTCGGTTGGTTCTGTTACTTTATCTACTGCGAAGAAGTTCCTCAGTGTATTTTGCCAGCGGGGTATTTGTGACAACCGGGGTAATATCGTTAAATGGTATACATACCTATATTGTTGCATGTGCAAGCGACAAACGAGAAGCTCTACCTACCTGGTGCTCACAGACCATACTCGACGCAGATTGGCAGTTGCAAAAGTTTGTGCGACTGCCTCGTGAAGTTTTTTCTATTTACTGTGAATGTACTGTTTGTGAGAGATTGTATTTTTTCGTCTAAAGTTAATTATCATAACTATAGGTACATAATGTGGTAAAAAAGTACTTTTTTTTGCACTTCTCGTTGGTTCAAAAATTCCTAAGTAGGTATATATTTTTTTAACAGAATTTTCTTACACCAGAGGTAATCTGACTACTAGGTAGGTACTTCTTTGTTGTACTTATTTTTTGTGAATCATATGTTTTTATTTAAGACATGGTGGATTATTTCAGTTATAAAAGTATCTTTTGCAAATAAATACTTAAATTTTAACAGAAGTCAACACAGGTCACATGTTTACTTACTTTAGTTAAAAACTGTCACAAGCTGATTGCGGTTTGTGTACGCGATTTAATGAGGAGACTCGTACAATCATTTAATGGATTAAGATTCAGTATTGTTTACGAACATAAAATACTACAAAGAGACCGCAACAAAGGCACACAAAACCTTTGGCTTAAAGCTACGAGAACTAAGTAGTTCTTGGCCCGTAGAAACTCTATGAACGAACCAACATAATAGAGTAAGAAATCCACTTAAAGTTATTAAAACACAATAGAGTGGCGTCGCTGAGCTATCAGCCTAATTGAAAACTGCATTGTAGCAGCAAGCTCGGCTGTGGGCAAATATTGTTGGAAACCTTGCGGACCGTGTGACCAAAGCGGGCAGCAGAGTTTGGTTAGACCTATATTAAATGTTCTGTTGAATTCTTATAGCCTATTTTTTAAAAGTTGAAAATCAAACGGAACCCCATTTAATAAAATGTGTCTTTGTTGAATGAGGCGATAACACACACAGTAAGTAGTTGTAGGTTAGTAGAGATACAAACTTTGCCTTTACCCAGCAGTGAGCGGCTGATTGTATGTTCATGATGACATAGTAAATAAACCTCTAGATTTTGATATCACTTAATACAGCACTGCATTAGCCGAGCGGTCGTTATGCTAATAGTTTTTCGCATATATCATGTCATGCACTTTATATACCGACGAACACGTCCCTAGTGCTTTGTAAAATTGCACTATCAAAGATGCCTTTCACAGTATACCTCGATAAGCGGCTGAAATTGTTTTTCATACTCAAGATATTAAGATGTCGTCGAAGTTAAGAATTATATTAGAATTTTGTATAATGCAATCAATAAATCTAAATCCTTAATGCGCAGACATTTTTCTAAAACATTTTGACACAACGTAATTCATCTCTAGTGAAGCTCGCGAACAGTCAGCTGAGACATAAAACAGCAGCAGCTCTCCTAAACTCGCCATATAACACGTCATAATAATTATCCTTCAGCTTCACTCTCGTCGCTGAAACTCAAAAGTTAGCGCAATAAATGTTATAAGGCTTTCTTGCCTTTGTTGAAACGAGCATATTCTTGTGCTGAAGTGACTGAAGTGGCTTTGTAATTGTAACGTTCTTTAAGAGTTCAAGATTCTTTAGAAAACATAATATCACTAGTAATTACTTAGGCAAGACTAAACTTGTAGCTAGCTATTTTTGTTTTTATTTTTGTTTGTCTAATGGTCCTGTGGTTCTGTGGGTGTGATTTTAAATTTATGTTTTTGGGTTCCGTTCAGGGGCCCTATTTTTAAACCATTCGTTTGAAATTGTTCGTGTGACTTCAGTCGCATGCGATGTAATGTCACAATTGACAACTAAATGTCACTCCAAAATCGCTGACCAAAGTAATGACTGACAACTGGCTGACCAACGAGCGATTCAAAAAATACTGATGGCTGTCGAATGAAAATGAGTAGTAAAGAGTGCTCGACGCCAGCCGAAGGATAAAAAAATAGGGCCCCTGACACAGATTACTAAATAGTTACTAGTTTGACATGTTATTAAATCTGTTTTAAGTCATTGATATATTAACCTTTACATAAACGATCGTATTAACTAGGCATAATTCATTGTTTCAGTGCGAAATGGCTACTCCTGCGTACCAGTGGCTCTGTCAGAAGGACTGGACATAAGGCTCGGGACTTCAGTGACTGAGTTAAGCTACGGAGGGCCAGGCGTCACAGTGAAAGCCGTCAACCCTAGAGCTCCAGGGGTACCGCAAACATTCAAAGGTATTTGTAGTTTAAATTACCATTTACTCGTACATACTCGTAAGCGCCTTAACTGTGTGAGAAACTTCTTTTTATTATCTCTTTCTTTATTGTACCTATTAACATTGATCAATCACCGAAATCAAGAATTTGAATGGCGAAAGAAGCGTTTGCAGTATGATGTCTTCCAAATCGATGAAATTGATAGTTACAATGTAATGTAAATCGTAAAGAAAAATGAAATATTTAAGTGCTCCTAATGTTTTAAGCTATTCGAATTTAACGTTGAATTTTGCTCGAGCCATTTTGCAAAACTACTGAGTAAGTGCCTAACATCAATCTTTTATGGTTATCTTCACTTTTCATGACAGTTTGCGATCACATTAAACTTTGCTTAGATAGAATAATTCATACCGAACGTGTCTCTAAACTCGTTATAAACATCAATCAATACGTGTGAAACAGTTGATAAAAGTCGAGGAGTATTGATTTTGCCGGAGGCAGACACCCATATTGCTTTAACGTTCGCATTTTTTCGTCCCAAATAGAAAAATCAGATTCATGTGGCCGTAATATTGAGGAAGTGGCGTTCGGATGAAAAAGTAAACAAAGCACCATAATGGGGTGTTATGAGAAAAATCCACAACGCCGTCGGCTCCTTGTCATTTCTTTGTCGCGGAATGATTTGCAATTCTAACGCGTTAATTTCACTTTGATGAGGCCGTGGCGTAAAAATACGGTCGGTTCTGTGTTGACCCGGTGTTCGCTTCGCCCCTCGCTCGAGGCTATGCGCCATTAGCATACAAGGCAGTCTATTGTGGCTGGAAGTTAGACTTTGTGAGGCGGTCCTCGCTGACTATCTGCGACTCCGTAAGTACACACATTTTCTAGATAACGTGCGATGCGATGTTAATTACAGTCTCCATGCCAGGCAGCGAAGGGAGATTAAGCTCCATTGATCGCATACCGCACAATAATTTAAATGGTGGTATATGGGCACATATCGGAAACTGAATAGTTAACAAATTGAGAAGATCAATGCCGGTATTCCGTTTGAGAGGATTATAGTTACCAACAATGTCACTGTTATGTGAGCCGGAATATACTTGAAATCAGAAAAAATATAATGTTAACAAGCAACCAGTGTGGCTAAATTAGTCGTCCATAATTTAAAAGGTCTTTGAGTCCCCATCTTGAAAGTCGACTTCAGTGCAATCTCTTTTCGCGAGATATAATCGAAAAATGTTGTGCTTTATATAGTACACCGTGTCACGATTCTGCGGAAGAAGAAGCTTTATAAAAGTTTCAAATACCCAGCAATAACGTGATAATGTTGCGTTTGGATTGTTGAAGCCCCCAAGTTCCAGGTTGCCACACTATAAGTGACGTGAGGGTGATTTCAACACAGTCATCGTGTTCATGAATTTTAATAAGCCTCGCTTTTGGCCTAGAATTGTGACTGAAATAGGTTACATGGAACGCTGACATTACTGAATGTCACATATTAGTTGGGAAACAGTTTGTGTCTGTTTCGACTTAGATATAGTTTATAACGTGGATTAAAACATATGACATACTTTTTATGCCGATCAAAGGTTCTTTAAGGATTTCCCGAATGTCCACGCAGACGAAGATATAGTGAAAACTATCTATCCACTTATCATAATTTTATTATTAAACGAATAGAAACGATAAATTTTGTTTCTCAATTATAAAGACAAGTCTTTATCATTTAATGGGTGTGATCAAATATTGTACTAACCATTTTAATTTAAAAGATGTCCGTTTTGTGCTCCCCCCGTGAAGATTTACACAGGATTTTTACCGAATACCAGATTACAATGTAATCAGAAAGGCCTTTGATACATTTCCCCGAAATGTGGGGATATTTACCAGAGCGATTGTGAAATGAGACCGCTGTTTGGAAGTATAAACACAATCATGTATTTAGGTATGGAACATAATTACGATGACAATATTTATTGACATTTATAAAAAGATTGTAGGATAAGGTTTTAGTTAGCGTCGCTGAAAAACGAGCTCATTGCGGCATCCGCTGTAAAGGCGACCATTTACGCAATATCGTCTTCAAGAATTAAGTGATCCAAATTCCAAATAAATACTCAACGTCCAAAATAAACGATTTAACTCTTTTTTAAAGCAAATAATTTGTTTTTCTTTTCGAATTCTTACTAAAATTTTCTTTGTTTATTTATTTGTTTGTTACGCCTACACGTCTTTACTACTGAACCGATAATCATGAAATTTTGCATACACGTTCTCAGGGGTACAGAGAAGGACTTCAGCAAAAAGCACTCTTCCCGAAGGATAGCAAAAAACTTTCCGCGCAGACTAAGCGCTAACACTGAATAGGGATGTTGACTAATGAATAAAATAACGAAATACTAATAAAAATCGTAAACATATTAAACTTTTAGAGTAGCTTGTATACCTCTTGGTTTTAATATTGCGTATTATTTGTTTTATGACCCTTCAAAGTTGGGTGGACAAGTCCATTCAAAAAGTATAAAATTTATTAAAATAAATGATACCTTTAATTAGTCCGTAAAATGTATAGCAAATTTGTCGAAGAAACCATTTTGATAAACACAATATTTAATATAGCTGCTGAACAAATTTCCTATGCGTTGCATACAAACTTGCACGGCGTGACGTCATAACGTGCAAGCCATTAGTATGGAGCGTTTTTGATCGAGTCCATTTGTGTGCATTTCACACTGTGATATCTCGGGCAGTTTTCATGCTAGCGAATTAATTCTTTTACCAATGTTTCTATTTTTGAGAGGTAATTTATGTAACATAAAATAAAAAAAATAGTCAACATCCCTATTGGGCCATCCTGTATAATCCATTGAGACATGAACGAAATTTCACAAAAATAGAAAGATAATAAAGTGTACTCGCCGCTGGCTAGAGCTTTCACTGAAATGGAGTGGAACACTCCAACTTTTTCAGGTGTTTGATAAAAGTTTTAATTTTTTTTTATTTAAGATAAATCTAATATCAAATAGATAACCACGTATTAAGAATTAAAATTTTAAAATTACAGCATTAGTTGTATCTATAGATAAAAAATTTACTAAAGAATAACAATATTTGAGTAAAAAGAAGAAATAAGTTATGAATAGCTTGTTGATATTAGTTAAACAACACTTTAGGAACTATGAACATGAATTTATTAAATAAATAAATGCACAGAATAAACAAAACTCTTAGGTTAAAACATTTCAAATATACATATAGTAGGTTTTATATTCTTTTGATTAAAACGAAAAGATTTTTTTACCTTTAGAAGTTTTTATTACCTTATTTCCACGAAACCTCGAACATACAGCTTTGAAATATTTCATGGAATATTTTATTAATTCTGTAATGGATTTTAGGAATACGTAAGAGATATTTTTACTTAAAAGCTACCCCTAACTAAGCGTACTTAGTTTCAATACCTGGAATGAAAGGGAATAGCAATTTATTTAACCTGCGAAGTCGTGGATAGGGCGTGGTTTGTCCGGGTCAAAGTTTTGCTTTCATGCTGATTATTTTCGGCCTACCGCTCGTTTTATACCACATGTTTACCTTTGTATTAAAGTAGGGTAAATCGGATCAGCCGTTTGATCGTAGTATTTAGGAAGATTATAGTCGTCGATACCCTTCGCTCTGGTGGATGCTAGCCAACCGTAAAACCTTTTAGATTAATAACCTTTTATATACTTAGGTACATTAAAGTTATTCTTGTATTTTTGTATAGTGCTAGGAAATTTCATATCGATGGAAAAAATCTTTTTAGAATTATTACATTTAATTCCAGATGTTTCTTTATGCACAACGGGGTAGTGCTTGGCCTTCAACTCACCTGATGTTAAGTGACAATTAAGCCGAAGGTGGGATATTCAATATTAAATTTATTTTTTAATAAAAATATTAATCGTTTTTTATTAGAAGGCCAAATAATTGAATTAATTTGAACTATTCTTCCCACTACACCCGGAATCCTCATCACTGAGGAACTAGCTATCTTACCTCAAAATGTCGGAACACAATTAATTGTTGTAATGGCGTCAGACTTAGGTAAGATGGTGGTAGCTAGCCAGGCGGACGTGAACTAAGCTTTACCACCAACCAAACGGAGTACAAATTGTACCCCCCCTGGGAATCGAACTCGGGACCCCTGCGTCTTACACGGGTGGGTGAACCACTAGACCACAGAGGCGCAAAAGATGTGTTATTTTGATCTAAATAAAATGTTATTTTTTCTATTCTATTCTACCTTCCCTAACGATAACCTTTAAAAACATCTTAAGTTTTTGTTTGTTTCAGGCGATGTCGTCCTGTGCACTTTACCTCTGGGTGTGCTCAAGGTTGCAGTGGCGAACAACGGCCAAAACCAACATAACTATGTCAAATTCGACCCACCGTTGCCAGATTGGAAGGTTCGCTTACCATGCTCTCTTTTGGTTCATTTTGTAAAACGAAGTATTCCCATCAAAACTGGAAAAATAAATAACAATAAAGTAAAAACAAATATTATTAAACATGAAATAAAACACTTTTAACGGATACTAGCGCGGTTTTATTGAAAGTACTTTGGTAATTAGTTGGTATTTGGTTTGATTTTTGATTTTCCCGACGTTTCGGCACCTTTGCAGCTGCCGTGGTCACGGGGGACTGAAGCTACTTGTGAGCCTACCCTCAAGCGATGAATTTTATAACGTTCAGAAATTAAAATTTTATCAAATTTAATTAGTTTAATTTTGGTTTAGTTTTAATTTAATTTTATATGTTAAAAAGAGAGAATCTACTGAAACTACTACCATTTCAAAAAATTGGGAGGCCCCTCCAAGAAAGAAATGGCGAAAGAAAACTTGGAGAGGAAGGCCGACCTCCGTCTTTTATATTAATTAATTTATTTGCAAAAGGAACTAACCGTATCATTAGATCTTACAGTGTGTGTTTGGGGCTTTAGCTTGTGAATGATGGGGTCCCAAGCTGGTGGAATTTTCCAACCATCATCTCTATTGAAATTAGGATATTTATTTATTTCGATAGCCTCGCGGAGCATTCTAGGAATGAATCTACGTTCCCTAGCAAGGATTTGGGGTTTGTCAAATCTAATATAATGGTTGGGCCCCTCAAAGGCGTGTTCACTCACTGCAGACTTGTTATCGCGCCTATGTTTCATGTCAGCTACATGTTCTTTAACCCGGGTCCCTATGCTTCTCTTTGTTTGCCCGATGTAGGAGAGCCCACAGTCACAATCTAGTTTGTAGACGCCTGCGGCTTGAAGGGGGATATTACACTTGACAGGTCGTAAGAATTGGTTGATCTTCTTCGGCGGCTTGAAGTAAGTTTTGATTGACGCTCGCTTCAGAATGTTTCCAATCTTGTCAGTGACACCCTTCAAGTATGGTAGGATGGCAGGTTGACGCTCTACTGTGGCTGTTTTGGTGCGTTTTCTGTGACGAAGGCGTGGTACTTGCAACTTGTTGTTACGTAGTACTTGCTTGACGTGCTGAAGCTCAGCAGTCAGGTGTTGTTTGTCACAGATGCCGCGGGCTCTCTGAAACAAAGATTTCCCTACGGTAGCTAACTGTATAGGGTGATGGTGAGAGTCACCATTAAGGTATCTGTCTGTATGGGTTGCTTTACGATACACTGTATGGCTCAAGGTTTGGTTCGGATTCCTGATAATGAGAATGTCTAGGAAAGCTAGTTTATTATCTGCCTCTAACTCCGAAGAAGATCAACCAATTCTTACGACCTGTCAAGTGTAATATCCCCCTTCAAGCCGCAGGCGTCTACAAACTAGATTGTGACTGTGGGCTCTCCTACATCGGGCAAACAAAGAGAAGCATAGGGACCCGGGTTAAAGAACATGTAGCTGACATGAAACATAGGCGCGATAACAAGTCTGCAGTGAGTGAACACGCCTTTGAGGGGCCCAACCATTATATTAGATTTGACAAACCCCAAATCCTTGCTAGGGAACGTAGATTCATTCCTAGAATGCTCCGCGAGGCTATCGAAATAAATAAATATCCTAATTTCAATAGAGATGATGGTTGGAAAATTCCACCAGCTTGGGACCCCATCATTCACAAGCTAAAGCCCCAAACACACACTGTAAGATCTAATGATACGGTTAGTTCCTTTTGCAAATAAATTAATTAATATAAAAGACGGAGGTCGGCCTTCCTCTCCAAGTTTTCTTTCGCCATTTCTTTCTTGGAGGGGCCTCCCAATTTTTTGAAATGGTAGTAGTTTCAGTAGATTCTCTCTTTTTAACATATAAAATTAAATTAAAACTAAACCAAAATTAAACTAATTAAATTTGATAAAATTTTAATTTCTGAACGTTATAAAATTCATCGCTTGAGGGTAGGCTCACAAGTAGCTTCAGTCCCCCGTGACCACGGCAGCTGCAAAGGTGCCGAAACGTCGGGAAAATCAAAAATCAAACCAAATACCAACTAATTACCAAAGTACTTTCAATAAAACCGCGCTAGTATCCGTTAAAAGTGTTTTATTTCATGTCTAGTGAGCGCGTAAGCTTGAGAAGTGAAAATATTATTAAAACTGAAACTGTTAACAAAATAATTTGGGCACAAAGTTTAGGTACTCTCAAATCAAATTATTCTTTTTTTTTATTTGTTGGAAAAGCTTTCTTAGAACGACTGTTAAATCCCTTTTTTACATTAAATGGGCTTACTCTTGGCCACATTCGAGAACCATAAGGCTAAGAAGAGGCCGAAGATGGAGCGAGCTTGCCCAGAAGAAGCCTGTTCCTGGGTTGTATATGCTTGCGGGAATACAGACACAGGCAGGGAATTCCACTCCTTAATAACTGTGCGCATTAAGGCGAGGCCAGTTCACGATCTGCTGAAAAGTCTGATTTTTGAACTTCCAATGTGAAGAACTGATGTAAAATTCTACTTCACAAAAATTACTGTAGACTGAAAAAGAAACAAAGAAGCAAAGTAACCGAACAGAATATTGAAAAATGGCATGGTAACTCTGTAAAAAAATCCTGAATAACACCATAAAAACTTATAAAAATAAATTTCAAATCGTCAGATTTCGTAATTTTCAACGACAGTGATATGATTTTTTATGCAAAAAGGATAATTTTTTTATCGATCTAACACAATAACCGAGTACATTTTAATTAAATGATCCAGTATTTCAGAAATCAATAAAAATGTACTAAAATTCGTCAAATTTCTGGCGAAGCGTCAATTAAAGTTATGCAATATTCAACCTTATTCTAAAGACATAGTGAAAGAGTAAATTTCGTGAACTGGCCTCGCCTTAAAAAGGAAGATGAAAAATGCGTGGGATGTCAACCAAATTGGGGTGAAACCGACCGACGATGGTAGAATGGGAATGGCGGAATTGCTTATGCAGCTCAAGAGCACATTGTCCGAAGTATAACCTGTAGAACACCGCCAGACAAGCTACTTTACGCCGGTGGGACAGACTGTGAAGCTTGGTTTTTAATAGCTTACTGTCCCCAATGAGTTTTCTACCCATTTGGATCCGTTGTTGATACATTTATACTTTTGCAAAAATATATTATAACAAGAACTAAACTTAATTTTCAACTACTTATAGGTGAACGCAGCATGCACTATCTATACTATAGTTACTTATATCTATACTGTGCTATAGTTTAAGTACTTAGCGCCTTAATTAATTAATGGTCGTGTAAGTGTGTGTGTGAGTTAAATAATAATAATGAAGGATGTTGTAGATATTGCTCAAAATTAATTTTCTCAGGAAACCTTATAATTTCAGTACTTTAATTAACTGAGAAATCTAATCTACAGTCTTCTCATACAAGGAAAATATTTTTTTCTTGCGAAATTTAAAATACTACTTCCGTCCATATTCTATTGGGTTTTGCTGCTATTTTTAGGCTAAGGATTTTGTTGAGTAGTCTAGCCACAAATTTTAATAAGATTGGCATTTTGCTATTTTTTTACTGATTACACTTCTTAAATATTGAATGGAGGAGAATTTGAGATGGTTAAGCAACTACGTCAGGTTAGGTCATAGGATGGTTGACCAAAATGTATTATCTGGAGCTTCTCTGCTTCGGAAGGCATGTTATAAGCTTTGGTCCCGGCTGCATTTACAATCGTTAACACTCATCGATTCGCATATCCTTGCATAAGGATGATGTTAATTACGTCTTAACATTACTTATTTACATAATAAGCCTCCTAAGGAATATTATTATGTCATGTTAATTGTATGTTTAGGTGGCTGCAATCAAACGCCTCGGGTACGGCAATCTAAATAAGGTGGTGCTTTGTTTTGAGCGCACTTTCTGGGACCCCAGCGCTAACCTATTTGGCCACGTTGGCACCACGACTGCGAGCAGAGGTAAGAACTTACTATTATAACGTCTGTACTGTAGCACACTTCCGCCTCGAAACAGTATTAGTTACACCGCGGCACTTCCGCCATTGTTCCGCTATCATTTGTCTTCCATCGACGACGATATGAGGATCACATCTACGCATATAGCGGTTTCGCGGTCGGAGCCGATCGGGCGAAATCGCGCGTGAAAATCTATGCATTAGAACAGGGGGTCAAGTCTGCTAATGTTTTCGTCAAAATCGTAGTTCAATGGTGTTCTAATGGTAATGCTTTTAGACACAGTTCTTGTTTCTTAAACCCAAAATCAAGACACAATATGTTTCCGTTTTGGGCTTAAGAAACACAATGTGTTTCGGTTTTGGGTTTAAGAAACAAGAACTGTCTCAAAAAGCATTACTTACCATTCAAACACCATTAAACTACGATTTTGACGAAAACATTAGCAGACTTGACCCCCAGGCTGTTGCGTTGTTCCGCGGGCGGAAGTGTGCTAGTTACAGGCGTAAAGGCCAGTTTTACAGATTTGTGTTAAGTTATAATTAATTTAAGTGCTTGACAGGTAGTTATGTAGTTGTTCTGTTTTGAAATTCAACCAGAAGGAGGTGCTTACCGTAGACTGTGAAACAATCATTAAGACTTCAAATCAAAGGTATTTCTCATGAATGTCAATCATAGATCACCGAAAAATCATTATTTTTAAAAAATTGTTTAAAATTATCAATTAAATATAAGAACCTGTTTGTATTTTATTGATTGATCTATGTAAGATTTTCTTCAGCATAAATAACTGCAACATTGTCAAGTTCAACATTTCTAAAACATTTTTGTTATAAGTTATTGTTAAAAATGCCTTAATTGAAAAAAATATTGAATTCCCGGATATGATGATTTGATGCATGCCTTAAACACCTTAAATTATTTCCGCTGTAAATAGTGTAAAACGAGCAAGCGATAACGAATTAAAAGCTGAATAATTTAGCGCCACTGAGGGACGCGAGAGGGCGCTCCGAGCAATAAATCACAAGCAAGACAACCTTTTTTTGGGGTTCCGCACCCAAATTGTCGATATCTCCTCATGCAAATTACAGGCCGAATTTATATCTGCAATTAATGTAAATTGGGTAGGTACTATTTTGTTTTATGATTCCCATAAATTAAATTAAATGGCGTAAAGTGTTTGGACTGTTTATAGTTTTACTGGATTTTAAAATCTAATGAATTCTGTTAGATAGGTACCTAGTTATAAATTAACTATTGTGATGCATATTATAAGTTTTAATACTTATTTGATTTATGAATATATAAGTACATACAAACTTTCGCGTTGTTTAAATATATTATCTAAGTTGACCTTACCTTACACTTTACACAATGCGCTCTTTAAATTGCGGTTTCAGCAATGATATATCAAAATCATTGGGTTTCAGACATTAAACTGGAAATAACTGGTCAAAATTTTTCATTTATTGAATTTATTTGGCCGTCAGTATAAAGCCGCATCACGGAACCACAGGTCACATACCAAGGTCGAGCACACCAATTTTCCACTTTATGCTTTAGTTCTCCCGTACTTTGTTGCGTCCGAGTTCGTTAAGGCCCCCAGCTCCGTTCTGTGAAGCCGGAACATGGTAAGCACGGCTCGTGATTTTTTAATCGTGGCCAATTTAAAGTTTTTCGTCTTGCTCGTGTTTAAAATTCACTATCTGATGCAACGCTATCGCGTGGTGTCGCCTCAAGAATTACGTGGGAACGAACCCACTGCAGCCCTTGTATCTGCCAAGAATCAATGGCTTGATTTCCATAATTTATAGCCGTCTTCCCAGTTTGTGAGATTTTTCTAAGAGTTTCTTTTAGTGATCCACCGATGATCGTTTGTATAGAATGGGTATGGGATTTCAGCTTCAGTCGCAACTTTGTAATGCTTTTAAGACGATTCGACTTTGAAGTTAATTAAAATTGAATCGTTAAGTTTAGAGTACCTACGTATTTTCTGTTCGAATAGTAAAGTACCTTTCAACGATTTTTATTATGGATAAAAGTGCAGTCATTAAAACACTGCCATTTTCTGTCATGACCGTGTTCCTTTTAGTCATTATCATTAGGATTGTTGAAATGAAATGAGGATAATATCGAAAAAGACCCCTCGTCTTAGGATTTACAACGTGTGCGAAAGATACATTTGAATTTCGTCAGAATTGGCTCAATACTATTCATGGAATATCGCCGTTGACCATAACAGTTGTTGTTTCGCTATCTCCTTTACATGAAAAGATCTACTCTTCATTTCAAATTCTTTATTTGTCTTTATTTATCTTATGATTGTATTTATTTTTGATGGGAGTGGAATATCAATTATTTTTCAGTAAACATAGGTATTATTGAGACTGTGATATTGGGCTGTAAAAGTTGTTTCAGATACGAAATACGCAATTCCTTATTTCTAATAGCAGTAGATTTTTTATATCCTCTTATATTGGTCAAGTGTACCCTGGAGCATCATTGAGTTTGTCTGATCTCAAAATTTAATAGACTTTGGAGGCCCATCCAATTAATAAGATAACAGTAGTTGATAATTAATAAACATAATATTTTACATGCTTTTAATTAATAAATGAATTACATTAATTCTGTATGTGACAGAATATTCCAACATAAACAGATCGTAACATAAATTAACTGGCCGATAACATTAGTATCTCTTATAGCATTTTTACCATACAAGTAAATTTGTCACAGAAATTGTGACTATATAATTTTCATTTACTAATTTAGGCGCCTTTGTGAATACCAATCATATTAACAACGCTATACCATATTACCTCCATAACTTCAGTATCTCCAGCGGCCCACTCCAAATGCCTTTTGGGTTCGAAGCCAGATCATACCACTCAACAATATGACCAACTATCTGAAACTATGCGAGTAAATAAGCTTTAAACTCAAACAATGACGGTATTATTAACAAGCCGTGTGCCTCAGAAACTCACAACCACAGGCCCAGATTGACTTATGACATAGTACAAAGGGTGACAGGGTTTGTAATGTACTTACTCGTAGTTGACTTTAAAGCTCTGCGACCGAAGCTTTTGGTAAAATGACAATATTAAGGTGTGTCTTGACTTGACTAAGTCGTTTCCCGTTCCTCTTATGCCCATGCCTCATTGCATTCAAATACCACTTACCCTATCTTCTCAAAAAAAATGACAAAATATGGCAGAAAGTTGAAAGGAGCGCACGGCTTGGAGGCAATATTGCTTGCGTCTGACGCAAGTTGAATTGAAAGTAGAAGCGACTAGGTGAAGACAGACCTTGACGGCAAACGGCATTTCATACACACTTTCCAAGTCCTTATTTTTCGAAATGAATGAACCGATTTTAATGAAACTTCATACACATAAGCCGAATACATTGGTGTAAAAAGTTAGTTGATTTTTTTTTCGATGAATAGTGTTACAGCTAAATTAAGTTACTAATAATTTTAAATTGTAAAAAAACAATAAGCAATTTCATTTTCAGTTTGCTAAAATTTAAAAAGTTTTTGTGTAAATTATTTAATGAAGATAAAGAAATTACTTTTATTTTTCTCTTTCTTTATTTCTAAATTGACTAAAGCTTACTTACATACCAGCTTGCAAGCCTACTCTGTTATGTAAATGGCCTACTTATCACTGTCTAGTGTGGTGTGAAGCACAGCTGTAATAAGAGTAATAACGCAGTGAGTCTCGTCACAATGAACTAATATGTCGACAGTTGTCGCCTGAGTATTTAATGAGTTTCCATGTCGCCATAATATGACGACTCTCAGTTCACTACTTAATATGTTGGTTTGTGTGAGATCGAGATTTGAGATGACGCGGAATACTTATTTACTTAGGGAAACTTACTGTAGAAGATAGAAGTCAGTCGACTTTACAATCTAACATTCTCATCATTATTACTATGACGTCCACTGTTGGAAAGAATTTCGTGGTAATGATTTTCCACTATATATGGTTTGGAAGTAATTTCTAATAGGTAGTTAAATTGAAATTTCAACGTGGTTATTTAATTTCAAATATTGTAACAGCTTGCGTATGACAATAGTGATGTCTACTAAAGGGAAATGTAATTTGACTGTTCTAAGAATGATAGCTACAATTTTGTTCCCACAGAATCACATGCATGGGAAAATTGGGTATACTCGGGACACTTGAATGGGATCGAAGCTCATTGTTTTCTGTAATTTTCAGGCCAATGTTTCTTTGGGAAAAAACTAATCCACAGAATATCTCTATACTATCTCCGCCAATTGCTAATGCGCCTGGTAGCAATTTTTTTTAACTCAAAACGGAAAGCAATTGTAAAAATATTATATACCTACTTAAACACTATTTAAGTCTTCCTGGGCCATGCTACACCTTAGACCTAGGGTTGCCAACATGTCTTTGGCGAAATATAGTATTTTTCAAATTCAGCTATAAAAAATATAGTACACTTAAAAATATATAGTATTTAATAGGCAATTTTTATTTTTTATTTTTTATAAAAACTATATTTTTTCACTTTTTGCATTTTTCAATAAGTTTTGGATATTTTTGGAGTCTTTTTTGTATCTTTAGCTTTTTAATCGGCGTTAGCGGCGCACTTGAATTGAACTTGACGCACTTTCGTAATTGCTACCACTTTCCATAACTAATTTATCTAAGACCTATATTTCTCAAAGAAAGATCAATTTTATATTTTGCAGATGATTACTCAATAAAATCTTAAAACAAAAATAGAGCATCAGCAGACCAACCAATGACCAAACTATCGTTTGAAGCTTTTGAATTTGATATTGACAAGTTCGGAATGCAATAAGACAGATACGTTCAGAATTCAGATACGATATATACATATGTAATATATACACTACACTCTATCGAATCAGTCAAGCAATGCTCGATCACAAATCTAAAAAAAAATAAGATTTGTTTCTTAGCGTTCGATATTGAAAATATAGTATTTTTGCCTACTATATATTTCTTCAACAGTATATAGAACGCAGACCCAAAATATAGTACAATACTATATATTATAGTACTGTTGGCAACCCTACTTAGACCACATCCTTTTTATGAAGCAAGACGGTGGCTAAATGCCTGCCCAGTTACTAATAAAAATAAAAAATTATTATAATATATTCCATAATTAATATATTAAATTACCTATTAGAATTTTCTTGTTTCATGTAATTTTTAGTTGCGGATGCGGGATGACGTTAACGCGGATGTTAATGTGCCAAGGTTCCTGCGCATTAGCAATAGCATTGGCGGGGATAGTAGTATGTTTTGATTTGATTTCACTTCATCATCATAACTATTGTTTGTTTGTATGAACAGGAGAGCTGTTCCTTTTCTGGAACCTGTACAGCGCGCCTGTGCTCCTGGCGCTGGTGGCTGGTGAGGCGGCTGCGGTGATGGAAAACGTCACCGATGATGTCATCGTGGGGCGCTGCATCGCGGTGCTGAAGAGCATATTCGGACACGCCGCTGTGCCGCAGCCGAAGGAGTGCGTGGTGACAAGGTAACATACATACATATTGAGTGTAATACAATAATACAGTCACGTATATAAATATGTATACAGCAGAACTCAGTCACTAAGCTATTACTTTTTTTAACGGAGATTTAAGTGACGAAGTTCTAAACTGTATACATATTTTTGTCGTGACAGTACCTTTTATTTTGTGGTAATCTTAAAATGAACTTTCCCTCTTTGGTCCTTATTTGAAGCTTCTTTGGACTTCTTGTTGCTGACAAGTCTACTGATCTTCGTTTGTGGTTGAACTATTCAGATTATCAAATGCGTAGGTTTCTGGTGTGGTCCCTATGTTTGAGATCCTAGCTTTGATGATCGGCCATGTCAATGAAGAAATCTGTGTTATCGCTTTGTTCCCGATAGTATGATAGCAAATGTGTTTTACTCAACTTACATTAGGATTCAATTTTTTTTTGTGACTGCAGTCTTCTGTTATGCACCAATAACTTTACCGTTTCTCCTCAGATGGCGCGCAGATCCATTCGCCAGAGGCTCCTACAGCTTCGTGGCTGTTGGCTCCTCGGGGACTGATTACGACCTTCTAGCAGCACCTGTGCCAGGAGCTCCAGGGGAAACCAGACTGTTTTTCGCTGGTGAGTTTTCCAGTTCATCTTTTCCAGAAAACCAGCTTGAAATTTTAAATCATCATGTCATCACCATCAGCCATTTTTTATGTTCCCACTGCTGGGGTACAGGCATTCCTTATGGGTGGATAAGGAGGATGGGCCATAACCCACCACGCGGGCCCAATGCGGATTGATGACCCTTGACCCTTACGATAGTTGCTTAACCTCCGCAATCACTCTCTGATTAAGTTGGTCCCAAGACAAAGTTGTTCATTTTGACGGTTTAAGCCACACCACAAAATTTGCCGTCTGTTTTCGATTTCACCCTGTAGATATCGTAATAAAGTCTTTATTGGCAGGTGAACACACAATGCGCAACTACCCAGCGACAGTCCACGGCGCGTTCCTCTCAGGGCTCAGAGAGGCTGGTCGGCTGGCAGACCTCCTCCTGCCTCAGCCGCCCATCACCAGCGCCAGCGTCGCCGCTGCCACGGCTGCCGCCAACCACTCATCTTGACTCAGCGAAGAGTAAATTAGGTTAATCTACTAAGCTTAGGGTTTCTAGGGTCTTGATATGGAAAGCACCCTGGGCGCGCGGACGACGCGACGCTGTGAAAGTAAATTGTATGAAACTATGGCTGCGAGCTGTAGCCCTACCATAAGTTAAGGCAAACTGTTTACGTTACAAGTAAACTATCGGATATACTGCTCACAGTCAATGCGAGTGAAAGAGAGGAAACGATAGTTTACGGTAACGTAAACAGTTTGCAATAACTCATGGTAGGGCCACTGAGGCTTGTTTTATTTTGATCTATTGTTGTCACACAGGGCCCTTGCCACGCGTCGCGTCCGGGGCGCTTTTGAAGTCCCTTATGTTTTTGAGTTTAGGTTTGCCACTACTCTTGTACCATTTATTTCTGACTATTCAAAAAAAGTATAGTTTTTATTTTAGTTTAGCAAATATTGCCATTAGACTGGTCCACTGACTTTTGTTTTGTTTGTAATAAGTCAACTACCGTGGCCTAAGAGGTGTACTTCTTCTGTCTTGAGAGAAGCAGGTTGGCTGGCAGACCTCCTCCAGCCTCAGCCGCCCATCACCAGCGCAAGCGTCGCCGCTGCCATGGCTGCCGCCAACCACTTCTCTTGACTCGGCGAAGAATAGGTTAATTTTAGTAGTTTTTAAGTCTAGGGTTACCACTACTTTCCTACCAATTTGTTTATGTCTATTCAAAGTCTAGTTTTATTTGAAAAATAAAGTAATAAAGACGGCAGTTCTAGCAGTAGTTTTAGTTTTAGAGCTAATAATTTAGCATTATCACCATTTTAACTAATTAAAAAATTCGATTATTGTTTTAAATTATTTTATCTCTATTTTTATTTTATTTTATTTTAATACACAACACAGATTACAATTCATTCAAATCAATAACATCAACTGCGCTGAAATTCTTAACTAGATTGCAATCCAGACAAATGTGTACAATACAAATTAAGTGAAGGCAAAAATGTATTTGATTAGATTGGTGAGATTAACATAGAAAATTTGTTATAATTTATGTTTAAATAGACTCGGCGCCTATGCTGAGTCCGCCTCATTTGGTGTGGAGTAGAGGATATCCTTTAGGATTTTAACGTAAGATGTAAATTTAGGAATAAATATGTCAAGTTGAGAGTTATCCTTTGCCAAATCATTATACTGACGAGCCATCCTGACCAGGGGATTGTAATAAGAAATATTATTTTTGTAAGTTTGCAAGACAAATAGATTAGTTTTATTAGACCTGCGCGCGCTGTATTTAATGTTAAAAGTTAGTTGAGACAATAAATCAGGGGCATCTATAAAAGAGTGTATAATTTTATAGAGATAGATAAAATCGAAATACATTCGACGGGCTGCAAGCTTCTGAACATTAAACCTGACCAACCTGTCCTCGTAGTTGCGAATAACACGTCCGAGCTGTTGTCGGTAACATAGCAATCTTAAACACTTTCTCTGTACCTTCTCAATTTCATCAATATGTACTTTGTAGTAAGGCGACCAAATAGGGCTGCCATACTCCAAGACGCTTCTAACAAGACTGTTAAAAAGGTACAGCAGGGAATGAGGGTTTTTAAAGCCCTTAGTGGATCTAAAAACAAATCCAAGAAGTTGGTTAGCCCTTGTGGTGACGTATTGATAGTGTTCTCGGAATGAAAGTTTTTCGTCAAATAGAATGCCCAGATCTTTAGCAACACTAGATCTTGTAAGAGCCTGACCGTCAATCAAATAATCCCTAACGATCCTGTCACGCTTGTTACTAAATGTTATAATAAAGCATTTGCTAATGTTGAGACACATATGGTTTGATTTACACCATTCAGAGACAGTATTCAGATCTTTTTGCAAAGTAATGCAGTCGCTAGCTGAAGATATGGTGTTAAAAATTTTCAAGTCATCGGCGTACAACAATGCTTCGCAAGATAATTGTTTGACAAGATCATCAATGAAAATAAGAAATAATAGAGGCCCCAAGTGTGAGCCTTGAGGCACCCCAGACGTCACCTGTATTGGAGATGAGGTAAAACCTTTCAGAGCTACCAATTGACTCCTTTGATTGAGGTAAGAAGTTATCCAGCGAAGCAGGCAGCCATGAATACCGTAAGAAGCAAGTTTGTTACAAAGCAATCTGTGATTTACTTTATCGAAGGCTTTCGAAAAATCTGTATAGATGGAATCAACCTGACCACTTCTAGCAAAACTCTGACAAAGGTAGTTCTTGTATTCTAAGAGATTGGTGACGGTCGATCTGCCCTTAACAAACCCATGCTGTTTATCTGAAAGTAAAGGTTTGACATGGTTGTACAAATGACTGTAGACCAAAGTTTCGAATAATTTAGCGAAACAGGATAAAATACTTATTGGTCTATCTTTATATGTATCTCATTGTACCTTGTTTAGATAATCGAAATGCCCATACCCCCTGTTTTAGGTTTAGGTTTGCTATAATATGATTTATTTTTCTACCATTAAAATTAAATGATATTGATGACTTTGTAGAATAAATAGGTAATTAATAAGTGACATAGGTATGGTATAGTGGGAATCAAATCCTACAGTAAATCGTAGTATAAAAAAAGACTTGCGATCTAACTAATTGTTGTTTAAATAAAATATTTCAATGACAAATCCACGATTAATTTATTGTACTTACCTATTGATTAATTAATAATGATGTTTATGTAAGTGTAAGTACAGTTTTTATTGTTTATGAAGTAAGGACCAAGGGTTATTAATTCTTAAGACTCAACAGTTCGTTTATTCAACTTTAAATTCATCTTGTTGGCATTTCAATTTCATGCTATAGTATTAAATCAATGAATTATTACAATATAGGTTATGAAATGTAATGTGTATTTTGAAGTAAGATCTAACAAGTGTTTGTAACATACCTCGTAGATAAATGAAATGTCTTGGAAGTTTTCTAAGGTTAATAAATAAGTTTCCCTAGTATTTTCTTGTTTTACTAACAAGTTAGGCTGAACCTAGATTGATTGCATTGGTAAGTAATCAAGTACCTATTCTAAATATTAAGAGTACATCGTGCGTCCACTAGCGCCGCCAATCAAAAAAAAATATTACAACGAAATAACCTGAAAAATATAAAAACTAGTCAGTTATTCAACAAACTTTATTGTACATTTCAAACAAAATGTTACAAAAGGCGAACTTAATGCTAAAAGCATTCTCTCCCAGTCAACCTTTAGGAAACAGATATCAATGAAGGCGGTATATAGGGTAAAATATTAATAAATACAACAGTTATAAACTATTTTTGTACTTATGCGTTTTTTCCTAACGCCACTTTAGGTATTTCCCGAATGTACGCGCGGAAGAAGTCGCGGGCAGAAGCTAGTTTTACACTTGTACTATTATGTATTCTGTGGTTTTACATAATAGTTATTTCATTGTTACTTAACAGAAAGGATAACCCTTGACTATGTTACGTTTAGTTTAGTCAAGCTTTGGTTTGTTTGGGACTAAATCATTGTTGTGAGTAAAGTACTTTATGTATGTTTTAAGTTATAGCAAATTAATAACTTTACGGCTGAAATAATTTTCATTTCATATACTTACTTAACGGACGACCTCCGTGGCTAAATGGATTGTGTTATATCTGAGGTCCCGGGTTCGATTCATGGCTGGATCAATTTAGAAAAACTGACTTCTTTACTGTCTTAGGTCTGAGTATTTGTGGTGGTAACGTATTGTCTCTTATTTCCATGGCACAAAGTGCTTTAGCTATGTGATGTTAAAGCGTAGATGTGTGCGTGAACCGCGCAAGTCCGTCGATCGCTGTGTGGGTAGCGCTTCGATACCTAATTTTGACTCGCGCCCGCGGCGTAAGCGAGCCTTAAACAAAATAAAGGACATCATCCATGTTTCATACATTTTTGGTCCAAATATAAAAATGCCGGCCAATAGACAAAAGTGCTTTATTCTGATAGATTTTGACCATCTAAGCATTTTTTATTATGGCAGCGAAGCTGTAGCACCGCTTCACATTTGTGTCAAAATGTATGAAGATACTTTTTGAACTCAATTAAAATCAAGTACAGCGGTGCTACAGCTTGAAAAAAAGAAATGCTTAGGCGGACAAAATCCACCAGAATTTGCTTTTTGGCCGACTTTTTTACATTTGTGCTAAAATGTATGAAAAGACAGACTTTTTGAACTTATATAAAATCAAGTATAGCGGTGCTACAGCTTCGGTGCCATAATAAGAAATGCGTAGGTAGACAAAATCTATCACAAATAAGCACATTTGCTTTTTGGCCGGCACTTTCACATTTGGACCAAAATGGATGATGTCCTTTAGAAATGATCTGCCTAAAGGATAACTATGCTTTGAATGTATGTTTAACTGCCGCTAAAACCAGAAGCGATAACACTAAAACAACATTACGTCGTATTTATTTATAGTACGGTTTTTAATTCAGTCTGTTTACGCGCTAGGCGGAGCCTGTGACGGATTTATGGTGTATTTTAATTGTATTTTTAATTATTTTCCGACGACTACGCCAACGGCAAATTGAATCTCACATGAATTGTTCAGATGTTATCTTTGAGGGAAGTGTTTCGAATAGTTTACGGCACCTACGTATGTTTGTTTTACATTATGTATCTGCATTTAGAACTTACGTTGTTGTAGGTTCTATTTCATAGTCGAGAGAATTCTAATCGTTTTGTTTGTAAAATAGAATAGCTTTACTTCTTAGAAAGGCAAATCAAAATAATTAATGAGCGATTACTCAGTACCAGATTGTCGACAATGCAAAATGATCTATTATTCAATACCAGAAGAATCATGAGAATGCAAGTCTTGTTTCTAAATGTATTCTAAGTTATAGAATCGAGTGGACGTTTTAAATACACTACATAATAATAATAATAATAATAAACAAATAAATATTAGACAACACAAGCATTGCTCTGATTCCAAAATAAGTAGCTGCAGCACTTGTATTATAGAAATCAGAGACAACGGTGTGGAACAACAAACATCCAGACCTGAGCCAATTTATAGAAAAGTTGATTTTCTGAATTGACCAAACCAAGATCGAACCCGGGACCTCAAAGATGACGACAATTTGAAAACCGGCGTACAAACCACTCGACGACAGGAGGTCGTCAAAGGATTAGCGTATAGTTGGCAGCCTCACCATGGAATTAAGTGGTTTTGACTACTTTTATAGTGATGTCCATCAGTCATTTTTGATGTCCCCACTGCTGGGGCACAGGCCTTCCTTATGGGTGGTAAGGAGGACGGGCCATAACCCACCACGCAGGCCCAATGCGGATTGGTGGGTGATGCGAAATATTGATGAATAGCATATAAATAGTGATACTATGGTTCAAAAGATATTTGAGTACCTACCTATCTTGGTGAGGCTGCTAACTTGCATTTGAGTGTCAAAGATTCTTTTCCATTAGTACCTACGTATATCATAGAATTAGGTAGCCTAGACCTGGCAAGGTTTAGGTCAAAATTAAATGTGTTTTAAAAAGGGTTAAGTAATCAGTCACCCAATTTGTAAGTGTCTTATTTAAAAAGGGTTAGTTTTTTCCGTACAACTCTTCCATTTAATCGCATCGTAGATTGTATGAAAAATGGTTACAACACTTAAGGTTTCCGACATCTTAATTTCAAATTAATTGTGTTAGGGTGTACCAATAAATCTACTGTCGTTATTATAAAACTCTAGTTTGCTTAGATTTTTTTTCTTTTAACTCAAACGAACCATGCAATCCTGATTGAAAGGTTAACAATAAGCTTTATTTTCAAAGCCTTAAAGTTTTATTTTGCCGCACAAAAAGTGCCGTCGTAAGCCGTTTGAGAATCCATTCGGGTTTTACTAGCACCCGCCCATTGATTAACACGGTAGATAAAACTTAGTTTAATGAAGTATTTTTATACTTAGCATTTTTTCACATTGTTAGCTGACCGTGAGCCTGAGAACAGGGCTCTGTTGAGTAGCTATTAATTTTGGTTAAAGAGTTGTTAGCAACTTGTTTTTTTTTGCTGTAGGTACAAGAGTGGCAAACAAGCATAATGTGACCTACTTAATGGTAAATGATCACTGTGGCGTGTACTTGTGAACACAGTGTTATATTAAAAGCTAGAGTACTTTGTTGTATGGTCTGTGGCTAGAGTAGACAAATAATAAGCCACAATTTTGTAAAAGCGATACAACCATTGCAAAGGATAAAATATTTCAAAAGAGGATTAGGTTAGGTACTTACTGCGTTTGCTTATTGACAACAAAATAACCTTGTTACATATTGTATAGCGTTCTACAGATAATATAAAACCCTATAGTTACACTTTTACTTGGTGCAGTACATTAACATTCATTTTTACGTAATGTGACGTATTTTTTTTATTCTGGTACCAATTCATAAGACGTAAGACTAAGACTTAGTATAAGACGACCTTCTCTTCAGGAAGTTCATCTGTACCACAGAGTTAACATTAACTGCTGGTCGTTTATATTTTATCGTCATTATCATTCCTGTTCTCTCCGCGCTTAGGCACGGAATAAAATAATAATTCTGGAATGTACAATACATCCAACACTAAACTCTACTGTTACATGATCGCACGCACCCCTAAAAATTAGTTTTTAGAAAGTTTTAGAAATTTTCGAAATTGTGTTGAAAAAAAAAACGGATGTTATTCCATACATGTCTATGTCCAAGTACCGTTACAATTAACCCTACCAACGCTGCCTTTAGAAAAATTGCCGCGAGGTGAGTCAGACAAACGAGGAATTAATATAAGGACCAACCGCCATTTATTTCAAGTTCCAACTTCCCACTTTGTATTACACCGGCCCTTCCTTATCTCGATAATTATGCCCCGAATATTTTATTGTTTGCTTAAGTTTTGTTCGTAATGAGTTATTACTTTGTTAGAAGCTACCGTATTCGGAGAAGCGAAGCTTTGTAATGTCATTCTTTCATGGGAAGTTAATACAGATGAAGTTTTTTTATTTTGAATTAATAATTTTGTTGATAAGTATTCATGATTTTTTAATGTGATGGTTCTCTAACAGCTCTGCTTTTGACTCAACTTACGGAATAATAAAATCTTTTTTTCAATACAGTTGCTTGAAAATTTAAGTTGACGATGACAGTCGAGCGTGCGGTAAGTTGATTTTACCGCACGCCGTTCGTTTTTGTTTATGGATTAGTACAGCGTGTGGAATGTTGATTTTACCGCACGCCGCACACTGGTTCGTAATTGAAAAATATGGGACATGGGAGTTAAAATGTACGGAGGCGCATGAAAATTTTTTTGAGGATAGTTTATAACACGCCTAACAACATTTGTATTAGCACTTTTCTCTAAAATGACTTCTACATGGTTAAAAAAATTCACAAAGATTTTTTTGTATAGAAAAAAATACATTATGGGTCTTTTCTCGAAATGATATAAATTGTTACACCAATGAGATATTGTAGAGGCTAGAGGAGCTTATTGTGAACAATTTTTGTCTTGACACCGAATGAGTATTTTTGCGTACTTTTGAGATACAGGTGATCTAACTTTAAAAAAATATCTATATGAAAAATATCAAAAATTACCACGTGTTAACCACTCTGATGTATTTTAAACATCTAAAAAAAGTTTTTTTTATTTACTGCATTGACACTTTTAATAAAATATTATATACAACTACAGTAGTGGACGGATAATTATATACACCAGTCGATTTTCATACAAATGAGGTAACTTTGAAGCCTTGGTTCTCCGTCAGGGATTGGTGAAGCTGCGATGTGATGATGGCTATCCAGGAAGTGAATGAAGGAGATCCAAATCGCTATACACATCTAACTGATCTTATTAGCATTCTAAGAACCGTTTGGATAAATGTTTAAAAATACCGCGATAATAGCATTAAAATGTATAGAAATCCTGGAACTGAGAACTTTGATCTTTACAGCTCAGATTAGTTGGGTGTGTATAGCGATCTGGATCTCCTCCATTCACTTCCTGGATAGCCATCATCAGATCACAGCTCCATCAATCCCTGACGGTGAGCCAAGGCTTCAAAGTTACCTCATTTGTATGAAAATCGAATGGTGTTTCTAATTATTAGTCCACCACTGTTTACTGGTAAAAATCAACACATGTGATATTTCATGTTCTTCTTGTGCAAAGGAGATGTTTATGAATTTAAAAATGTGTCATATTATGGAATAAAAATTACATAAAATCACCACGACTGACATCACGAGACATCAATGTCAGCGCAATTGAGAGATGCATGCAGGATTTTCGATGTTTTCTGGAGTCATTCTTACAATAGTAATATCGGTTTATTATTCTCTGGAATAAGAGCTTCTTCCTCAACTTCGGTATCATTTTAAATGAGGTCGTTAGCTTCAGGGAACATTGCGTGTTTTTTGTAAATGGCTTACTTTACTTAAGTTTTTATAGATGTGTTACCTAAGGATTGGAAGTAATCGGAATTCGAAAGAAAAATGTGAATTAAATCAGTATTAGATCTCTCCTACTATACTTGTTTGGAATGAAATATCACATGTGGACGAATAATTAGAAACACAAGTCGATTTTTATACAAATGAGGTAGCTTTGAAGCCTTGGTTCCTCGCCAGGGATTGATGGAGCTGTGACGTGGACTGGTGATACAAATGAGGTAACTATTCAATAAGTGAATGGAATAGATCCAGATCGTTATACACACCCAACTGATATGAGCTGTACGGATCAGAGTTCTCAGTTTCAGCTAATAAGATCAGTTAGATGTGTATAGCGATTTGGATCTCCTTCATTCACTTCCTGGATAGCCATCATCACATCACAGCTCCATCAATCCTTGACGGAGAACCAAGGCTTCAAAGTAACCTTATTTGTATGAATGTCGAATGGTGTTTCTAATTATTCGTCCACATGTGATATTTCATTCCAAACAAGGATAATAGGAGAGTTCTAATACTGATCTATTTCACATTTTTCTTTAGAATTCCGATTACTTCCAAAGCTTAGGTACCATATTATCTATAAAAACTTAAGTATGGTAAGCTATTTACAAAAAACACGCAATGTTCCCTGAAGCTAACGACCTCATTTTAAATGATACCGAAGTTGAGGAAGAAGCTCTTATCCCAGAGAATAATAAACCGATATTACTATTGTAATTATGACTCCAGAAAACATCGAAAATCCTGCATGCATCTCTCAATTGCGCTGACATTGATGTCTCGTGATGTCAGTCGTGGTGATTTTATGTAATTTTTATTCCATAATATGACACATTTTTAAATTCATAAACATCTCCTTTGCACAAGAAGAACATGAAATATCACATGTGTTGATTTTTACCAGTAAACAGTGGTAGACTGATAATTAGAAACACCATTCGATTTTCATACAAATGAGGTAACTTTGAAGCCTTGGCTCACCGTCAGGGATTGATGGAGCTGTGATCTGATGATGGCTATCCAGGAAGTGAATGGAGGAGATCCAGATCGCTATACACACCCAACTAATCTGAGCTGTAAAGATCAAAGTTCTCAGTTCCAGGATTACATTTTAATGCTATTATCGCGGTATTTTTAAACATTTATCCAAACGGTTCTTAGAATGCTAATAAGATCAGTTAGATCACACATCACATCGCAGCTCCACCAATCCCTGACGGAAAACCAAGGCTTCAAAGTTACCTCATTTCTATAAAAACCTTATCTTCTTTCTAATCTTATTTGTATAATCTCTTAAAATGCTGATCACATTAGTTGGGTGTGTGTAGTGATGTGGATCTCCTTCATTCACTCCCTAGATTGCCTCATCAGATCACAGTTTGATCAATCCCTAGCTGAGAACCAATGCTTCAAAGTTACCTCATTTGTATGAAAATCGACTGGTGTATATAATTATCCGTCCACTACTGTAGTTGTATATAATATTTTATTAAAAGTGTCAATGCAGTAAATAAAAAAACTTTTTTAGATGTTTAAAATACATCAGAGTGGTTACACGTGGTAATTTTTGATATTTTTCATATAGATATTTTTTTAAAGTTAGATCACCTGTATCTCAAAAGTACGCAAAAATACTCATTCGGTGTCAAGACAAAAATTGTTCACAATAAGCTCCTCTAGCCTCCACAATATCTCATTGGTGTAACAATTTATATCATTTCAAGAAAAAACCCATAATGTATTTTTTTCCATACAAAAAAATCTTTGTAAATTTTTTTAACCATGAAGAAGTCATTTTAGAGAAAAGTGCTAATACAAATGTTGTTAGGCGTGTTATAAACTATTCTCAAAAAAAAATTCATGCGTCTCCGTACATTTTAACTCCCATGTCCGATATTTTTCAATTACGAACCAGTGTGCGCCGGCGCCGTGCGTTTTTGTTTACGAACGTTTTTTTAATTTCTACTAGCTTCCGCCCGCGACTTCATCCGCGTAGACAGTAGAAAAATATTGCAACCAGTTTAAAATGACCCCTTTAGTGTATGAAAGCTAGTACTACGGAGAGTTCAAGCTGTTTCCCTGGTTGGTCTACCCACCTGAATTTTTGGGTAATTTGTTTTTTTTTTTTTGCGCAATTCGCGCACAAATATTTAGAATTTACAGTTTTATTAGATATTATGTATAGATTACAATTTCAGTAGAATCTATAATGTTTTCTCGCAAATGTATTGAAAAACGTAGTATGATACACGGTTGTTAAGGTTTTTCGGCTCGGGCTTATAAAACGTCAACTCGTTTTAAAAACCTCCTTACCAACCTTGTACTTATCATAAACTACTATTTTGGTGGAATTCCTTGTTCCCTTGTGCGGAAAAAGAAAGTTTGCGTTTCTAGGCTGTGTCGCTGTGTTTAAAACATTACCAAATTACTGACTGACTTTAGCCGAATCTAAAAATAAATACAATTCAACGTAATGATTTACTCATGAAATTATTTTTAAATAAATTACTGCTACTCAAGAATCTTTGGATTTGCAAAGTGCTTGTAAAAATATGAATTTACAAAATACTACTCATAAAATTATTAACCCATTAGGCCCTAATGGGTGTCCAATCACCCTAATGATTAGGGTGATTGGACATCCCTTTTCTTGTCCAGGATTACCTATATTAATATATAGATAATACTGGTAGGTAGTAGGTAAAGTGAAGTAAGTATATTTTTTTAATTATTATTAAAATTAAGAGTTTCTTTTTAATTAAAATGCTGTTTTATTTTTATACTACTAGCCTCCATATACCACCTATGAAATTCATAGAAAACTACGTTTACGCGCCAACTTGAAGTACGGTTTGAAGCAAACAAAGATATAAGATACCGTTGCCATAAGCAAACAACAGATGTCGCTGTTAATGCTTGCGCACGCGCAGTCAAAAGCTCCCTCTTTTAACGGTACGATAAACTAGAGACGCACAAAACAAAAGGTCATCATGGCCGAAGTGGAAGTTAGCTGAGGCAACACTCGATGGCGCTGTCAAACAAGTTAGCCATGATTGACGACGAGAGACAAGAGGGCACTCTAGCCTTTAATTATTTTTCACATCAGAATTATTAATATATTAACGTGATTTTATTTGTAAAATTTAAAGTAAAGACGTCTAGATTATGAAGGGTAGGTATTCATGATTTGCCATAGGAGTAAAGTGAACAAGAAAATAAAGGATTTTGCTAATTTATTATTCTATTTCTTTTATCAAATATCACCGTTTATATTTTTACCCAACTACGGCGAAGCAAAAAGGAGTGTTATGATTTTTTACTACTACGGGTGGGTACCTACCTACCTATCCTTTTTATTGAATTTTGGACTCGAATATTTAATATTATAGTTCTAATACACATTTTTAAAAATGTTTATCGTGGAGATTTTAGGGCCCACAGTCTAGTATTTTTAGACGGTATCGTTTCCATTCCCTCGTAGTCTCTGCTAGAAGTAGATAGCAAAACTGCTAAAAGTGGCCGTTTTTGACACATTTGCTATCTACTTCTTCGAAGGACTACGAGGGCACGTAGTGACACCTTCTTAAAATACTAGACCATGGGCCCTAAAATCTCCACGATAAACATTATTTAAAATCTTTTTCTATTAATAACTTATTAAATAAAAACCTCTGAGGGCGCCACTTTCGGTCATACAACCGCCTTAAATGGTAGTTAGGTAGGTAGGTACAGCACGTTACATATAATGACCTATGACTAAAACTAAGTATTACCACAGAATACACATAATCCTTCAAGTGTATTACGTAATGGCGATCGATAAAATTGTTTTATCCATAAATAATTTTGGCCAGAAATAAAAGATTTCCATTAACATTTTTACCACTTTATGTGCACGAGTAAGAGTAAATAAGTAGGTAAGTACTTACCTAAACTCAAACAATAACGATATGTATTTTACATTGTCAGATTGTCACACGTTCTCTGAATCTTCGTCTGTCTGAGTAGGTAAGCGGTGTAACTTCAGCAGACAGGTGGAAGGTCGTATCTGCATTTCTCTACAAAATAAACTTTCTTCCGGATTCACAATAAACATAGTGAGAATCGGAAATTACTTTAATTTGGGCGTTATCAAATGGCTTATGATCAGCTAGGTCAAATGTCATGGTCTTTGAAAGTCAGAAATATAAACCTGTGTGTAGAGTTTGAATTCATATTGCCATTGTGTCTCTGACAAGTTATTATTCTAAGCAACGAACCTGGACCCTTTACTTTATAAAGGTGCTACGGAAAAAAGCTGTTGCATTACATTAACGGAAATCAACACAAGTTCATGACTTTGAAGATTTTAAATTGGACAGTGACTGTCATAATGTCGCTGATATCGTTGACTGTGTTCCTAATTCTTATATTGCTATCAACAGCGAGAACTAACGTGATAAAGGATCAAGCAAAGAGCTTACCAGGCATTCAGAACTTCAAGGAGTATGTCACAAATATGATAAAAGACCAAAGTTCGAAAATTCAGACACTTCTCAAGAAAATTCAGACTAATGCACAATCTATGTTGAAGAAGATTGACAACATAAAGCAAGATTATAAGAGTAAAGAAACAAAATATTTAAATACAGCTTTTCAGCCTTTGAATGTTTTTAAAAGTCAATACGAACGCCAAGTGGAATCTCCTATTTTGAAGAATAATCTTGATAGTGCTGATAACGATTTAGCAGCCGAATCTAGAAGTTTCAACAGTCACTACGGACCTTCAAGCTATGGAGTCAGTGGTAACGCAAATTATGGAAGTGCCTCGCCGACATACCATCATCATTCCATAGGCTTCGATCCAATTAACATCGTAGTCTCCGTGTCCCTCCTGTCCTTTCTGCTTCAAGCCCTCCAAGGATTACTCAGTAGAACAAGATTGCCAACCCAAGTGGTAGAAGCTAGATATTTCAATCCTGTACAAGAATGGATAAAGAAACTCGAAAATAAATATACAGTGTCTTCAAAACCTGATTACTTGAAACGAAAGTATCCTAAGAAATATTATTGATGATTACCTACTTTGTTTAAAAATATTTTCAATAACTTATTGTGCACGAGTGAATTCCTCTTAGTTAAAAAAGTACTTACATAGTGTGTTAAAACTATTGTGTTGTAGAAACATCAATTTAATTATTCAGCTCAGGTAAGTAGATAGGTACTCCAGTTATTTTCATTCCATTCTGAATTTCATCGACAATCTATCTATAGTTTTAATTGCTTTAAGGTCCATTATTCTCTGCGGTTTTGTTTTAGCTATTCTCGTTGAGTGAATTGCGAAGTTTTTAAGTTTACTGACCTTTCGCGGTCACGATTGAGGCCGCGGACGTCTCTTGAATGGCAGTACAAAAGGGACCAATTGTCACAATTAAAATATGCTTCAGTGCTTCGGCAATCAATGTCTCCCGAGAAACCTAAACAAAGACATCCCTAGCTTGCGTATCGTTCTTGTTCCCGATGTAATTATCCTTCTCTAGACCGCTCGGAAATTTATTGACCTTCTATCTGATTGATGATGGGATTACGTCTTAGATATTTCGTAATTGGTAACATAATAAAACACTAACATTTTGGAACGATTGTGTAGTTAAATGAATTTAAAATAATAATGTAACTTTTCAACACACTTGCACGTAAAGTGAGCCCTAATACATCGCTTTTAGGGCCATAAACCGAGCTATAACAAACGCGTGCAATAATATAAAACACTAGTACGTAATAGAATTAACCCTACAAAGTTAAATTAGTACCTTACTGCAAGTTCTAGGCGAGTAAACAGAGCATATTCCCAATTTAGCCGGGTAATACAGTTATTTTTTTTTTAGTAACAACAAAGAGGTTTGATGCTGTTCAAAATTCATATAGATTTTTGGAAATAATAAATGTGTAAGTCCTTAATTAAGTCAAACAAATGTTTATTATTATTAAATTATTCATAATTCACAAAATTTTGTTATAAAATATTAAAATATTTGCATTTTATCACTTAAAAATTATAATTTTGAAGTAGGCTGTATGCTCCTCACCCCTTTGTTCGAAAAATATTCTTGCGTTGGGCGTGTGAAAAAAACAAAAAAGTACCTGCGCGCCTTTTCCCATAATTTTCATAATTATTTTGTTTTTGTCGTATTTGTTGCTGTGTGGTAAATTACTTTGTTTTTTCCTCGCAAATGTGTTGAAAAACGTCGTATGAAACTCGTGAGCTTTTGCTTATTGCACACTCGGCTGAGTTACGCCCTCGCCTGCTGCTCGGGCTGCAACCCACAGCCTTGTGCGCAATGAGCAACTTAAGCTAATTTGTCTCATAATGTCCTATACTACACGCCTACTCATCTCCCTTTATTTAGACACAAAATATATGGAGATTCCTTGTTTTTTACATTTGTGAAAAAAAAAATTTTTGCAAACACATGGAGTTAAAGTTTACACTTAACTGAATTAAATTCAAAGGCATGTATTATTAGTATTATTAGTTAGTATAGTAAGTGTAAAAAAACTAATGTGTTTGTCATGTCACATCACATGACGATTATATGAATTAGATGAATGATTTTTTTTTTAATTGTATCGTTTGTTTAAACGTTAAAGATTGATTAAACCTTTTATTATATAATTATAATGGCTTTTGGATAAATTAACTATGAAGAGTTTGTTTTATTTTGAATTATATTTTTCTAAGTGACTTTTTGCAATGGAAACAAATCATTTAATTTTTTAATATCCTTCTCGCACCTAAAAAGCTAACTAACGAAGTAGTGAAAGACCAATTCACTTGGAATACTAACACTAACGGCAATAAACAAATACCATTTGGTATTAGTTTTGGTATTAGATCGGAATAGATCACAGTAAGGAACTATATTGAGCAGGTATTGTTATTAGAACAACAGACTTAAAGTAAGATACTCGTAGTACCTAAGTAGTAGTTTCTGGACTGGACTTATAGACAAGACCAAGACAACTGAATCAATCGCAAAATGTACTCGTTTTCTGGAATCGACATCACCTTTTTTTAATGTGCACCCACCACGCAGGCCCTATGCAGATTAGTGGGTGTTAACTACTGCAAAATTTGTAGCATTTTGACTGCAAAAATAAAACTCGAGATACTAAACTTTTGGTCACTCATCCCATAAACCGACCCTCGGGAAAGTTGCTTAACCTCCTCTCCTCTTCTGGAATGCAAACCTGGATTTTCTCAACACGACTCAATACGAATGCGATTAGATAGATATGAATAGTTTAAAGGCACTACAAAGTTGCAACTTCTAAACTATATAAATACACTCAACCGCTGTACTACAACTACCCATGAGCGTAGCCAGCCATGGGCTCAGGGACACTCAGGGTGGGGCAGCAGTCTAAAATAATATGTAACTAGCAAACTATACCCGCGGTCTTACCCTAGTAATTTTTTTTTCTATGCATTTTCCATGCATATTTTGTATTGCTACGGGCCTATCTCATTAATTCCGCGTCAGTTTTAAATTTTCTTACTTAGGTAAGATTAGGTAGGTAACTCACAACAGCCAGGGTGGGGCAACCGTGGCTACGCCCATACAACTACCTACTTACTTATCTAACAAAGTTTCTGCTGGAAAACTAGATGTTGATTCTATCCATTCCAAAAAGAGGAAAGCCTATCCACAAAGTGCTTAATGTTTGTAGACCTGTTACACAGACTGTGTGACCGAACAGAGATTCGGATAGGGATAGAATAGTAGCATTATTTATACTGTGATAGTTTCGTAGGTACCTACTATTATTTATTCTGTGATAGTGGGTCCACCAACAGTGGCGAAAGGTCCATACAAGTCAATTCCCATCGGCTTACCTTTTAGAAATCATACCGCACCGATCCACTATGCAGATCATAAGATTTTTTTAGAACGGTTTACCTTCGCCATAATTTCACGCCTTATGAGACTAACCGGCTAACACATTATTAACATTTACTACCTACCTAAGGCAGCTGTCGCTGTCTTTTTACCCAACTGCAAGAGGGTTATTGTATTTTCACACAACAAGACTTAAGGTCTACTCAAATCTGACCGGTATCCTGTACCGGTGGCGGTAACGATATCTCGATGGGTATGCGGTAACGCGCTGTTCAAAGGCGTTCCGCAACAGCTGCGGTAATTCCATACAAAAAAATTGTTTAAAAAAAAACAAAAACCCGATTTCAAAAAACCTACCTCTAAAAAGCAAGAAATAATATTCGTAATAATAAAAATACGTCTATTGAAGTCGGGTGGGGCTTTTAGAATAAAAAAAAAGGAATTTGTACTCCAGCCCCACCCGACTTCAATAGACGTATTTTTATTATTACGAATATTATTTCATGCTTTTTAGAGGTAGGTTTTTTGTTTTTTTTAAACAATTTTTTATTTTTTTATTTTTAGTGTAGGTACCTTGTAGGTAAGGTATATTATATATGTAGAAAAATCGGCTCAGACTAACGTAAGATAATCGCGGAGAAACATATTTAAATACGGGTCAAACTGAGAACCTCCTTTTTTAAGTCGGTTAAAAAAGTACACTTAAGATATCCCTCTTCCAACAAAAAAATAATTATCTTATTCAGTTCATAAACAAAGAAGTAATACGACCAATCATCGAGGTAATTCACACAAAATCATACTATTTTCGTGCTTTTTTCAAAATTACTTGAAAAGTACTGAACCGATTTCTAAATTTTAAAAAATGGGACCAACTTGGGAGTGTACCTAATGTAATAACGTTTGAATCATTTCAATCGGTCCAGCCGTCTTCGAGTAATCGGTGGACATACACAAAAAAAAAAACAATACAAATATACAGACGAACATAGAACCTCCTCCTTTTTTGGAAGTCGGTTAAAAATACCAGTCGGGATATCGGTCGGGTATCCCGTACCGCCACTGGTACAGGATACCGGTCAGGTTTGAGTAGGCCTTTACAAAGTGTTCTCTTGTTTACGCAGAAACTTGTGTTTCCTAGACTCGCAGAAAATTGCCTAGATTGGCGCCTCTGTGCTTTGAACACACAGACTTCATCTTTTGGAGTTCATTTACCTGTCAATGTGTATTAGTAGTTTCTGTTTGTTTAGTGACTTCTGTGGATGCTAGCCGCTAAGTAGTGTCGGAACATATTGAGAGATTCTCACGATATATCACATTGCGATGTTGAGAGGGTATCGTTTACATAGTAAGTAAGTAGTACTTAGACCTGCGAAGATTTTGGAACAGAATAAAGTGTGTTAAACCACCTAAGTAGATATAGGTATGTATTGATGACAAAGATATCGATTGTGTCTATTTCCTTAATATATCGAAGCCCAGAACTTAGGTACTTATATGCTAAGATTTTTAAAAGAAATCCAACATTTACCAACCGTCATTGGTAAAACCTAGCATCTGCCAAACTCTAAAAACCCGAAAAATCATCACTTTTATATTGGATCCTTACTTTCTTCCTTCCTTTATTTTGTAACACGAGGCTTTCGACATCGTGTTTCTCGTCCAGCAGCGTTTATTTGATAACTAGCTGTTATTAAACAAGAAAAAAACACGTTATCTTTTCGTAGGAGTTATAAAAAAAGACGTATTCGTAGACGGAATAAGGGTATTTATTTACAGTGAGTCGTGCGTTCACTTTTCTTATAAGATACTGTAAAATTCTTAATAATTAGTGTAGGCACCTACCTTAGGTGTAGAGTATGTAGATATCATATAAGAAACGTGAACGCACTCTAAATACATTCACATTTTATTCGAAAGACATTTAAGAACACGTTGCAAAAGTGTACCTAAGCTAGCTAGAACACCGTTTAAGGCGGTTGTATGACCGAAAGTGGCGCCCTCAAAGGTTTTTATTTAATAAGTTATTAATAGAAGAAGATTTAAATAATATTTATCGTGGAGATTTTAGGGCCCATGGTCTAGTATTTTTAGAAGGTATCACTACATTCCCTCGTAGTAACTGCTAGAAGTAGATAGCAAAACTGCTAAAAGTGGCCGTTTTTGACACATTTGCTATCTACTTCTACGAATGACTACGAGGGCATGTAGTGATACCTTCTAAAAATACTAGAGCATGGGCCCTAAAAACTCCACGATAAACATTTTTAAAATTGTGTATTAGAATTATAATATTAAATATAATTCACCGCGGCGCCACTTTCGCTCAGGGTACCACCTTAAGGAATAAGTGCCTATGTTAACAACCTAAGAAAACATGAAAGTGGGCCACAAATAAGAAAAACTCAGAACCACCTGTCTCCTAAACGTAGAAGTAGGTATAAAAGCTGAAAAGAATAAACACCGTGTCGTAAATATTATAGCAGAATGAAAGCCTACTTGTCATATTTTCCGTATTTTCGGGAGTATTTGTGACAAAATTATGACTATTTTGTGTTTGTAAATCGTAACCAACCAACATTCGTCTCGTTTTGTTTTTACAAGATATTTTTCTCATTGAGCAGAGAAAAATTGTTCTGTTTGGTATTGTGACTTTTTAATTCTTAAGATAACCGAGTCAATCGTTTATCTTAATAATAAAAAAAGTTCTTTACTTATGTTTTAAGATGGAATAGGGTTTTTCAAGATTTTCCACAAAAATATTTTTTCCTTTTATGATATTCTACTAGGTAACTGGTAAAAACTACCAGGTTACCAAAATGGCATATTTTGGTTGGTTTTTCGTAATAATGTGGAAAATTAGATGCCTTTTATTTTAAAAATCACATGGAATGATACCACACACAGTATTATTAGTTTTTTCAAAATATACAGGGTTAATTAACCGACAACCTTGCAGGAGTAGATTATTAACATCATAAACAACAACGTTTGTTCTACGACTTTTCTGAAAACAGACAAAAAAATATTCGACTTTCCATACAAATGTCCGAACAGCTGATCGAGTTTTCTATAAAAAAAATCGTTTTTTTTGTCTGTTTTCGGAAAAATCGTAGCAACAAATGTTTTTAAATACTTATACTTACATACATACCTATTTATTATACATACTAACATCCAAACCCGTTACAGAAATTAAAATTCATAATTTCAACATCTGCTCGGACGGGAATCGAACCAGGGACCTCTTGCGTGGTAGACCGGCATGTTGACCACTGCACCATACAGATACAGGTCGTCAAATAATGAATATCATTATTCTATTCAACCGAGAAAATCTAAATTATTATGTACCTATGCTAATATTCCTCTTTGTCCTAAAATAGTTGAGAGATTTCATTAACATCCAAATGATAATTGTAACCATCCACAGTGCACTAAAATGTCTGAGTTCAGACAAAAACCGGCGCAGCGGTATACCCTTATTTAATTTTAATTTAAATTTTAAGCATTTTTAGTGTTGGCTCAGGGAGGTTTCTGTAAAAATCCTGGCATTAACTCTGTCGTATTGCAGACGGGCAGGGTTGAGTAGTAAAGTGACCAAGTCGAGCCATAAACGTGAGACTGTCCCGTTTTATATCTATACCGGAATAGTCCTTAGGTACGCTATTTCGAGACTGTGTAGGTTTATTCACAAATAGGGTAAATGCTCAAGGATCTCTATAAAAGAGGTTGGAAGTTGTAAAATGTTTACTATGGAAGTAGCTGCAATACTAGCTGAATTATTGTGGTACCTACTTACTTCATTTATGTTTATGACTCTGTGCGAGTTTTTAAAGCAACTTCTATTGCTGTTGTGCTTGAACATATTCATGGTAAATAAAAGTACTTACTTAGCAATAAATCTTATTTAGGTAGGTAGGTAGGTAGTAAGTAGTTAGTACTCTTATTTTTCTAAGTACCAGCTTCGATCAATTTTACTATACAGTTCAAGCAATCGTAGAGATTAGAAACCTATAGAAAATACCAGTACCTAGTCGTCCTGTCCTCATTTTTTTTATTATCTACTTACCTAATAGTTACCTATATTAGTTATTATTATTATTAGTTGAAGACAATATATTTATTAAGATTACTAGGTATCTAGTATTTTTATCCAGCTCAACTTATGGTTGCCTGGAAGAAATTGCTTTTTAGCGATAAGGCCGCCAATTGTTCTTCTTTTGTGTACTACTATGCAAATTTTTATGGTGTAAGTACAATAAAGAATATTTTATCTTATATCTTATCTTAAGAAAAGGGAATTATTACTTTAGCATACCAAAAAAAAAACTTTTTGTTCTCCAAAATAAGTAAATACTCACCAAATCCTAAACCGCCCAAGAAGATTTGGTGAGCATTTACTAATTCTGGGTTAGGTTAGGTTAGGGACTTAGGGTTATGTTATCTGGCTAGGGTAGTAGGGTAATCATTAAACATATCATGCATGCTAAGTAACTAAATAATTTATTTCCCTGTTTACTGCATTCCTTTGAGTTCAAGCACATTACATCTATCGCCAATATCGCCGTAATCCCAGCACTAAATTAGTCTCGAATACCGTCAGTGCCGCTACTGCCGCTTGGACCCTACTCTTGTGTAAGCCCTGTGACGGAGGTTGAGGCGTCACCAGACGAGCACAGGCTGTGAACCAGCATCAACTATTCACGTCTGCCACGCTGACAATTACGTTTCTTTTGCTGTGTAGTTTTTGTGAGGAGTATACTGAGCTATAACGATAAGCTAGAATAAATAATAATAAGTTTGTAAGTTAGTACGAAACCAAAGGTAGTCATAGTAATACCTACTGATTTTTAGATTGGTATCTTCCTGCCTTTTTTATGGTAACCCTTTTTTTGTTCGTTTAACTTAAGGCGAGGCCAGTTCACGATTTGATGAAGAGATTGATTTTTGAACTTCCAATGTGAAGAACTGATGTAGAATTCTACTTCAGAAAATTTACTGTAGACTGAAAGAGAAACAAAGAAGCACAATAACCGAACAGAATATTGAAAAATGGCATGGTTACTCCGTAAATAAATCCTAAATAACACCATAAAACTAAACTTCAAATCGGCAGATTTCGTTATTTTCAACGACAGTAATATGATTTTTTATGCAAAAAGGATAGCTTTTTTATTGATCTAACACAATAACCGAGTACATTTTTAATAAATGATCCAGTATTTCAGAAACCAATAAAAATGTACTAAATTTCGTCAAATTTCTGGCGAAGCGACAATTAAAGTTATGCAACATTCAACCTTATTCTAAAGACATAGTGAAAGAGCAAATTTCGGGAACTGCCTCGCCTTAACGCCTGATATTTTTTTAACAGCAATATTTTTCTCACGCGGTATTGCGCACGCCAATGTCAAGAGCATTATAATGGATAAATCGCAATAATTTTCTTTACTAAACGCATTGTTTTTGAAATCTTTAGATAATCTAAAAAAATAATGTTAAAACTGATAGTTTTATAACGATGTAGTTAAACTAACTAAGCAATACTTGATGTATCAAGGCGAGTTGTCCGGATTTTATTATTAGGGATAGGTATTCTGCCGTTCACTCTGTCGAAAGATGAATAAACTTCAGGTGAACAAAAGCATAAAAGTCAACCCTTAATTCGGAATGTATTCGGAATAGAAACGTTACCATTTCTGACAGCTATTGTGGTTTATCTGTAGGTAATCTAAAAACTCGCTCGCCTTTCAAAATTACGTCCACATTTTGTAACAATACAGCTGTCAAAAAAATCAACACCAGCGTTAAATGGAACCCTTTAGATGTCTTTGTAATTCTTGATTTAATTTTCAGCTGCGCCTGTCTTTCGAGCAAATCGGTTTTGTGTTAATATGACGTCTGGATGACAGATGCACAAAGGGGTATAAGATTGAAGTTATCTTTATCGTCACTGGTGAAAAAAATTAAAGCGGATTAACGGGTTAACAGCAGGTAAAATCGAACTCCCAGCAAGTACAGAAGATGCCGAAAAATTTGCGATAACTGAGTTGTAACGATATTTTACCTCGCTGTATAGTAAAAAAAATATCTTTCGTTAAGCTTTACTTTCGCTATAGTAAAAAAAAACATTACGCTGAATAAAAAGTCTAATTTTCCAATTTGTCAAAAACTAATAGGACTAAACCTAAATTGAAAATCATGAAAATCCAAGAGGATCGGCATTCCATGCAAAAGTCGTGTTTTAGTAAGAAATTCTCGACTCTAGGCTTACTTACCATTTCATGACGCTATCACATTATTACTTTTCTTGGTAGGTAAGTACCAATAACTTTTGAAATTACGAGCTCGAACAAACACATTTTTAACAAATTTTCTTTAAATTTTTCGATCAAATAGATTTATTTTATCTTGATTACCTCTAGATAGAGGCAGTTTATCTTTTGATTAATCTTGCAATCCTCTTCTAATATCATCGTCAACAAAAACGTCATCTAAATTCCAAATATTTACTTCAAAAGGACATTAAACAAAGCAATAGCTCCATTATTTGCACACATGTCACCAGTCACCATTTTGTTTCATATCAAAGAACTTACCCTACTTTAAATTCAAATACAGGGCGATGAAATTTGTATTTCTAATACAAACATTCATTACGAAATTTGAAAAATTCTATTCAAACAGAATCACCCTCGTTAAACCGCTTAAGCTAATTATATAAAACATTGCTATGAGGGTACTATGCTTCATCCTTTACACAGGAACATAATAAAAGCTCATTTCGTCGGGATGTACCCCTGCATATATAATATTTTGTTTGATCTTCGGCCGAGGGGCAAGTTTTGCAACCCTGGTGGAATGGGGTTATGGGGTGTTCATGGACTTTTAATGTAAATATGTAGGGATTTAATTCACCTAATGATATAGGCTATATGAGAATACCAAAGTGAAAGCTAGTTTTTTTTGCATTGATTAAGTTTTTTACGAGAATTAATGATCCCACGGAATAAATAATTCAAAAAAGATTAGAAGACAACAGGTAAGTAATTCAACTAAATAAAAAATAAGAAGATTAATGGTAGGTAATAAGAACAAATCTTTTGTTGCGTCATTGATCACGCATGAATAACAGCTGTAGGAAGGTAATCCTTTTCAGGCGCCAAAATCTAGTGCTCAATTTATGTATAAGTTATGAGAGTAAAGATATTTCCAACTTAGTTAGATCATGTTATTACTCTTATTCACAAAACATTATTATCAAGAGCAAAACATTATTTCTCGCAAAAAGCGACGTGGATAATCCACTCATAGAAATAAAAGTCCCTCGTAAGTTGAAATTAACGAAAAGGCAATTCTACAGGTTGAACAGTAATTAGATTTGAGAGGCATCAATCGTAGAGAACGATCATCGTCGAGAGACCTTCAAAGAGCGTGCAAATACTAAAATACATTACAGATTCGTCCCCTCGAGGTGACCTTAGGGTTACCAAAAAACGGTATTCGCCAGGATAAGTCAGGAATTTTGACACGTGTCAGAATGGATTTTGAAGACGTCTTTATTGGACTTGAAAACTACGAGCATAAATAAAAAAGTCATTTTGTGTGTGTGTGTGTGTGTGTGTATTTTGTGATGTTCATTGTGTGTCCTTTGATAATGTCCAACCGATACGGATTGACTATAGGTACTTTTGTACAATAAGCAGCACATGATGTTATACAAAACTGTCAAAAACCTGTTATTTATATTGAACCTTAATACCTTTGGATTTAAGTATAAAATTGATTGAATATTATTCCCCTGTCGTGCAGCGGGCCGTTCCTGTAGTATTTTTTTCTGCAGTTTACATAATAGTGTCGACCCTGTATTAGAAATACTCAGATCTATAAGTTATGCCAGCTTTGTGTGATAAAGTCTAATAAATAGTTAAAATTAGCCAGCATATTATCATTTACATTTAAAAACTATTTGAAGCGTTTGCTTATCGACATACCTGGGATTTTTTAATGATGTCTGGTAACCCTAGAGGGCCCTAATATTCCCTTAAACCGTGAAGACGTCAAAGGCAAAGCTCGAGACGCACTTGTCTATTTGTAATTGAATATGAAAATCTTTCGCCGTGCGGGGGATTTAAGAGTCTACACTCAAAACGAAATTACTGGAAGTAACACGTAAATCGAATCGATGTTTCTGGGAAAATATTTTTTTTATGTAATGCCACTTAAAAATAATAATATTAAATTGAACCAGTAAGGTGCATAATTAGTTTTTGAGGAAAATATTTGATGACTTAGAAACTTATATGTTTGTTTTACGAGTATATGTGAGCCTGCCTAAAAATATAAATTGATTCAGTATTAGGTTTACGAACAAAATTTTCAAAGGAGTCCTTTAAAATGCAATTCCTATTTGATTGATTTCTTAGAGCAACGCGGCTTCCGTCCGCCCGCATTGCTCTAAGATTGATTTTATTTAAGTGGAGATGTATACAGGAGAAATTGAAATCGATAATACATACCTATTTTTATATTTTGACTATTTAAAGTTAAAAGACACTTCACAGCAGCTGAACGCCACCACACAGCGAAACATTTTTGTGAACGCCACACTTCGTCGCCGTTGCTCTGTGTTATATGAAGAGTTTTGAATAATTAATATAGGTTACTTTATTATGTTGAGTAATATGTTTAGATGCAATGGTAGGATAATATCGTAAAAGGGTGCTGTGCCGTTACAAACAGAGTTCAAACTGGAACTATTCTTAATAATTTTGTTTTTAAAAATAACATTGATAGTCTTTCCAGTAGATAGAAATAAGGAGATCCGTGTTTTCCTACGTACGTAGGGAAAAACTTGCAGTGAGCATCAGCTCTCGCTCGCGTCTCGAGAGCTTCGGAATGGTGGATGAATATTCGGAATCCTTTTTGTCGGAAAATACTAAATATTTCAAGTCTTACTTTGATCATAAGTATTAGTGATGTTTGTTCATTAATCACGTGATGTTTTTAGTAACTTTTTAGCCTTCCCATCCCCCTGGTGATAAGTACCTACATGGTACGTTTAGACATACAAGTAAAAGTCACAAAGTCCCGCAAATCACATAAATAACAGTTTTTTTACATCCGTGACTTCTTTCGAGCCCCAATGTCAAATAAAATTTTTGCTCTTATATAAATTTCATTTTTATTGAATAGACTTTAATTTTTGTAATACATATACCATCATAGTTACATATTTTTGTAGGTATAGTATTTTAAGAGTAAAATACCTTTAAATATGTTGTTTTTTAATGTGGTCTAATATTGTAATGATAAGGTTCTATGGAAACATCCACGACGATTATTAAACTAATTCTAGAGCAAGCGAAAATAAAAATAAAGTTTTCTTTCCAGAAAGTATAAAACTCCTAGCAAATGTTCATACAAACGACTATATACCACACCACAATATTCAAATCTGAGAATCTGAAGCATAAAATTTAATAAAATTCAATTCATGTTTCTCCACTTGACTACTTCAAGAAATCGCATCAGCTAGAATTTTCTTATATCAAGTTCAGCAAAAGAAATTCAAAAGTTAATCTTGCGTACAAAAGTTAAGCTTAATCTGTTACGACGTGTAATCACAAGTTTCTTGTCTAATTAATTTATTCAGAAAGTGCTATCTTTAAGAAGTCCCTTCGATCTTTCATGTTTAAATCAAATTTTCCTTTTTTCCTTCCTTAATGAAAACATTGAACGACGAACAAGCCAGGACGAAAACCGTATAAAGATACCCGACATCAAAGTTGCAACGCCACCTTAAGAAATTTCCTAAATTATAATTGAATGGAGAGGATACATCTAATGAAGACTGCCTAAAATTAACTTATTCTGTAATTAATTAATTAAATTGTTTTCAAAGTTACTGATTTCGAACTGACATAAAAACATTAAATATTACACTTAAGGCGGTTGTATGACCGCCTTAAGTGGCGCCTTCAGAGGTTTTTATTTAATAAGTTATTAATAGAAAAAGCATTTAATAATGTTTATCGTGGAGATTTTAGGGCCCATGGTCTAGTATTTTTAGAAGGTATCACTACATGCCCTCATAGTCATTCGTAGAAGTAGATAGCAAAATATGTGTCAAAAACGGCCACTTTTAGCAGTTTTGCTATCTACTTCTAGCAGTGACTACGAGGGAATGTAACGATACCGTCTAAAAATACTAGACTGTGGGCCCTAAAATCTCCACGATAAACATTTTTAAAATTGTGTATTAGAAACATAATATTAAATATATTTCACCGCGGCGCCACTTTCGCTCAGGGTACCACCTTAAGCTTTAACTTTATCTAGTTTATATTATTTCGTTTATTATTATATAATAAAATAAAATAAACTTTTAATGTGTTTTTCGTATTTTACTAATAGACTATAACTTAGGTAAGTACTTCTTCAAGTCTCCAAAAACTTTTAATTGATTACTTTTTTACTTTACAATAATCAATCAAGAATTTTCTTATGTATCTGCCAATTGACAGCGAGAACATAGAAACATTATTCCCTATATAAAAGTGAAAGTCGAGCTTATTTCCTACCTTTTCATTGGCCGATTGGGAACAGCTATAAAGTCCCAATAATTGTTATCTCAGCAATCCACCCGTTCGGAGTAAGATCCTCTCTGTGACTTTATTTACTCACCGATTGCCAGGTTTATATCTTTTTCCGTGGAGCCTTGAATAAATGCGGTACAATAACAATAAAGTAGGATTTCACCACAGATTGCTGACATTTTCCTTGAGACGAAGGCACGATATAAGCCCGACCTAAACTCTTATTAAAAAGGCTTTACATACCCGTTCCACCGAGTCGTTTCGGAAGATTCTACGCGCGCGTTTTGAATAGGAAAAATTGTTATACTTGTTCCGTTCGCGTAATAAAACAAGTGGGTTATAGCTACGGTTACGGTTATATCTGTATTTTATGTTGTGCCTATTGTTTTTAAACGCGTCTGAATGTAGCGTGTTTACCGATTAGCTTTCGTGAGCCTTAGGTTTCGGATAAGGTGGTATTTATACCTTTTTTGTTAGTATTCTGAGAAAAAGTGAGTATAAGCCTATTTTCTTTATGTAGTAGAAAAGCAAGTTCTTAAATGGTTGTTCAAAGCTCTTGCTAGTAAAAAATATAATTAAGGATTAGATTTGTAACATATTTCTTAACGTCTGCAGAAAGATTTGAATAACATTAATAATTCTGCTAAAAAATCTTTTACGTTACTTGTCCATCAGCCATTTTTGTTGTCCCCACTGCTGGGGCACAGGCCTTCCTTATGGGTGGTAAGGAGGATGGGCCATAACCCACCATGCGGGCCCAATGCGGATTGGTGGTTGTTAACGACTGCAAATGCAGCCGGGACCAATGGCTTAACGTGCCTTCCGAAGCACGGAGGAGCTCGAGATAATAAATTTTTGGTCACCCATCCCATGACCGACCCTTGCGAACGTTGCTTAACTTCCGCAATCGCTGGGCCAGGCGCTAAAACTTACCTAACCTACGTTACTTACCTTCTTATTTTTCATTAAAAATTAGTAAGACAAAGTAAAACCTAGCTTCAGAATGTAAAAGTTATTTTTCTTAAAAATCTCAAATTCAAAAAATATATAGCTATTTCATCTTAATCGATTGCCAAATATCTGGAAAGATATTTCAATTGAATGTTGAGGTAATTCCTCACATTGGTGAAATAACGCTGGCTTGCAGCGTAAGAGTAGGGATATACTAGAAGAAATTCGGCGATGTCACTAGTGACTCGGTAGCTCAGCGGTCAGAGCATTGGACCGGATATCCAAAGGTCGCGGGTTCGATTCCCGTCTGAGTATTGATCTGGTGTGAGTCGTATTTTTTCTAGTATATTATTTAGTATTGTGTAAAAATAGCATTGTGAATGCAAAAATCTCAAATTAAAAAAATATATAGCTATTTCATCTTAATCGATTGCCAAATATCTGGAAAGATATTTCAATTGAATGTCGAGGTAATTCCTCACATTGGTGAAATAACGCTGGCTTGCAGCGTAAGAGTAGGGATATACTAGAAGAAATTCGGCGATGTCACTAGTGACTCGGTAGCTCAGCGGTCAGAGCATTGGACCGGATATCCAAAGGTCGCGGGTTCGATTCCCGTCTGAGTATTGATCTGGTTCGAGTCGTATTCTTTCTAGTATATTATTTAGTTTTATTTTTCTTATTTTGTTATTGTAGGGTGTGCCACAATTTTCACAGGGAAAATTTTACAGGTGTATGTAGGTAAATATAATTTGGAACAAAAATATAATGATTTTCACTAGCTTAGTTATTTATCTTTAATCTACGCCGATGCTGCCAAAACAGCTTAGTACATTTTTGTCCCTTGTTTTACGTCAGTCTAATTTCCCCCCACCTGTCTGTATCTGTTATACTTATAACTTACTTATAATAATATTCAACACTATCAGCCTGCATAGGTTTGTTCATCAAAGGCAAACTTAACGTATTAGGCTTCACACTGTATTAGTACCGCGGCGAGGCAAGTTACGAAGTTACCAACTTTCCAGACGTTTCACAACTACAAGAGTTGGTTTCAATGAATTCCCATGTGCTTTTATATGGATATCGAAATTATTTAGTAACAGTACAATTGGTAGTTTCATGAAACCTTCTAGAACTTACAACAATAACACTTGAAGTTAAACTTATTTATTGAACAATTAAATGGTATTTATATAGGCTTCATTTCATTATTATTATACAGGGTTAATTATTTGTAAAGCACTAACAACCTCGCAGGAGTAGATTACTATCATACACAACAACATTTTGTTTTTGGAATTTTACGAAAACAGACAAAAAAAAACTTTTCATACATAAAAACTCGATCAGCTGTTCGGACATTTCTATGGGAAGTAGTTTTTTGTTTGTTTTCGGAAAAGTCGTGTAACAAACGTTGTTGTTTATGATGTTAGTAATCTACTCATTGTGCCTTATTTCGTCTTTATGATATATGTTGAAATAAAGTCAGAATTCGCAAATCCAAAGCAGGAGAATACTTTCCAAAGCCCACCGATAATAATAACGTCGATATGTATTCCAGCATTATTATTTATTATACATCATGGTGACCAGCCCATACCATTTTAAGCTCATGCTGGAATGCTCAATTTTTATTGTACAAGCCATGTCGGTAAGACAGCATAATAACAGAGAAACGGTAGCATACTGTTCAGTGTACCCCAAGGCAAAATTTCAAGTGATGGCTTTAGTTGCATAACCATTATAAGTAGCTATATTTAAACAAATTAGAAACAACGTCAACATTACGTGAAGTACTTAAACAAGCTTTCGTACAAATCAAACAACAGTTTTTGAGTAAGATTAGAAAATGAAATGTGAAATTCGCAAACATGAAACATGTTAAGTCAATAAATATTTAGTAAGAAAACAAACGAAAATAAACATTCACATACAAATAAAGGCTATTTTTCTTTCCACTTACAAATTATTAAAATAAGTAAGAAAATTGTGATAGACTTACATTGGGTTTCATTTAATCAAAGTAAGTGGATATGGGTACGAAAAACTAAGTAAGTACAACGCACTTCTAAGAAAAAATGGATGATTTGCAAATCACCTAAAAGCTTTATCGAAAATATTATTGGGATTAAAAGAGAGGTTGATAGGCGGGCCCGTTTGATCAACTTGTAGCTAATTACTGTTTTTTTTTGCCCTGATGTTATAAAAATGTTCCGGATAAGACCACTTAAAACCTTTATGATTTGAGATTGTTTAGCGAAATTCTTCCTTATTTTATTTTTATAAGATGAAGGTTCAAGGATAGCTTTTGCCTAATTAGAAAAATATATTTTATAGAGAAGACCGACACATTTTATTGATTTGAGGAAATTAATCATTCTGAACTAAGAATTGAAATAACGACACAGAAGGGACACTTTTACGATTTCTGCAAAATTGAGAAGTAGCAAAATAATCTTTTCAGCTTTCATATTGAAACAAAACTGAATTGCGGTAATTGGATGACATTTAGCTTATACTTCCGAATAAACAATTGTCAAAAAAGAAACTGGCTTCATCATGCTTCATCCGATTATGGCGTTTGTTTATTCATTTGTCAAAATAGCCTTGATTTTCAAAATGTGATTTATTCAAATCATAGTGGCCACGTTCCAAAGCTAGTTAATATAATTAAATTCCCATTCCATCTTCATCCAAAAACGAGCACATGTCGTCGCGCGAAGCGTTCAAAATATAGTGCTGGAGTGATTGACATGGGCACTTTTAAATAACAGTAATTAAACTCTGCTTAACGATCGGTCATCGCGCTTTCACGAACACGCTTGACGTTTTAAGTGAACCTTTTTACGCGTAACGGGCCCAAATAGTTCCAAAACTAAACATTTATTTTAAGGCGATGTTGAGGAGGGCATGTTTTGGCAGCATAATTGGCCCTGGTGTATGAATAAGTAAATAAATTGATGGCCGCTGTGATAGCCTAGATAGTATAATTAGCTACATGATGCAGAAAGTGGGTGAAGTTATGACGATTTGAGGCTTGCTCAAACAAAAGACTATGTGAGAAAGGTCGTTGCCACAGACAGAAGGCATGTTTTTGGGAAAATGGTTACCTAATTATGTAGTTACGTTGTATAAAAGTGTAAAAATCTCCAGTTGTAGAGACATTTTCTTTTTTATTCAAATGGAGAACAGATGGCGGAGTTTAATTTCTTTGCAAGCTTAAACTGGTTGTAAGTTCCGCAGCTCTTACAGTAAAAAAATGTTATGTCGTCCAATATTTTTATGTATTTCATAATTATATTATAATTACTCAATGACCTTACATTAATTATTTAAATAATTTTACCAAGAGACTCAAATGCACGGGACTACAGAGAACAGAAATAAATCAGTGTGCACTCTCAGAAATTTCATGTAGATACTTGCAGGTTGCAACCACATCCATAAGTCAAACGACGATAGCCTGTGGCGTGGTACGAGTGAGAAACTTTACTCCGTTTTACCTTAAGAGTGTAAAGAGTCTTAAACGAAGAGTAAGTTTAAATAATTGTGTTTGATTCTCGAATAAAATAATCTAATTTTCAGTGTTTAAGTATATAATATTTTCCGGGGTTTTATTTTATGCATGGTACCCTATCTACAATATTACCAAACACCCTGTTTATATTCAATTATGAGCATGAAATCAGCATAGATGCTATTTATATGTAAGAATTGATTTTCACTCAATATTATTTTCTATGATAAAGAAATGTATAGAGTACAGAGAGTATAAAGAGTCGGTCAAGATAAAATATTTCACTTCTTGAGGCTTGTCACTTAACCCACAAGGCGGCACCATTCGTACTTACCCTGTGATTGGGAGTAAATGAAACCAACGCAGGCGCACTTTATCACCTGCGAAATGCACGCTTATAAATCATATCGTTTGTAAGGATAATTTCTACAAGATGTACATGCTTATTCAATTATGAGCTCAATGTCTTGGGTGCTAAGAATACAAACGTTTAACTCCATTTTGCAGTTGTACTCGGCAATTAAGAAGGGGCGAATCTCTAGGACGCAATAAGTTCCGTACGAGGGAATAATAACATTTTATCTTGAATCTGAGAACATTTATAATAATTACATCATACTATTGACAAGCCCATTAATATCTGATCTATACTAGCATCACTATACTAACTTGGACACGGCATCTGCGGAGACGCGAAACTTAAATTATTATGATAAAAAAAAATTATGATACCTACAATCTGGAAATCTTGAGTACCTACGTTCGTGTAGACTTCAGAAAATTGACTTCATGAATAAAATATATCGTGTTAATTAAGTCTTTTTCTTAAGATCTTAAAATAGTTTTTTTTATTCATAAGATTGTATTTTTTTTCAATGCTGCTTAGTTGTATACCTAAGTATACCGACTATCTATTTTGACGAATTCGCAGTGACTGGAAAAACCTAATCGGTTTAAGAGACTAGGTTTTTCTAAAAATTGTATGTTAAAAAAAATACAACATTGATTTTTGTAGCTATATCCTTTAAAAACCTTAGTACTTACATGTTGCACTTAAATAGTATATTATGAGACAAGTTAGCTTAGGATGCTCATTGCGCACAAGGCTGTGGGTTGCAGCCCGAGCCGTAGGCGAGGGCGTAACTCAGCCGAGTGTGCAATAAGCAAAAGCTCACGAGTTTCATACGATGTTTTTCAACACATTTGCGAGGAAAAAACAATAGTACATTATGAGACAAGTTAGCTTAGGTTGCTCATTGCACACAAGGCTGTGGGTTGCAGCCCGAGCCGCAGGCGAGGGCGTAACTCAGCCGAGTGTGCAATAAGCAAAAGCTCACGAGTTTCATACGACGTTTTTCAACACATTTGCGAGGAAAATTCAACGTAATTTACCACACGGCACACAAATAAGACAAAAACAAAACATGATAATTATCGGAAAAAGCGCGCAGTTCTTTTTTTGTTTTTTTCACACGCCCAACGCAAGAATATTTTGCGAACAAAGGGGTGAGGAGCATACAGCCTTCTTCTAAATTATAATTTTAAGTGATAAAATGCTAATAATTTAATATTTTATAACAAAATATTGTAAATTATGAATAATTTGATAATAATAAATATTTGTTTGACTTAATTAAGGACTTACACATTTATTTATTCCAAAAATGTAATGATTTTCAGCAGCATAGAACCTCTTTGTTGTTAGTATAAAAAAAACTGTATTACCCGGCTAAATTGGGAATGCTCTGTTTACTCGCATAGAACTTGCAGTAAGGTACTAATTTAACTTTGTAGGGTTAATTCTATTACGTACTAGTGTTTTATATATTATTGCACGCGTTTGTTATAGCTCGGTTTATGGCCCTAAAAGCGATGTATTACGGCTCACTTTATGAGCAAGTGTGTTGAAAAGTAATTTACCACACAGCAACAAATACGACAAAAACAAAATATGATATGACAATTATGGGAAAAGGCGCGCAGGTTTTTTTTTTGTTTTTTTTCACACGCCTAACGCAAGAATATTTTTCGAACAAAAGGGTGAGGAGCATACAGCCTACTTCAAAGTTATAATTTTAAGTGATAAAATGCAAATATTTTAATATCTTATAACAAAATATTGTGAATTATAAATAATTTAATAATAATAAACATTTGTTTGACTTAATTAAGGACTTACAATTTATATATTTATTTATTCCAAAAATCTATATGAATTTTCAACAGCATAAAACCTCTTTGTTGTTACTAAAAAAAATAACTGTATTACCCGGCTAAATTGGGAATGCTCTGTCTACTCGCCTAGAACTTGCAGTAAGGTACTAATTTAACTTTGTAGGGTTAATTCTATTACGTACTAGTGTTTTATATATTATTGCACGCGTTTGTTAAAGCTCGGTTTATGGCCCTAAAAGCGATGTATTAGCACTCACATTTGGCTCACTTTACGAGCAAATGTGTTGAAAAGTTATTTAAACCCTTAAACTAATGCACTATAAATATTTTAATGTAACGGATTTTTTATACGCGTGTACAAGTAAGTATATGTATGATATAAGGATAACAATCCCCATCACACATAATTATAAACGAATCTGTCAACCCTCTTTGATGGAGATATCCGGATCTGCGCGGGATAATTCCGGGTCTACGAAATGTATCCGGGTTGATAACAGGGCATGACTACAATTTATTTAATTAATTATATTGTTTGTGTTGAAGTAAAATTAATTCGTTCAGTATTTTTCATAGTTGAAAATTGTTTACAGATTGATTTAAAACTGGTGTGCTTGCTTCAGAAGTTGCTAAAAAATCTGTTTCTTTCGAGTATACCTAACTAACCACCTCTGTGGTCTAGTGGTTCGCACACTCGTCTAAGACGCAGGGGTCCCGGGTCCGATTTCCAGGGGGGGGTACAATTTGTACTCGGTTTGGTTGGTGGTAGGGCTTATGTCAAGTCTGCCTGGCTAGCTACCACCATTAACTTATTTAAGGCGTGTTCCGGCAGTTAGAGGTAAGATAGCCAGTTCTTCAGTGATGAGGATTCCGGGTGTAGTGCGCTTCCACCTTTTTGGCTAGTGAGTTGGTTATTTTGACGTAAATTTCCTGTTCTTATTCATAAAGATTAAACAAAATGGCTACTCTAATTTCCTGTTCTCTGATTGTAACTAATATAGCAGTAATCGCGATGCTCTTTTAATTAAAGCCAAAGAAGTTTCTTTGTGGCCTTGCGCTGCCTTTATGCCTCTCGTTTTTATCTTGCCCAGCGATTTTAGATCCAATTATCTAGTTTGTAAGGGTGTTTTCTAATTTGAATGCTCGCTATTTTTAGAACAAGATCCATGGAGATGGTAATTAGCTGTCTAGAATAGATTTTTTTTGCGTTACTTTACTAATTAGGTGCTTAGAGGTCAAGCTCTAATAAAGTGTTTTGGTAAATAAAATTTAAGTAGATCGACTCTATAATAGAAATTTTCTGATAACGGATGTACATTTATATACTTACGTTTTTCTTGTTGCAACTTGTTATGTCGTGAAGTTATAAAGTCTAAAAAAAGAGAGGATTCTTTCAGAGGAGGCTCTGAAAGAATCCTGTCTTTTTTTAGACTTTTGTTACTGTGCCCAAAATGGTCTTTAATGAACTACAATGTTAGATTCCACCAAAATGTACAGTATAGATCCAATTAACAAAATATAGAAATAGTTTTTGTGACATCACTAGCAAACAAGCAATATGCTAGGTGGAGGACATGAACCTTGCGGCAATGATTTTGTAGTTTCAAAGACTTCTGGAAATCCGCGCACATAATAATATCCATGTAAAAACTTCATTGCTGGCTAATGACTAACCTTAGTACACTTTGTTAAATAAACGTAGTAGCTGTAAGTTTTCCACGAAATAAAATAAAATATTTTGTGCGGTGAGCTCTCCACACTATCTCACTTAAGGTAGAACTAATTCCAAGAGAGTGTAATATTCAAGAAAAAAACGTCTATGCTACCCTTTAAGTAAAAAGAAACTACCAGAATGAATCCTTGGAGCTAACCATCGATTATGCCCCGACACCACAACACAGGTTGACACAAGATTTGTGTTTGTAAGTATGAGCGTACATGGTGCGTAAAATATACTGCTTTGGGCGTACAACAGCTCGCACTGACTTCGCTTGATTGGAATCTACCGTGGGGCAGCGATAAATGAACACTGAACAAGCTGTACGGTTAAAGACAGCATGCTGCTAGAAGTGGCACTGTCATAATTATCTCCCTGTTTTGCGTACTGAGAGGTCCACACTATTTATTTTTATAATAAAAAGTAGATTTTTATTCAATTTATTCAATTATTTTAATTTTAGGTCAACAAAAAATATCTCAAACGTAATATTATTCAGTCTCTTTTTTAATGAGTTTGAATTGAAAAGAAGCTTCAGAAGCAGAAGTGAACAGAAATAGATTTTTCATAATTTTCTATTTCTAAATAATGAGAAATTGATTGATAGAACTTAAGTGAGCACTAAAGCGTATAAACAAGTTTCAGATAGAGACTGTGAATAAAGGATAGGTATATTATTAGGTACCTACTTGATTCATGTAAAACTGAAAAACTGTGTTGTTAAAAATAAGACATTTTTTATGCACAACGGGTTACAGCTTGGCCTTCACCTCACCTGAAGGCCGAAGGTGGAAGCACAGCGCACTACAACCCGAATCCTCATCACTGAGGAACTGGCTATCTTACCTTCTTCCATCTGATGAAGCTGGCAAGTTTTTTGCGCCCATTTTTCTTGTCAGTAAAAAGACGTCATAATGGGTAGTAGGGTAAAAGAATTGACGATTTAAAAACGCTTATTATGTGAGCTTATTTAAATAAAGAATATTTCAATTTCAATTTCCATTTCAACCTCTAACTGCCGGAACACAAGAATTTTTAAATTGTTGTTATGGCGTCAGACTTCGGTAAGATGATGGCAGCTAGCCAGGTGGACTTGAAATAAGCCCTACCACCAACCAAACCGAGTACAAATTGTACTTCCTCTGGGAATCGAACCCGGGACCCTGTGTCTTACATTACACGGGTGGGCGAACCACTAGACCACAGATGCGGTTTTTCAAAAGGGCACTATCCAGTATTCTCGCTCTTCGTACAGAACTCTTGGCCACAATTAAACCCGCAGCCTACAAGGCCTAGATGTCGCTGGGTCTGGTCGCCTGGTCGCCGGTACGCGATAACTCCCCCGCGTAAATAACCCGCCCAATACCGACCTATCTGTGTTTCATCTCGGTCATTAAACGTTGATTGTAAAGTTGAAGCAATAAAGTTATATTCTAATTTGAAAACATAATTCGAAACAAAAGAACGAACAATTAATTTGTGTGGACATTTTGCTTGTGATAGAACGAAAGAATTAACGTTTTATGCAAGTTGTACTTTGTAAAACTACCGCTTGAATTTTAGGATTAGCCAATTTTCGCATAATAGCCCAGCAATTATCCTATATTTTTGGAAAACAATCTTATAAATATTGAATTCTAAGAATCTATTGTTGAATCCAACATAATCGCGCACTGGAATGTGCCTACAAAAAGTGATGGAATTTTACCCCGAAAGTGATGGAATTTTACATCAAATTTATCGTGAAAAAATGTGTTTACGTTTACCATATCTTAGCAACAAAATCGAAATCCAAAAAAGATTTAAAACGAGAAACTAATATTTTAGGAAAAAACTGTTGTTTCACTAACTGTATATTCTTAGAGTAAGACGGGCTTCTGTACCAGAAAGAGTGGCTATACGAAGCTTTCCCCTCTGCCAAAGTACAAGCCCAAATGGGCATATGCGTTAATAAAACCAGTTGCGCCCGGATTTCTTTCTAGACCGAGTCCAGTCGCGCATGTGAACGCTGCAGGTTTAAAATGCCGAATGGATGAGTTTTTTGCTGTTAAAAAGAGGTTCGGGACGAAGCCGTCGCTGCTCGAAGTGTGTAACTATGAATTAATGTTGAATCTTCATACAGTGAAATAGTTTGACTATTGGGGTATAAGAACTGCATACCATACCTACAGAATACATAGTACAAGTACCATTCTGTCATTAAAATTTGTCCACATGCAATACTGTAGATTGCAATGAATATAGCTTACCGCCTTTGTTTTTGATTTTCATAAAAGTATTACTTGGGCTACTAATCATTAAGTCAAAACTATAACTGATATCATGGAACTTCAATTAATCACGGAAACTTCCTTTTTGCAATTTCTGTAAGTTAATAAGAGATACACATCTAAAAATACTTCCTTTAATACTTCACTATTACATTTTTAACAAGAACTAGTTATTTCCTAAACTCGGCACACTGAACGACCAAAGTATATGCAAAGAATTATCCTCAAAATTTTCATCGTAACACGAGCATAGTTTTGCATAAAAGCTTGTGTTCTACCTATCGAGTGTCACGTTCAATCAGTCTGCAAACTTCCTTTGTATACTGCACACGTCAAAGAATGTATGCTACAAGTAATAAATTCAGAGAACTTTGTCTTACGATGACAAAGTAGGAGATCGGTATCGGTGCCACGCGACGCGCACCTCTAACAAAAAACTAGGGATGTTCCTTAAAAGGAAGTTTATTGATACTAGATTTAAACTAATTTGTAGAATGGTAATATTTTGAACTTCATTACTAATTTATGCATGAAAATACTGCCCAAAACAGATGGATTAGGTGGACTGTATACTGTTTTATTTCTAAACCACATCTAAAGTCGCCTTTGATGTCACGAAGAACGATTCTTGTAAAGCTCTCAGACCGACTGCAGTGCAGACTATAAGACAGTATTAAATACTGTGCTTTGAGCTTTGAAGCTTGACACTTCTCATCTGTAAACTTATAATGCAAAATCAAATGTAACGCATTTTATTTTGCAATTTAGGATGGAAGACGGATTAATTTATTATATTATTACTAAAATAACTTAAAGACTTTCAGTTTCAATCGATTTTAATCGAGTATTGTTAGCTACAGAGTTACGTAATGGGGAATGTCGAAAAAAACTGAGAATTGAAGAAAATTGGCTGACTATTGTTTTAAAGGTAGGAATAAGCTCCCTTAATACAAAAAGTTTCAGAACTTTCGGTTGCATGAAAAAAATTTAAAAAATTAAAGTTACTTCGACGAACACGTATTAAAAAAAGTTTTGAGTTTTCGTTTTGTGTTGAAACTTTTTTAATACCCTATCTATACTATTGTTGTGGTTGTGGCTATAGATAATACACTTATAGTGGCAGGTGGAGGAGAAGGTATAATCTCCATTCTGCTGTTAGGTACCTTGCGTAGGTATATTAATATTTGTGAAGTCGAGGATACTTTATATTATTTTAATTTTTCTTGCAACCGAAAATTCTAAAACTTTTTTCTATTACTAAGGGAGCTTATTACTACCTATAAAAATATTCAGACAATTTGATTTTTCCACTCATTGCCCATTGGGGGGCCGATAACAAAAAGGTGTCCAAAAGTGCAGTGCCAGTCGCACTACATCGAGCCGAAGACCGCAACAGGTGGAAACACCTCGTACGAGACCTTCTTGCAAAGAGTCGCGACCCTCAATCATGAGGGAACGACTGAGGAGTAGGATGTTTATATTCACCTCATTGGCCAACCCTAATTCAGTAGTCTGCGGGGACTGTCGATATGCGGCGAAGCTCATAAATCTTCAAGAGTGCTTCCGCAATTATCAATTCGTTAGATTACGGCACCGTGCTACTCATATCTGAACGCGCTAACGAGCTGGGTGCTGCTGTTTAATAAAGTAACCAATGTTTTTAGTTTTAAAGGCGATTAATTTTTAAAGGATTTCCCACGTATTTCTTATTTAAACTTACGATTAAAGACACTATCATGGTGAAGTAGGACTTCATGTGATCGAGATATTTGATATTATTGAGCTTATGATAGCGATGGAATTTCTTGATAACTCGATCACAAGTATTAAAATGCTTTTTGTGCTAAAGAGGCAATAAATATTATTTCAACACACTTGCTCGTAAAGTGAGCCCTAATACATCGCTTTTAATGCCATAAACCGAGCTATAACAAACGCGTGCAATAATATATAAAACATTAGTACGTAATAGAATTAACCCTACAAAGTTAAATTAGTACCTTACTGCAAGTTCTATGCGAGTAAACAGAGCATTCCCAATTTAGCCGGGTTATTTTTTTAGTAACAACAAAGAGGTCAACTGCTGAAAATTCATATACATTTTTGGAATAAATAAACGAATATTTATTATTATCAAAATAAAATAAAAATTTGGTCCTATCGGTTCGATTAGGTACTCTAAAGCCTAAACACTCTATAAATGAATCACTTTCATTTATGCAAAAACATATCTTTCGCAACATTTATCTAAACGTGGTGTATTTCTATTAGTGTGAGAGGCTTTCGAGAACTGTTTCAGAAGTTAAATTTGCCGACTTCACAAGTGAAATTTGCAAGTTGAGAGCAAGCCGCCAGTTTGAGTACAGACAAGCAAAGGCAGAGGCACATATATGTAGTTAATAACAAGTTACTTTCATTAAGCTAAAACATTTATTACTTAGATGGACATGCCTTTATGATGTTTTGAAATCTAGGCGTTATTAAATCTTTACCTAGTACTTAAAAGGGAAAAAATGTAGTTAGATAACAATAGTCTCTTTATATTAAGTTTAAGCTCTCGTGCATTGCAACGCCGTTACAGGGCGTCACATGGTCTGTAAAAACTATGTTACAATCTTTAACTCTATGACTTGCGAATTTTTTTTATGACTTTGTAGGTGTTATAAAACTGGGTAGAACTCATGCCTATTTAACTATATCATTTCATAGCATGCAAATTAGTAATAAAACCGTTTATAATAATTTAATGTTATTTACCTATACTATTTTATATAATTGATTATCCTGGAGAAAATGTCTAGCAGAGTGTACATCGATCTTCCTTACTCTTTATATTTGAGGAAATCTTCAATACAATAGAAGCCTCTGTACATCCGCCATTTTAATCTTAAATTGATTGAAAGGCAATAGTTTAATATCCTCGGGTTTTTTATTATAATTTTTTATAGCCATCGCATAACCATTTTTATTAAACCGAGTAGTTTTTGGTGCCGTGTTTAAAACGAGTCTGTTTATATTTCTTAGGTTTTATCCTTTTTTTGTATTATTATTACTTGTTTTATCCCCGACTCGTTGATAGAGATGCTTATTTTGATTTACGAATTTTCCTAAGTCCAAAATATATAAACACGGAGGAATTGCAAATGAATCTCTAACAGTATTTGTTTTATTTCATTTCTAGATTTCAAATTAATTGAACTATATTTTTGAGATGGTAATTTAAATTATTAAGATGTAAAATAAGTAATAATAAGTAAATAAGTATTAATTATAAGTATTTTACCTATGTTTCTTAGATGAAAACAAAAGTAATGATATAGGCAAGGCACATACTTAAAACATGCAATGCATTCGTATATGAAATGAGCTTCAAGAGTTTAACTGAGGTCACTTTATTGAACAACGGCGTCTCGAAATAGGAAACAAGTAATTTTGTAAGATAAACGACCAATGGAATTGCTTTTGATATGTTCAAATTGTATTAAGTAATTTTAAGCGTTGCGTGCTTTTTGTAATTATTTTAATAACATTTTCACTAAGACTCGGTAACGAGTGTTTTGTCGGCAAATCTAAACGGTTTGTGGTCAGCGTGGTCAGTGACCACCCATCGAGTTAGGCGGAAGGAAACAAAGAATTAATCAAATCTGGTTAGTTAGTTTTTTTTAAATATATTAACAACGGCAACAAGTTGTTTCTTTAGAGAAATTCCCTTGATATTTGGTACTTTTTATTAATAATATTTTACCCAACACTACCTATTAATTAAGTTAAAATTAAAAAAGGAAAATTAGAGCTTTTTTATGTCTTTGAATAATAATAAATTCATTCGTCATAAAGTGAGTAATATGTACTTTCAAAAATTAAATAAAGAGATTTTGAACTTTTTAAACGATTTCAAAAATTTAAAAGTAGGAGGTCTTCATATCTATTCTTCACATATTTTTTTTTCTATGTATGTTCACCAATTACTCGAAAACGGCTGAACCGATTGAAATGATACAAACGTTATCAATTTTGTTCCTAAGTTATTCACATTTTTTAATTTTGAAATCAATTCAGTATACTTTACCATTTTTATGTTTTGATTCATAATTTCGTGATTAGATCCGCGATATTTTTCGTATCGAATAAGAAATACCTAATGTGTCATTTATAGCTCTATTTAAAATAATAATTACTTACATTTATTCACATGTATAGCTTTAAAAAACATTTCGCTCGCCAAATTTGAATATCACGAAACTCCGCTTAGAAATATTTCGAGTGGAAGTATTCGAAAACTAGTTCGCATTGCTCGTTATGTGAGAGTTCAGGGGGCCTACTCTTGAATGCACTTTTCTTTAAATCCGGGAAATTTTCGGGCGTTTTCACTCTCAATGTGCATTTTCGGATAGCTCATCCGTACAACGAATGTTTATGGATGAAGGCGATTACCTGACCGAAAGAGGTGCCCTCAGAGGTTTTTATTTAATAAGTTGTTAATAGACCACGAGGGAATTTAATTGATACCGTCTAAAAATACTAGACTCTGGGCCCTAAAAAATCCGCGAGAAGTTTTTTTAAAAATGTATATTCGAATTACAATAGGTATTGTTTTAATAAAATTCACCGCGGCGCCACTTTCGGACACTGACGCGCCTTAAGTATTCAATGTAAATTTAAGCAGATTGGTTTATATTGAGCAACACATACATATTCTCCGTAAATTGTCTGTTTACTAACTTTAAGTCATCCGTCCGATCCGTCCGTTTCGTCAGCCCGAAACTACGGACTAATGCAGTTGGTAGTAGGCCTCCAGACGGGGCAGAACCACTGTGGAACACTTACGTCGATTTCAACCACCAACTCCGAGCTTGTTTTGTTACTATTTTAAAAAGTTTACACTCCCATTACATAAAGTAGGTTAAAGAAAATCAAGTTAAAAGTTACATGTTTCACCACTCTGAAAGTCCAAGTAAATGCCAATTCCATTTCAAAACTGAAGTGAAGGAGCTTCTTGCATTCGTTTACGACACTAAAGTCAGCATTTGGTTTAAGAAGTTTTAAGACGTTTTTATTTTTAGTACCTAATAATTTCTTCTCAAATTTTAATTAGGTTTTAAAGTAATTCAAGATAGAGAAAGGGCATCGGAAAACATCGGAAACAATTCGATTACATACAAAGATAGTTTGGCCCTAAAAGTCATTGCAATGAAATAAATGTCAACGTCATTTCTAAGAAAATTAAAAACACGATGCCCATTATTTATCTTGAAGTACCTTTAACCATTACTTTACCAAAGGTATCTAAATTGCGCAAACTCACAAAATCCAAAGCTCTTTGATTAAACGTCTAATTTAAATACTTCAAATGAAGTTTAGCTCTTTTATTGATGTAACTTTTATCTTCCGCTCTTCGAAAACGAACTCTTGAAAGCCTTGACGCTAATTAAACGGAGAGTTGATTAATAAGTCTCTAACTATTTAACAAGCGACTACCATTGTCTCCTCATAAAAACCGGGAAAAAAGGACAGTAGGTACCTAAGTCGGGAAAGAAAGAATCGTCGGATGAAAACGCCGAGTCATTCATTCTAGCTTTAATTATCTTACTGTTTAAACAAATCGTTGGATGCCGATGCTAGCAAAGATACTTTTTTTTTATAAAATGTTGAGAACTCCATGGTTAAAGTCAAATAGATCTTTTTTTAATGGACTATTCGTTTGCTCTTATTGAAGAATACCTTTCTACGATCCAGAGTTTAATTGTCATTCCTAATATTTTATTTAAGTTGATCATCAGCCATTTTTAATGTCCCCCACTGCTGAGACACGGGCCTTCCTTATGAGTGGATAAGGAGAATGGGCCATAACCCACCACGCGGGCCCAATGCGGATTGGTAATGCAGCCGGAACCAACGGCGTTAAGCACGAATAAGTTCGGAAGTTCGAGATATTTTTTTTTTTCACCCATCTCCCAGGCCACCAGGCCTGTGCCCCAGCAGTGGGGACATCAAAAATGGCTGATGGACATCTCCCAGGCACTAAACCAGTGCGCCACCGAGCTCCTCAACATATTATTAAAGTATAAGAAGAAAACAAGCATGAGACTATGCTAAATTCCTTATTTGGTATTAAGCATATCAGTTACAGATTACTATAAAAATTTACTATAACTCACTGAAACATATAAGTCAACTCATAATGATTTTATTTATCCAATTTGTCTCCAAAAATATCAGAGACAGAAATCTTACAGAAAATCACGGAATTTTAAAGTGTGACTCTTTCGGTAGCAAATAGCAATTTAAGGTTGTCGCAAACATTCAACGGTCTGAGTCTGATTTCAGCTAGCGTTTGCAAAACTGCGAACGACGTGAAGATAGCTCCACTTCCTGATGGAAATGCGTTTTCAATGGTCCGGACTATCTCCTATGGCTTATGTTATGTTCTGTGGACTCTTGCCAAGTCGTAACACTGTCTCTTTTTAAATACGTTAAGTTGTAATGAGGATTGAGGTATTGCGTCAGTCGTTTTAAGTCGAATTTATATACCTATACATTTGGAATCGAAGAACAGCTATGTTTAAATCATTCAGCCAATGGCTAAAGAGCAGTTGATGTTGTTATTTTATTGTAATAGGTATACCTATTTCTCCAATGATACTGTACTGATTTATGAGTGATGAAATAAAATCTTAATATATCCAATCCATATGTTTAAATCTTTTAAATCTATACATTTTACACAAGCAATAGCTATAATTTTTGTCAATTTTGATGATAATAAATTGAAGAAAGCTTTGATTAAAAATAAAATAAAAGTAGAAACTAACATCAGCAAGATTTTTCACGTAGGCAGGTACATAATAGTCATCAGGGAGGGAATACTGACATGTCCTGTACAGTGTCCAATAATTGCACAAGCAGGCTTTGATCCTACCGCTCGTCTTTACCTCGGAATGAAGAATAGCTAATAAACATCAAAATAATTGGATCAAGGAACTGACAGCCCTGTTTTTCAGCTTGTTACTATTAAAATACTTATATTCGAGTTGTAGATAAACAAATAATGGAATTAAAACTAAGCTTATTACTTTTTTAGTTTTTTTTCATTCGGTTGCTGGCAGACTAATGGTATTTTTTTCATGGCTTTATTTATATTGATTACATAGAAAGAATCAATCTAAAGAAGAGTAAACTCACAGAATTATTTTAACTTACTTACTAATACTATTTTGACTTCTTACTTGTGATTTTGTTGTTATGATTCTGGATATACTCGTAAGAGATAAATTATAGCTTTGGATTGTAAATGGGTTCTTGAAGAGATTTTGATGAGATCTCCAAGGTAAACTATTTATCATTAAATTAATTCCACTATACAAGTTTCAGCTGGTAGCCATTTAAAATCGCCAACAATAATTGATTAGCAAATAGTTCTATAATGAAACCATTATTTATATGCACCTGCGGGAACGGTTACATACGTTGCGCTGCGCAGGAGTTTGGTGACCTACTGGTAAAATTATATATCTTTAGTAGCCGACGACAAAAACTGTAACGAGGGGCGTTAATGGCTGAACGCCATACAATTCCACATAGTCGCTTATTAGTAATTGGCCATCGATTTTCTCAGGCTTGTACCTAGGTTACTGGATATGCCATCTCTATGGATTGAAATAGTTTTATGGTTTGCGTTCAAAATATCCATACTTTTTTTTAAATTAAACTTAACTTTGATGCACTGTCAACATTCAGAAATATTTTTTAGTTAATAATGATATAGTTACTTTATATAAGAAATTGGCATCATTTTTTTTGACCCACAGCTTATACCTTATACCTACTATAAAACTTGACAGCTTATGCTCGTAACAAAGCCATATTTGCGTCTCTATATACAAGGATTTGAACTCGGGACTTTGGCGCAATATAGTTCGTGGTCACAAAACCATCATCAGTGGCAACAATGTAATAATTGTTGTAAAATTTACAGCTGCCTTCAACTTTGGTGGTTAAAATCTGCTGCAGTACTAAGAAGATTTATAAGGTATTGCAGCCATATTTTTTGAGAGGAGAACATAAATTAAGTTAATGTTACAGTTAGTCGTCAGTGAGACGTGGTTCTGCTAGGAGATTGATAATTTCCTGATGTTACTACATGTACTAAGTAATTAATGTTATTTTTAATTTTTTGATTTTTGGATTCAACGCTATCGTTATAAATGTTTGAATTTATATTACAAAAAAAAGTAACAATTAATCGTAAAATACTCAGAAGGTAAATGAAAAATGCTGATAATTCATAAGTAGTATTTCTGCATTTATCTGAAAGGGACGAAACTCATGATCTCTGAGCATAGACTCGGTACTCAACTCAGCCCAGTCAACCTTAGAAGTACCTAACTGAATACTACCATGTTACACCAAATATAAGTTCATAAAGTAAGGCTTCAACTTAATGAAGAATTAAAGTCTGCTAAATTAAGTGTCCCCGTTCACGGGCCACTAACGACAACCACAAAACGTCACCACTGACCTGTAGTTTTCATACATTTTATATGAAACGCTGATAGTCGCCATATCAGTCTTATATCAAAGGCGGCGTTTGTGGCTGTGGTTAGTGGCCCGTGTGCGGTGACACTAAGAGAATAGCATAGAAGAACTATTGCAACTGAAATATTTGCGGTCTCTTCCATACAACTTTAATTCCTCGCCCACATAGGGGATGCGCGCTAATCACTCAGGCGCTTGATTATCAAACAAGTATCGGAATGTACGCGTCTCGTGTAGAATCCCTTTTTATATGCCGCCGCCTTCGATCAAGAATATCCTAGATAACGCTTCACGAACTAAAACAGGACGCAAAAATGGCACCTCAAATAGCGTCCCACTAACAAACTTGGCGCTTATTTTGTACATAATCACCTCTTATTTTGTACAAACTCACCTTTTATATCACTTATTTTGTACAAAATAAGCTTATTTTGTACAAAAACACATCTTTTATCACTTACTTCGTTTTACTTTGTGTGTGGCACTTACTAAGCGCCCATTTTGTAAGTGGGACACTATTAGAGGTGCCATTTTGAGACTCGGATCGGACATCTAGGATATTCTTGATCGAAGGCCGCCGCCCATTCAGACGCGATTGTTAATGGCTGCCAATTTAATGCTTTGTTTCATATACCCTTTGAAATTGTAAGTGGAATAATTAACTTTCCAAACGATCTATAGGCATGTTGGTAATTAACTAGATATATATACAATACTAAATAATATACTAGAAAAAATACGACTGTATCAGAGAGAAAATCAGAGCATTGGACCGGATATCCAAAGGTCGCGGGTTCGATTCCCGTCTGAGTATTGATCTGGTGCGAGTCGTATTTTTTCTAGTATATTATTTAGTATTGTATAAAAATAGCATTGTGAATGCAAAAATCTCAAAATTAAAAATAGATATATATATTTTGAACAACTATGTTTAGATTAACAACATATCGAAATAATTATTTTTTTGGAAAATTGTTGGGTATTCAAAATGCGAATAGAACAACATCCTTATATTATAAATGCGAAAGTCAAGTTTGTTTGTTTAAGTATTTGTCTGTTACGCCGTCACGTCTTAATTCCATACACATTTTTAGGGGTACAGAGAAGGACATCTCATCCCGGAAGAAGGTACTGTTCCCAAAGGAACAAATAACTGACCACGCAGACAAAGTCGCGGGCGGTCGTTAGTTGTTAATAAGTTCGAGTATAATAATATAAGAAAAATATTTTTGTTAATTCATAAAAACAATACTTAATTAGGATCCAAAAATATTTTTTATTATTTATCTTTTAGCTATCCTAATCACAGAATACATAATAGTACTAACTTTCATAATATTAATTCTAGTTCCAGTAAGGAATTAAGTATTTTTAAAATATATAATACTAGCGGCCGCCCGCGTATTCGTCTATTCTCTAAGTTTTTTGCTATCCCTCGGAAACAATACTTTTTTCGTGATGAAAGCTCCCGATAAAAGTATTGTTATAAACCCTTTGTCTTTCTCTGTACCCCGCTGGCAACATGTTAGTAAAATTTAATCATGATCGGTTCAGTAGTTAAGACGTGATCGAACAAACAAATAAACGAACAAACGGACTTTCGCATTTATAATACATATATTTTAAGTAAGGATTCTATAAAAAATGGAATAAATAGGGCATTTATAATAATACATATATTTAGATATATTAATTTTATAGTAAGTACTTAGGATTATTTATGTATATGTATTGCTATGTATGTTTATATATAGTTATTGAAGCTAGATCTTTATTTATAATAATAATAATAATAATGCATTTATTTCAAGTAACAAAGACCCATTACATATAATTCAATCAAAATAATTATCAACAGTCACATTAGGTAAGTATAAGTATAAAATTAAAAATCATTTCTTAAATAACAAATCATTCATTAATTACTAACAAAATTATATTAATTTCGGACGGCTCTGTCACTGTGTATATGTGCAATGTGTAGGTTACAGCAGTGGTTAATATAAGAGCAGTCGAGCCTTGCCGCGAGCACGGCCAGCATGCTGTTGGTGCTCCCCCGCACTCGGCGCACTAGCGATCCAGCGCGCTTTCGCATTACGGTGTAAAAGCAATCCACCCTCGCTTCCGCAAACATTGTGGATGCACTGCAAAAGCGGGGGAGCCCCAACAACATCCTGAACGCGTCATTAAACTGGACTCGAAGGGCGCTATACGATTTAAGCGTGTAGTCACTCCACAGGCTGCAGGTGTAGAAAGAGGCACAATAAGCTCTAAAAAGAGTCAACTTTACCTCTCTCGAACACCGAGCAAATCTGCGAATCAACATGTTCGCTCTTACCGACAGCGCCCTTCGTTCCCTCTCAATGTCCGCATCGTCCTTCAGGGCTGGCGTAACTAGGTGACCAAGATATTTAAACATCTCTACTCTTTCCAACGGAGATCCATTTAGAAATAGCGGAGGCATATTTGTCACTTTTCTTGGGCCACCCTGAAAGACCATACATTGACTCTTTTTACAATTATATGCAAGCCCATGATCGATTGCATAGTCCTCACATATCCTTAACAGCTTTCTAAGTCCACAAACCGAAGCACTCAGCAGCACCATTTATGATCACCATTTATGATCAACGTATTTTTTTTACTTAGTTGTCCATTTTTTTGCCGCCACTCTTTCCAGTCGACTGTTAGAGAATGCCTTAAGGCATTAAGTCCGCCAATTGTATTTTCGTATGCAATAAAATTGAAATAAATAAAAATAAAAATAGGCACCGATATTTTATCGTTTAAAAAGTACTTTACACAGAGGAAAACCTCTCTAGTCACTTAAAATTGCGGCCGAATAAATCGCGATCGAGATTGCTGGCCTCATTTAAAAATAGACTTCTCCCTTTTCCAAATATGTCCGCCGAGCATTAATAATTTCCCTTAAAGAATTTCCGTTTTTTTCTGTAAATCTGTTTGCATATTTCCGTCAGAAAGAACTCGGAACAAGAAAGTGCGGGACAGAGATATCCCATAGGAAATCTGCACAAAAAGGTTTCTGGACAAACAATGGAGATACCAGACTATTTGAACTTTCGGGGATACACCAGTGGTGGAGCCAACTTGTAAACTACATTAGTTTAAAATATTGCCTTTTTGTTGTTTTGTGTATTCACCGCGTTATGAATGATTCGCTTTTAGTTGATTGAATGGACAGCGATTTGTTGTTTTCTGAGTTAGGAAGTTGTTCTTGTTTCCACTCTTCTTGATTTCTTTTATTATGTTTCAAAAACTTTTGCATAGTTGTAGATAATACAAGCATGTGCTAGTTAAATTAAGCTTAGGATAGCAAATCCTAAGCTAAAATTATTTTGCAAATAAGAAAGAAATAAAAAATATATTTTTTTTTTACAACAGGGACTGAAAAGGAATCCTTAAAATTTAAAATGGGGCGACTAGAGCATGTGGGGTGAAAGAGCGCTGTTTGCAAATTTTGAAACGTTGTAATCTTTTATTTCAGGCCGCATAGTTTTCGACTTATGATGAAAAATGTAAAAAAAATACCGTTCCCCCCCCCTTATCTCCGAAGTTTGCAAAGAGAAAAATCTGAAATAATTCTAAGTTATAGTAGTTTATGTAAAGATTACAGGAAAAATAAAACGATGTCTGAATATAACACACTTCTTTAGAAATTCAAACAAACAAAAAATTCATATGTTCCTCTACCAGTCAACAGATGGCCCTGACCTAAGAAAAAAAATAGGTCCATTATCGGCCAAGAGATGGTGCTGACCTAATACTGCAATAATAATTTTACTATTCATCAGCTCTGCAGTGTATTTATTATGATGGTACGGAAACCCGCGGTGCGCGAGTCCGACTCGCTCTTGACCGGATTAATAAAATTAACTTCTCCATGCTTTTGAAATGATAAGCGATAGTTTCGACTTAGCAGTATAAGTTGCATCACATTTCTTTCAGCATAGTGAGTTACAGCTCTTCGAATCCTTTCAAATCCTACATTATACTTTAAAAAAAAAAAACTACAGAATATTCCAACGAAGCTAAATAATAGAACCTACGTTCAAAATTAGTATTCTTACCCACCTGATTTTATTATAAGCCAGCTGTAACCCAAAACAGTAAGTAAGATAATTTAGTCTGGAAATTCTTCAACATTTGAATTCCGCTGTTACCTCCACGTCTTGGCAGATAAGGAGACCAAATTATACCAAGTTAATACTATTTTGCATTAAGTACGAGTAAGCTTGGATAAGATTTATTTCTGAATACATTTATTTGGTATCTTTATGTTTTACGCGACAATAGGCAGGTATTTAAAGTCTTCAAGGTTTTTGGGAGTACACATTTCACTTTTATTCGAGAAAATTTGATTATGTCTTGCTTTTAAGTTTTGCTATATGGCTTTTTGATATTAAACAGCAATCAAATTTTGATCATTTAAATCAATGGGGAATTAAGAATGATTTTTTCATATTGTTTTTAAATCAATCGGGAATTAATAAGGATTATTGCAATTCCGACAAATAAAAGTACCTATTTATCTGCCATCGGTAAACCCTTTTTATGTAGCAAGTTGTTCATATTTCCGGAAAAATATTGAGCAGTAAACTTGGGGATGATTTAATTACCTTCAACCCCTGAAGCTTAGCCCCGAAGAAAATTTCTAAAACTCTTCCTTAAGCCAACATTACGTCGTAGCAAAAGTACCTCCTTAGAGTTTAATCACAACAAAACATTAATGAATCAAATGGAAAACAAACAAGTAAGCAGGCTTATAAGTTTATCTTTAAGTCTTCTCAGGTGAAAATTCCTGAGACTGTTTTATTCGGATAAGAAGTCGGTAACTAGGCTGGTTTCATAAGATTTCAAATATACGGTCAAACTTCTTAATGCCAGTTGGAAATCCAACCGAAATTTTCTAGGTAACTAACCGTTACGAGACTCTTAAAAAGTTGCTGGAGAAATTAAAAGTGGGTTGAATTTTCTTTGTACTGAATTTGTAATGTCTAATTAAGCTGAGATATATAAATATACTAAGATACAATAAGGAAAAAAAAATACATTTGACTAGCCCGTTTTTAGATGCCATAATGAAACGTTAAGTCAGATATTTTGGTTACGGGACGAGATGGGAACGGGACGGTAGGTACTGGTATGTTCAGGATGGGTCGATATGGGGCTCGATGACATGAGATGAGCTAGGACTGCTCGAGACGCGCTAATGGTATAGGATCGAATGAGATTAGATGACGAAATAGGATGAGTTAGGACGAGAAGGGATGCATTTGAATAAGGTGATTTCGGACGAGTTGGGATTAGATATAACAAGACGGGATAGAATGAGATAATTATTCGCACACGTTTCTAGTCAAAACGGAGCATAACTAGAAGTGCCGAACTATAAGGAAACTATAATAAAAATCGCCTCATTTCTTATTGAGATGTTAAAAAAACTGTTTTTTTTATCGCAATGATTGTATTAAAATTGCGGTTGCTATTTTCAAGAAGGACATACTTTTGAAGAGGCATGTTTAAATGAATAACAAAGGATCTTTCAGACCGGAAAATTTGGTTGTCTGCTTTCCATGCGGGTGGGGCAAATACACACAAATACCTATGTGTGGACGTCAATTAACGAGCTATCGCAGACTTAGGAATGAAAACTTTTTTTAAATATAATATTTTAATGTAAATCTAAAAACCAACTTGAGGAATCCTCAAACATTAATTTACAGCTTACAATTGAATTTTGACAACCCTGTCAGAATTTTTCTTCTAAATTGTCTAGAAAATCAATAATTATTTCCCTAAAACTTTCCCCTAATGAAGATCATAAAAATCAGTTTTATCCCTTTCGTATTTACATTTAGACATAAACTTATGTATCGCTATTTCTAATATTTTTTTGGAATATAATAATTTATTGCTTATTGTCCATCAGCCATTTTTGATGTCCCCACTGCTGGGGCACAGGCCTTCCTTATGGGTGGTAAGGAGGATGGGCCATAACCCACTTCGCGGGCCCAATGCGGATTGGTGGGTGTTAACGACTGCAAATGCAGCCGGGACCAACACGGCTTAACGTGCCTTCCGAAGCACGGAGGAGCTCGAGATAAAAAATTTTTGGTCACCCATCCCATGACCGACCCTTGCGAACGTTGCTTAACCTCCACAATCGCTGGGCCAGGCGCTCAACCACTGCGCCACCGAGCTTTTTGCTTATTAGTTACCTAGATTTACTAACACTGGAATAAAATTATAATTTTACATAAAGGGCGCTTGGAAATAAACTTTTATAGCCAAATATGGTAGATAGATGGAGTGCCATAGCATGCATAATAAACCCCGTAAAATTATTACAAAGCCTTAAAATCTCCAATTTGAAAAAATAACATAAACTGCATAAGTGGCATAGTACGAATGTGTATTTTGCCTTTAGTTGTGATTGATTATTGAAAACAAAACAATAGTACATTTTGCGTTTAGGGTTGTCACTTTAACATACAAATAAAAAAAAAAACAAAATGTCTGTTGTGATTTAAGTAAAATTATTCGGCTTTATAATGTTTTTTCAAAACACTTCGTATAAAATACTCTTTAAGTATTTGTTATTTATGCAAGGTATATTTCTCAATTTACTTTTACAACGTCTCGTCTAATACCACAGAATACATATTATCTATACTGTGGTTTCCTTTTCAAATCCGCACGGTAGACAAATAAAGCCAGGATAAATTAAGTAATAAACTCAAATAGTCCATCATGATTACCGCAAGAATTACTTGTAAACCAGCCAAGGAAGTAATTTACGGGAATAAAACAAAAATGAGCGTCTGTTTCGGTTATTTCTAAAGGCTATAAAACCGGTCCATCGTTGCCCACCCGGGCACATAATAAACAAACGTTACAGATACGGGTGGTCGGGCACAAAACGTTGTGCGATTTGTTGACACGGCTGCCGTACCCTCCCGACCCTCGCGACATGTGTTTAATCAATACAACTCGACAACATTACTGAAAATAGCCGAATAGGTTCTAGCTTATTTTCACTAATAATAGGGGTTAAAGTTTGAAATTGGCCGATTTTCTCTCACGCACATAGGCTCTCATATCTTCTATGATAATAGAGATGCTTCAGTTATTTGTTCTTATTTCGAATTATGATTATGACGGCCCACTATCAGCAATAAAAATATTTCTGATTTTCTTTCCTGAACTCTTTATTTCTATGATCTGTGAACTTAGCCGATACTTATATTTTTCACTTTACACATGTAGTACAGTTAGCTGAGTCGCTTTCTGATTTCTGTAAGTGCTTAAGTTACGTCGGAATACTCAAGACCGTGATGTAGCCGTGCAAATCCATGCAGACCGCTGTCCTGCCACGGCTGACGCTTGTGTAGTGGTCTATATATGTCTTAACAATAATCTGCCATAAATAGTCTGCCTAAACCAGAATCTGTCCAAACAAGAATCTGCTTAAACAGGAATCTGCCCAGCAAGAATCAGCCCAAACCAGAATTTTTCCTTAAACGAATAAGGGGGTCTATCGTGTTGTATGAAATGTCACGGCACGGTGGTGGTGGTTTCCTCTTTGGGTAAATTAAATGCCCCTGGATTTAGCACAGTGAAAGATCTGGAGCCCTATTTTCGAATCAGCATTCGTTTGAAATCGTTCGTGTGACTTAAGTCCATACGATGTAACACTCTAATAAGCTATACAAATTTATCCGACTCGGACCTCGGTGAAGGTGTCGCTGTCGTCTATGTAGTTGACGAGCCTCACTTAGTTCTAGTTTTGACACCTGGGTCATATAAGTTTGTTCTCACTCTACTGAAAAACAAGCAATAAAAAATACGGATATTGCTATATCGATTAAAAATGAGTAGTAAAGAGCGCTTGACGCCAGCCGAAGGATTCAAAATAGGGCCCTGTGTCTATTTTAACCAGTGCTTCTCAAAGTGGGCGATAGCGCCCCATTGTGGGCTTGCAGGGGGCGGTAAAAAGTGAAACGTGATTCTAATTATGGTAAAGTTAAAAGTTTTGGGAAGGGAGGCGCTAGAAAAAGAATTGATTCTCAAAGTTGCAAAGGGCGGTACACGAAATAAGTTTGAAAACCTCGCTGTTAATTTGGAAGCCACGTGTATGTGATAAGGCTGTATCTCACAACAAACAAGCAACAACGAATACAAAAAAAATATATAAATGCGAATGATGTCGAAAACCTGTATTATATCAAAACAGCAGATGATTTAATCTTAGCGACACCTTTATGGTCCGTTTTGCTCGAAATAATAATTATGTTTCCTTGTACAAAGAGGGGAAAAAACACCATAAAATTACAACGAAGAATATGAGATGGCAGGGAGAGGCACTTTTACAAAGCCTATGTTACGTAAATAAGGAAACATGTATTGTATAAGAAATTGTAATATGGGTTTCATTAAAACATTCCATTTTGAATACATTTGTGGGGGTGTTATGTGAAAAGGTGAAACGACTGAAGGATGAGTCTGTTTGGTAATAGGTACTATTAATATTATCATTTTAGGGTTCCGTACCAGAATGGTAAAAAGGAACCCTTATGGTGCGACTTAGTCTGTCTGTCACAGCTGGATATCTGAAGAACTACTAATGCTATCAACCTGAAATTTGGAATAGTTGAAAAATGTAAAATAGATACCATTCCCCTCCCCTTATCTCCGAAGTTTGCATAGAGAAAAACCTGAAATTATTCTATGTGATAGAAATTTATGTAAAGTTACAGAAATAATTAAACGATGTCTCACTTTTTCAGAAATTATCAACAAAAATTACACTAGTACCACTATCGATCAAGAGATTGCGCTGATCTAAATCTGCAATATTCTACACCGCAGTGTATTTACGAGTAAGTATAAGTAAGTAAGTAATAATAATGATGGTATGGAACAGCCTTGGTGCGCGAGACCGACTCGCTTTTCACCGGTTTTTATTTGTGATGTTTTTCTTGTTTTTTGCTGATAGATAGATAGATAAATTGTTTATTTGTTGCAATACACATAGAAACATCTGGTAGTACAAGAATAACAATATTATACGAAAAAAAAACAATGAAAACTTAACTAATGGTAATGCGGATGTGCCTATGTGCAGCAGCAGCAAACAGGGTCTAGGCTCGGTGTAATATTTTCGCCCGTGGGATAGGCGAAACACCGATTTTCAGCCTTCACCCTAACTAACCTAAAAGGTGGACGGGAAATATCATCGAGAATCACAAGGATACGTATGTCAAAATATAAGTAAGTCAAAATATTAATGGAAGGGAAAAGGAATACATTATAATATATAAGTATGTATACCATAATTGATGATGAATTTGCTGAATTTAGACTGAAGATACTTGTAAATTAAGTTTAAAGAGATATTTAATATAGATTTACAATATTATTTAAAAGCGAAATGGTGCTTTTCTATTTATGAACTGAAAGACGAAAATTTTACACTGTTGATTTTGTTCTGCTATGAAATTGAGCCTGCAAACAATTTTAATAACTAGGTACACACTGTAGAAATATTTGTTTTGCGCTTGTAACGCGGATATTAAGTGTGCTTAAGTTATTTGATAGAGCTTAATGAACCTGTTTTTATTCTATGTTAAAAACAAACAATATTGATACACATTTTATTATTATTTTACAGTTACTTGTACTTTAATGTAGGTACTGAAATTGAAAGTGAAGTGATGTTGCGGAAAGCTGTTGCTGGATGCTGGCAGTGTAGGACCAATCGTTGTGAAGATCCTTGGGGAAGACGCGCCGGATCGTCGGTTTTGAAGAATCGTCGGAGTAAGAAGATTGATCTTTTTATCAACGGAGTAGGTACTGAAGAAATGAAATGTCGTACTCTACGAGGAGCAAGCTGCGCGGAGAAACTCACAATGAAATGGAGGCTCAGTGGCTACGTGGGAGAGCGATAGGCCAGAGTTGTCGTCATTATGTGACTGATAAAGAAGAAAAAGAAAGAAAAAAACGATGTCTAATGCCTGACAATAATTTTTATATTTATAGTCAGGCAATAATAGGTACTGATTGGTTTACTACTCAAATAGTATTCTAATTGTATATTTTGGTACTTATCACAACTTTATCATCAAATTCATCATATAGCTAAAATAATTGTCTGTCCCACAGATGACAGAAATAAATACTTTGACCACTACTGTTCTGAGATCTGTCCTTTTCGTTAAGGTTTTCATACCATCTGGAATACTATTAGGTAGAGATGTTGGTAGGGTACTATAGAAACATCCTCAATGGTATTCGTTATTATTATATTTAATGGATCATTCATAGTCATAAGAACTCCTTAAAAAAGTCGAAATAACAAGATAAAAGGATTAGGTACGGTTAAAAATAATGAGGAACTACTTTAAGATCTGACAGATATGCAATGTTTAAAAGATGGCGATTAAATAAACCTTACAGTTTAGGTGTAGGGCTTACAGTGAAATTCAGCAACGATTGGATAATGGCCGCGGTCTTACCGACCGGAGGCATCGGATTTCGCATCACGTCGTGTTGATTGCCGAACGACAAACCCTGTGGAAGCCGGGCGGCGCAATTACTACCGAAACAGACACCCTCGCCGTGCCCGGTCATAGATCAATAGGTATCATTTACTATACCGATGTGGCATGTTGATCAAAACTGACCAAATATTTGTAGGTATAGAACTATAGACAGGGAAATATCAAACGTTACTTGTTACGCTTAGATGAACCACAACACTACGGTATTCTCCCTTTCTTAGGGTGCCTCTCCAACTAGTGAAAGTTGGCAGTCAGTCAGCTCTATTTGGACTTGTTCTTGGTAATGAGGATTGGGCGGCTCTCGTCCCAACACTATGGTAGTTCGTACTGGTGTTTACATATGAACTTTACCTTATCTACTTCGATCATGATCAAAGCTTCTCTATCTCTGTATTGTTTGTTTTTATAGCCACATACCTTACAACAATACTATAGCCAATCAAAACAACTACTTTCGAGACATTTCAGAAATCTTGACCACATAGACACGGTCAAACATTTATTATTCAATAATCATTTTCCCATTCCCTAGGTAAATATTCCCATGGGAAACCTCCCGTACTAGCAAAATTGTCTCTTGGTTGTCTTCATTTTATCAAACGTGTGATATGTGCTGACAGATAGAAGAATATCACACTCTTTGTTTGATGGAGTAAATCTCCATGCTCGATGAAACCATGCCCATGACAATAATTAGGAAGAATACCATAACAATCACAAAAGACAACAAGGAAAACTAATTTGACTTAGGTAATTTACCTAAAGGTACTTATATTCTGTGATAATACTTTAATTAATTAGAAGCCCATTCAAAGTACTTTGTTTTCGTTCATAATCTATGGTAACAAACAAAGTCCAACTCTCGACTGCAGGGACTTACTGGTTAATACCACCCGAAGGGCGCCACCCAATCTGCTGCTTGCTTATCTCAATTTAATGGCCTCCGCTTTTGTCTAATTTGCGGATACCGGGCTTTGGTTTTGTCGATGCTCAATCGATTGGCAAAAGATATGGGATGTTTATTTAGACTTAGAGACAAAATTTAGTTTGCTAATTGAAACGACACACTCAAAACCTCATGGATCTTTATTGTTTGAAATAAAGGTTTTTTTGTAGGTATAGTATTGTAAACAGCATCAAACACTGTATTTAAATTTCGAAAGTGAATATTTAACATGATCTCAACAATATTGAAATCACACATGCAGCATTAAAACAGAATTTATAAATGAGGATAAATAAAATGAGGTCATACATTTTCACCATAACAACGATACAGAATCTTCATACTATTTACGAAGTAAAAATGTAAGAATTCCGATATCGCCTCATTTGAAACGGCATCACGTTTAGCCTCAAATCAAAGGAACGATATAATCCCGTCGTTTCCTCCAGAGCCACGACAGAAAAATTGTGAGTCAAAGCTATTGTTTCCAATATCTAAGGGAGGAAAACTTTTATAGGGCACAAAGTGGGTATTATTCACGGGACGAGAGCAATCAAGCGCGGCCGGCCAAAGGACGCCGGACACGACGCCTCAGCAATGCAAAGATATTTTTTTCCAAATGCGGGCAATTTTCAAAGGGTTCGTCTTATGAGAGAAAAATTGACGTACCCTTTTCGATTACCGGAGTCGTGGATCAAAACCGTGACGCAATTAAGAGAGATTATTCCCTTTCCAATACTCGGCCTTCCCATTGTGTCTAACGTCGATATCTTCATCTTTTGAGCGTTTTCTCAGTGATTGGGACTCTTCTAAATTTAGACATACAATTACTTTAATGAATAGCCTTTCTTTACAACGTGCTGAGAGTCATTAAATAAAAAATTAGTATATTTCTATTACTAAGTCGAATGTTTTGATATTTGAATAGGTAGGTACTAGGTATAGGTAATAGGTAGGTAGATTAGTTTCAGAAAATGATGTTTCAAACTGGAGAACTATAGGTATAGTTCTCCAGTTTGAAACATCATTTTCTGAAACCAATCTATTATATAAATTAAACAAGGGGAGATCGATGAGACCGGCCATTTTCTTATTGCAGGGTCGTCCGAGAATTCCGAATATCGAAATACTGAATGCGTCTAAAATTTCAATTATTCTACAAAGTGGTATTCGTATTGGGAAATTGAATATGTGTTTAGGTATTTAAATAAGAGCCGCATGGTTAATTTAGTCACCATATTCCTAAAAGATGAAGAAGAAGAAAATTATATAATAAAACTGTAAATTCCTTGTGAAACTGTTTCATTTGTAGTAGGTAATTGCTGTTGTTTTCATTAACTAGTGTTGTACTTGGCACACGTAGCTTCCGTTTAGTTAAGAGTTTGTGCAGGCACACAAATACAGTTCTTAGCACCTTATTTGCAGCACAAAATCCTGTTCTACAATAATTTGCTCCATTTGAGATATCCAGATCGTGGATTTCTCAAATGAAGCAAACACACCATGTTTACAATTTCACACATCGTGTACACTTTGGGAGTATTTCCTTAAACTATTCCAGTTTGTATTACGTTACGTTAAGGTTCATATTAGCGTGGCGTTGTACGATATTTCTGATTATTTCCTTGCAGTGCTTGCAATACAGGTACTTCTGACAGGTCCACCCCAGTTTATAGGTTTGTATTCAAACATTACACACCTAAACAAACATTCTGCCAGTGCAACGAACTAACAAGAGCTTTAACTTTCAAACGACATGTGTTTATCTGATTTGGATCTTTACCACCCAGTCATAAAGCTTACTACAATCTCAAATCGTCTAATCATCTATTTTATTATAAATTATAACTTCAGGATGCGACATTAAATTCGTAATGCGTTACGGATATTTTTATTATTAATTAATATCAAACATGGATATCCGTTACACATAAATACATAATCATAACAATAATATATTTCACCTTTGACTTCAAAGTAGGTGGAGTTATATAAATTTTTACTTGTAGATAAAGTATTACAAGTAAAAATTGGCTGTTCGTTATTCTCAGTAACGAAACTCTATATTATAATAAAATTTTCAATTAAAATTTACGTCGTTCGTCAACTGAGAATCGTATAGGGTCTCTAGCGATGAAGATACAAACCCAGTGGGGTGATAACCAGATTTAACGGAGGATTTCAAAATGGCACCTTACGTGGGTATTCCAGTTACAAATGGTCGTATAATGTCCCCAAACATAACAAACACTCCATTTACACAATACACACACATGGATATTGAACAGCGTGTTTAAGCATTTTCCGTGTTTGATTTTGCAAATAATGGAAAACAAACAAATCTACCTCACGTACCTAGTCATATTTTGGGCAAATATGGCTAATACAATTTGTATTTTTTTTTCATATATAATTCATCTCATTTGTTAAAAATAAGTTGTTCCGTACCTACTGTTAATTTATTTTTCAATACTGGTCTAGTTGCTCGAAAATGTAAGTTTACGATGACAGTCGAGCGTGCGGAAAGTTGATTTTACCGCACGCCGTGCGTTTTTGTTTACGGAGTAGTACAGCGTGCGGAAAGTTGATTTTACCGCACGCCGGCGCCGTGCGTTTTTGTTCATTTCTACTAGCTTCCGCCCGCGACTTCATCCGCGTGGACAGTAGAAAAATATTGCAACCAGTTTAAAATGACCCCTTTAGTGTATGAAAGCTAGTACTACGGAGAGTTCAAGCTGTTTCCCTGGTTCCACCCACCTGAATTTGATGAAACATAGCTTAGATTTTAAGTTGGACCTCAATCTACTAAATTGTGAAAAATCCATCAAAATTTTTCCGTTTAGCGGTTTTTGCGTAATTCGCGCACAAATATTTAGAATTTACAGTTTTATTATATGAATATATTACAATTTCAGCAGTACCTATAATGTTTTCTCGCAAATGTATTGAAAAACGTAGTATGGCACACGGTTGTTAAGGTTTTTTAAAACTCGTGACGATTATAAACCCTCGCCTGCGGCTCGGGCTTATAAAACGTCAACTCGTTTTAAAAACCTCCTTACCAACCGATACAAGGTTTACTCTTTACCAACCTTGTATCATAAACTACTATTTCGTTTGATTGTAAGTATTTGTTAGTTTTTGCATTAGATAATAACTAATCATGCTACACTACTTGTGGATTGTTGTCTAGTCTAGCTATATCTTATTCTTAAAGTTGTTATTTTAGAGATGATAATCTGTCGGTGTACCTATTTATAAATAAATAAAAAAATAAATAAATACACGAACATGAGTAGCCATGTGAAGAGACACTAAGAATTTTAGTACTGTCAAAGTGCTGATTATAGTATCTACTCCGCAGAATATTCATATTCAATATAACAGTTTCAACTGCAAATCTGCAAGATCAGGGATTTATTTTCTGCGGTCACTATAGACCAGCTAAAAATATTCCATACTTAAAGTCCACACCCGTTTGACTTGACTCTGTCTAGAATTCTATATTTTCCTTTGTGTTAAAAATTTTATAGCTTTTGCTAGAAACCTTTCCTGCGAATTGGAACTTTAAGTCTAAGCCTATTGATACACTTTGGCATGACACTTAACTACTCTAGTTACTTTTTGCGATACTAATTTGCGGTAAGTTGAAAATTTTATACGGTTATAAATTCACAGCCCTTGTCTTGGAATTCTGACTCTAACTAACTAGAAATAAGATTCTATTTTAAAAATAATCAATTGTGTGATATGGGGTTTATTCAGAGCACTCGTTCTGAGCCAAAGGGACTCCCTGGAGGCATGATCCCGAACTCCTCATTTATCATGCTTGTCACGTGTTGACCATCCTTCGCGTGTACTGTATTACATAAGTACATACTGTATTGCGAAAATATACTGACTAATGTTTTGGGTATGAAAAATAGAGGTCTAGGGGAAACTGTTCTATGCAGTGTGAAAACTACTTACATTTATTGACGATCTATTTCCTAATTAGAGCTTCGCCAACATCTAGAACAACTTGTTCCACAAACGGAGACGGCAATAACGACTAAGTGCATTGTAATATGAAGTTCCATAGTTTGAAAGTTAAAGCAAACATCGAACATAATGGGAGAGTCGAATGATTAATTCATCTCGCAAGGAATTTCGCATCTCTATTTGGTGAAAGACTTTGAAGATATCATCAGCAGACTTGATAGTTTAGCTTTCTTGTTAAATTAAAGTATGACGATTGCTAGCTAAAAACATTTTATTCCTAATGTCAGGGGAAGTTATATGTCACAATTTCGCTAAGTGATACAGTATTGACCTTTTGCGTTTAACATTTTGCGATTGCCAACCGCACGCTTTTGTCAGTGCTCTTTTTAGCTAAGTTTCTAAACTACGAAACCTTATGATCTTGATGTTGATTTCAAGTTAAATGATATAAAGCTAGAAATTAATTTAAAACGTTCTGATAAATATTAGGTATGGTATCCATGTGTAAACACCTTAAGTATTGATAGTGGCTTGGAAACTTCGATGGCAATCGTTAATGTGGATAGGGGTAGTGATGATTTATTGCGTGACTTGAAAGTTTGCTACTGTAATGATCAGAGAACAAGCTTTATAGCCGTTCAACGCTAAGGGCTCGTTAAGATCATTATAAATGCCAGGAACTAATAAAGCTATTGGATTGGGTGTTAGCGATAACAAAAGATAAATAATATTGGAGATCACAAGTAAATAGTTTTGTTACATGTTATATGTGAGGCAGTAATAATAGAACAACTGAAAAAAACTGTCAAAGTGCGTGTCGGACTGACGGACACATGAGAGACAGTCAAAGGAGTTCAACCTTCGGATATGGAACCCTAAAATGAATGTTAAATGAATTAATATAATTATGTACTTTGGTAAAATATTTATAATATTATAACTTACACACTGTAATAAACTTATAAACTTTACACTTACAGTAATCATTGGTTATTATAAAGAAAGAATCAAACAAAAGCAATTGCTATTTGCGGCGCCAACATTTTCTCTAATAAAATATCAATGATCCAGACCCTATTCGATTTAAATCCCTTCTACCGACATCAATACTAACGCCCCTTTACAGAACTTTTACTCAACTCAAAGAAAACCGCTTGTTTCGTACAAATCAATGGCGTTTTTATTTGCCACCCAATTTTCTTAACCAATACATCTCTTCCAACGGGAAGTATCTGGATAAAGGGCACAAAGCGAGAAATAACAACGGAAGCAGCCACAACAATAAAGCGAAACCAAATTAAGGATTCCACAACGAATATTTCTTCTTGAAAAAGGAGGCCAAAAATGTGGTTGTGATTTGAATTTATTACCCTAAGGCTATAATTTTATTTCAGCTTACCACGGAATATGGTTGGGCATCTTGTGCGTTACGCAGACAATATTATGAGTGTTGTATAAGTTGCATAACATTATTATGGTAACATTGATGACATGGCAACACTTGATTGTTAATGTGTGTGTTCATGTGTTGGTTGGTTTTAATAAATAATAATGGCGATTCAATAAAAACGAGTTCTTATTTCTTATTGGGAGACCTAAAAGACAGGTCTCAATGCCTGTTAGATTTAGAGATTTTGTATTAGACTAAAACTGTGCTAAAATCATTCAAATAAGTTGAAAAGGGAGATGTTGTATAAGTTGCATAACATATCATGGTAACATTGATGACATGGCAACACTTGTTTGTTAATGTGTGTGTTCATGTGTTGGTTGGTTTTAATAAATAATAATGGTGATTCAAGCAATATCTCAGTGTACCACAGGATCGTTGTACAATCAGGATCCAATATAATTTGTTTGCACAAGGCAATAGTAGATTATACAACAAGTGAAAAAAGAGGGAATTTAGTTCGAGGGACTAAGTTGGATCCCGAGAGCAGCGAAGGATTCTAGAGTTGAATCCCGAGCGTAGCGAGGGATTCAAAAGTAGAATCCTGAGCGAAGCGAGGGATACAAAGGACCGAGATGAAATTTTTTTTTCACGAGTTGTGTACTCTACTTTTTACCATTGACTGCGAGAAAAAAAAATAGCAGTAGATACCTATAGTATTTATAGTTGTCCATCAGCCATTTTTGATGTCCCCACTGTGGGGCACAGGCCTTCCTTATGGGTGGTAAGGAGAACGGGCCATAACCCACCACGCGGGCCCAATGCGGATTGGTGGGTGTTAACGACTGCAAATGCAGCCGGGACCAACGGGTTAACGTGCCTTCTGAAGCACGGAGGAGCTCGAGATAATACATTTTTGGTCACCCATCCCATGACCGACCCTTGCGAACGTTGCTTAACTTCCGCAATCGCTGGGCCAGGCGCTAAACCATTGCGCCACCGAGCTAACTAAGAGGGAATCTACATGATCAGTCTGGCATCAGTCCACTTCATCAGTTTGTATAGACTTTGAATTTTTACAGACTGAAGATCGTACCAGACTGATGGAATGGACTGATGCAAGACTAAACAACTAATCTCCCTCAAATATATAAAAAAGAACCCAAATATAAGACACTAAAAAGGACCTAATTGATTTAGCGGGATATTTTTTAGAAAAGAACCCAAAGATACACTAAAAAGAACCTAAATAAAATTGGCGGGAGTATTTTTGTCATTTAATTGTAGAACTATATCTTTATCTATGGAATAGCTCCATACTTTCAGCACCTTTTATTTTTTTTGTACCTAATTCATACGATGCGCGTGTCAGAAATGGTCAGAAACATGGAGAGAATTAAAACAAAATAAATCAATTTAAATAAAGTAATGTTTATTAAATTGAATCGTCCAATTTCTTTTATCCTACCACCTGTTCGGACGTCTTTTTTTAGCTGAGAGAAGAACAGGCGAAAGAAACTCGTCAGCTATTATCAAATCGGATATTTACAATTAAATCGTCACAAACAACAACAATATTAACTTAAAAGTTATCAGTTAATCTCTTTTATTCAACTATGGATACTAGTTACCAAGCAAATGCAAAATAAATGTACTTTACTTATTGTTACTACAAATAATCAGAATAATCATAAAATTGGGAATGAAAATTAACATCGGATAGCCATTAAACAACAACTAAGTCACACACAAAACAATTAATTCGAATAACACAATAACAATGAAGAATTTACTTAACTTAAGTCCCGTGGTGCTCCAAACTTAAAAGTCCAACGTATGCTCAATTTTCCATTCCTTAAATACCCACTCAATTCAACACAGAAAGTTTACCCCTCTCACCACTTTTCAACCAATCATAATCGACTATACTATTTGTACAAAAAAAAGAATATCAGAGATAACATTTTATAAAGCAAATACGTTGTAATCTTTTTGAAACTAAATCCCAATGAATTACCATAATTGTTATATTAATTACTGTAGTCTTACTTGCTTAAATTCTTAAAAATACGTTCAGCCAATGATAGGAGTTACAACTAACTATCGTGAAATTGTTAAACATAATAAATGGTAAGTCTTTTAAAACTTGCTAAGATATTTATAAGATATTTACATTATTTTTATTAGAACTGAATCAAAATTTAATCTTAAACAATACATGATTTGATCACACTATTACCAAACATTAACATTCTGAAGTGTAAGGCAAAGGCAAATGGTCATACAGCCAAAAATACAATTAATTAGAGAATAACACCGAAAGCTCTTCATAAAATCCGTCACGGCCATTCTGACAAGTACTTCGCTCTCGAAGTACAATGTAAAACATACATGTTAGGTATATTAATAGCAATCATAATGGTCCTTAAAAGTAATAAAACAGTCATATTGACAAAACCACTACTGCCAACAATGGGCATCAGTATTCAAAACAGTCAAAGTCAAATTTTGGCTCGCAAGCCTTGGCTCGCAAGCCTCTGCCCGTAGGCTACACAAACATGGCTCGCAAGCCTCTTAAACATGGCTCGCAAGCTTCTCAAACATGGCTCGCAAGCCTCTCAAAAATGGCTCGCAAGCCTCTCAAACATGGCTCGCAAGCCTCTGCCCGCAGGCCAAACATCTCATCTCTCCAGTCATAAGGCCACCATCATGATTATTACCAATATAATCTCCCACTTGTCTCATTTGATAAACAATGTTCACCCAACTCTTTATTGAATAAAAAAAAGATGTTTTACAAATAAAGATTACTAAAAAAATAACTAATTATTAGTAACAAATTTGATTTAATAAGAAAATATTTAAAAAAAGTATTTAAATTTTAAAGACGATGAAGAAAACTGTCAGAAGCCGTTTACCAAATAGGACAAGTAGAATAAACATACTGACTATATCAATATTATTCATCATAATGTCAATTGTTAAATTAATCAATATGATCAGAAAACAAACCTACTAAAACAAGTATTTGGTATGATGGATCATTTGGCTCCATCAATTTGCGAACAAGTTATCATCATCATTACCATCATCATAATCATCATTATCATCATAATCATCATCATAATCCTCATAAGTATAATTATCATCAATATCATTATTATAAATATCATCATTTTATCGTTATCATCACGAAATTAAAGTCAGTCTATATCGAAATCAGAATCTAAATCGTAATCAGAATCTAAATCGAAATCATAATCTAAATCAAAATCAGAATCTAAATCGAAATCAGAATCTAAATCGAAATCAGAATCTAAATCGAAATCAGAATCGAAATCGAAATCAGAATCTAAATCGAAATCCGAATCTAAATCAAAATAACAACCTAAATCGAAATCGGAACCTAAACCGAAATCAAAATATAAATCGAAATCAAAATCTAAATCGAAATCCAAATCCAAATGGAAATCCAAATCTAAATCGAAATTTGAATCTAAATCTAAATCCGAATCCAAATCTAAATCCAAATTAAAATCTAAACCAAAACGTAAATGGAAACCCAAGTGTAAATTGAAAATCCAAACTAAAAATTGAAACTAAAATTTAAAATGTAAATCGAGATCAAAATGTAAATCGAGATCAAAACGTAAATCTAGATCAAATGTAAATCTAAATCAGCTAAATGTAGATCGATATCCGCAAAATGTAAATCGATATCGGCAAAATGTAAATCGATATCAGCAAGATGTTAATCGAAATCAGTAACATGAAAATCGAACCCTAAAGCGAAACCTAAACCTTAATCGAAGTCGAAACCTTAATCGAAATCGTAACCTTAATCGAAATCGTAACCTTAATCGAAATCGTAACCTTAATCGAAATCGAAACCCTAATCGAAATCGAAACCTTAATCGAAACTAAAAACCTTAATCGAAATCGAAACCTTAGTCGAAATCGAAAACTTAATCGAAATCGAAACCTTAATCGAAATCGAAACCTAAATCGAAATCGAAACCTAAATCGAAACATTAATCGAAATCGAAACCTTAATCGAAACCAAAAATTGAAAATCAAATTCGAAAATCAAATCCGAAAATCAAATCCGAAAATCAAATCCGAAAATCAAATCTGAAAATCAAATCCGAAAATCAAATCTGAAAATCAAATCCGAAAATCAAAAATCAAAATATAATATCATGAACTTGGGTACAAACAATAAACAAACCAAAATCTCTGAATAAATTACTCAAAACATAAAATTATGCCTATATTGCTTATTGCAATTTAAACCCACTCAATCGTAATAATAAATCCGAATGACATCGAATCATAGGTACATTTTAACCTTTAACTTCTTGGCGTAGCAAGATTAATGACTGGCAGGAGACAACGTAATCAAATCTAAACTATTTAACTAAATCTATATTTAGATACACCTAAACAGGTTGACTAACTGTCGTGTTATCAATAACAAAATTATTGAAAAAATATCAAACTTTTACCAAAATTATAAATAAAGTAGGTACTCATTAATTATTAATAATAATTATGTTATTGTGTGAACATAAGATTAGCATTAAAGCTTATTTTAATCACATTTAACTAGACGCCAGACCAATTACTCAGACTTTTGATAAAACCACATCAGTATCACAAATACAATCACAAATAATTTTATAAACATCTTTAGTTAATATTGGTTTCTCAATGTATTTTAATGTTCATTTCGCTACAACAAACTAATTTTCTTATTTTTACACATCAAAACAATAAATAAGTATTGAACTAACCAAGTAGCAGTCTCGTAAAATAAATCAATAAAACACAGCCACTAATGGCCTTACCGGCTAGCGGCCTTTGAAGCAGGATCTCCGGACTTCTTTTACTTCTCATCTCTTTCACTGACACCAGCTTGCTGCTACTCAGGCCTCAGGATCACAACGGCAGCGGAGCGAGGTCACTTCAGCATCCATCCTGAAAATCATCAGGAATTGGTGTTAATATTTTGTAAATGGACCGAGTCGATACCCACTTCTGATGTCAGAAATGGTCAGAAACATGGAGAGAATTAAAACAAAATAAATCAATTTAAATAAAGTAATGTTTATTAAATTGAATCGTCCAATTTCTTTTATCCTACCACCTGTTCGGACGTCTTTTTTTAGCTGAGAGAAGAACAGTCGAAAGAAACTCGTCAGCTATTATCAAATCGGATATTTACAATTAAATCGTCACAAACAACAACAATATTAACTTAAAAGTTATCAGTTAATCTCTTTTATTCAACTATGGATACTAGTTACCAAGCAAATGCAAAATAAATATACTTTACTTATTGTTACTACAAATAATCAGAATAATCATAAAATTGGGAATGAAAATTAACATCGGATAGCCATTAAACAACAACTAAGTCACACACAAAACAATTAATTCGAATAACACAATAACAATGAAGAATTTACTTAACTTAAGTCCCGTGGTGCTCCAAACTTAAAAGTCCAACGTATGCTCAATTTTCCATTCCTTAAATACCCACTCAATTCAACACAGAAAGTTTACCCCTCTCACCACTTTTCAACCAATCATAATCGACTATACTATTTGTACAAAAAAAAGAATATCAGAGATAACATTTTATAAAGCAAATACGTTGTAATCTTTTTGAAACTAAATCCCAATGAATTACCATAATTGTTATATTAATTACTGTAGTCTTACTTGCTTAAATTCTTAAAAATACGTTCAGCCAATGATAGGAGTTACAACTAACTATAGTGAAATTGTTAAACATAATAAATGGTAAGTCTTTTAAAACTTGCTAAGATATTTATAAGATATTTACATTATTTTTATTAGAACTGAATCAAAATTTAATCTTAAACAATACATGATTTGATCACACTATTACCAAACATTAACATTCTGAAGTGTAAGGCAAAGGCAAATGGTCATACAGCCAAAAATACAATTAATTAGAGAATAACACCGAAAGCTCTTCATAAAATCCGTCACGCGCTTGTTCCAAATTCAAAATATTTTTATTCACTCGGTGAATAAAAACGCGTTTTATTCACTGTTATCAATGAATAAGACGCACTTTTTTGAGTGGCGATGGTAAAAATACTTTTAAAGTGGCTGCTTTTATTCGTTTCCTGCCTACAGAAAAGAAAGGGGTCATTTGTGAATGGCTGACCTATTTTAATTATATTGTAGGTACCTACTTAAATGTTGACATTTGTAAAGATGAAAACGGATTTACTAACTTAGTCAATCATCTTAATATTATAATTATAATAACTTATCACATTAGAGAATATCGATTTCAATCATTTAGATAAATACTGATCTTTTTAGGTGGTTAAAGTATCTTCCGTTGTGCCACGGCATATTCATATTTTTTTGTTTTTTGAAGCCGTAAAATTTCCATTCGTTAAAGCTTAAAATAAAAATCGATCCATGTATAGGTATGTAAACAAAAACAAAATAAATGTTTTTACAAAGCCTGTAAAGTTAAAATGTCGGAAAAGCTTTAATAGCCTTTTGCGTACGACTGTGCTCAAAACTTGCATCCACAGGTGAAAGTTGGATACTTTTAAATAAAAAAACGGACAAGTGCGAGTCGGACTTGCGCTCCATGGTAAAGTACTTATATTTTTTAATGTGATCAAACCCTTTAATATCTCGAGCTCCTGCGTGGTCTAACATTTTCAGTTGTTAATACTCACCAACTCGCATAAGAAAGACCTGTGCTCCAGGAGTGAGATCATCAAATAATGGCTAATGATGGTGACGGGTCCCTTATTACATTTCAACTTGATACTTCCACGCATTTCTGCGAAAAAGAATCTTGACAGACAGATGGTTCCGTTTTTAGGGTTCCGTACCAAAATGGTAAAAAAGGAACCCTTATGGTGTGACTCAGTCTGTCTGTCGGTCACAGCTGGATATCTCGAGAACTGCTAATGTTATTAACTTGAAATGTGGAATAGTTTAAGATGACGTTTGTCCAACTATTTTGCAAATAAGAAAGAAGTAACAAAATAAATATTTTTTTTACAACAGGGACTGAAAAGGGGTCTTAAAAACTTTAAGTGAAGCAACTAGGGCATGTGGGGTATCATATGAAAGAGCGCTGTTTGCACATTTTAAATCATGTTTTTCTTTTTTTTTAGGCCGCATAGTTTTCGACTTATGAGGAAAAATGTAAAAAAAATACCGTTCCCCCCCTTATCTTCGAAGTTTGCAAAGAAAAAAATCTGAAATAATTCTATGTGATAGTAGTTTATGTAAAGATCACAGGAAAAATAAAACGATGTCTCAATATAACACACTTTTTTAGATATTCAAAAAGCAATCAAAAATTTTATAGTTCCTCTACCAGTCAACAGATGGCCCTGACCTAAGAAAAAAAAATTAGTTCTACTATCGGTCAAGAGATGGCGCTGGCCTAAGAAAGAAAAATAGTTCCACTATCTTCCAAAAGATGGTGCTGACCTAATACTGCAATAATAATTTTATTATTCTACGGTTCTGCAGTGTATTTATTATGATGGTACGGAAACCCTCGGTGCGCGAGTCCGACTCGCTCTTGACCGGTTTTTTCCTTCTGTGACAGGGAACCCTATCAAAGCTGGAAAAAAGTGGGAGTTTAAAACGACCAATGTTTATAGGGAAATGGAGCAACTGAGCCCTGCAATGTGCAAGCGATTGTTCTAAATAAAGACCGCTTGCGAGGAGGCCCTGTTTTTTTAACTTTGTTTGCAAAAAATCACGTTTTCATTCAGCTTGCTGGTTGTGCTAAGAAGGCGAAGCTTAGAACTAGTTGAATAAAAAGTTTATGATTTATACACGACATACGAGTTTATTCACAAATTAGAATTTAACTTACATTAATTATAATTTTAAAACAAATTCAAGATATGAAAATATTTAGATCAATGTTTACTATGCCCAAAACACTTTTTGTTCGTTACTTTTATTGTTGCATGATCATTTCACAACAGCTAATCCTCAAAACAATGTCTTAGAAAATTAGGTTCGGTGTCCACGTTGTTTTGACAATCGAATAGAAATTTACGATCGCTCACAGCGGCTGCGATAAAACGGCCTCGGTCACATGCAACAACACTCCCAGTTTACGACGAAATAAATTTCAAACACTATTGTCATTCAAATTGAACCCACGATATACACCCCTTTTCGTTCGTTGTTGTTATTCAAAAAAATGTTCCTCAAAAAACTTTTAAGAAAAGACATCGCCCAAAATATTTTCCGCATCGGCCTTTTTATAGGATTTTTATTCGGTAGGACTTTTATAAGTCACGTTTATAGTATACACTCGTTATTAATAAATTATCGTTGGGTGTTATGAATATTTGGTTCTTTAAGGATTAAGTTTTTTTTAAAATCTGGCTTTACTTTATTTTTATTATGGCACATTAATATGAGCACGTTTAGAGCATAATGTACATCTGCTGTCATTTTTCATGCTGTTGATTTATTTAAGTGCTCTTGTAGAGGGTTAATAACATAAAAATAAACTGACTTCGTCACATACTAAAATTTGTCGGTTATTGCCGCTTAGTTAAAAAAACTATATTAGTTTAAAGATGACGACGTTAATTATTCGAAAATTTTATGATGATATTTTAATAGCCAAGGCAGTTTTATAAATATAAAGATTGAAAAAAAATCATTAATGTAGTTATAATTTCGTTACACAAATTGAGTAGAATTTGTTAAGCTTATTGGATTCTCAATATTTTATTTATTTTTATTTTATTTTATTTATTATCCCAAAATCCACAGCACTTAAAAATTAAACAGTAGTGATTATCTTACAAATTTTTCTTAATGCCAATAACGGATTTACATTTTATTTATTGAACATAAAAAAACATGAGAAATAGGCAGAACACCCGTGCAAAAAGAGAAAAGTTAAAGTTTTTCATAATTTTGTAAGACTTGTCAAAACGGAGTTTTACAAACATGATTTGATTTATAAATTGATTATCTTTTATTACTGAGTAATTTTATTAGTTATTTTCAACAAAGTAATTGTCAAATAATCTTTTATTTAACAATACAGATTTTTAGACCCTGTAAAATTTGGTGCATAGTAAAAAACACCAACATTTTTTTAAATTCATCATAACTTTTTTTATTTTTATAATTCAAGAACTTTCCGGTTTATTTTTATGGAATGTAGTTTATCAAAAAATATCTCGGTTGTTTTACTTTCCCGCGACTATCCTTAGTGTAGGAACACTCTAAGGTTAGCTCGTTAGTAGAATCTACTAATGTTAGCCTAAACTGCAAGCAGGTCAATCAAGGTCAATGTTCCTACAATAAGTAGGCAACTTTACTAAAAGGCAGCTTTATTACTAAAGCTGTCAACGTAGGAGAAAAGCAAACAGCCTAAGATGCTATCAACCTAAAATGTCTAGTTTGCGAAATACTTACTTACAACTTCTCGACAGGGTGTCGATCAAAGACTCGATTCACCTGCTTACAGTTTAGGCTAACATTAGTAGATCCTACTATCGAGCTTAGAGTGTTTGTTTCTACAATAAGAATAATCACAGAAAAGCTTGGCAGAAAAGTAAAACAACACAGTCATATCTTTATCAATAAACTAGCTACATTCCATACAAAATAGTTTGCAAACTTTGTGGACACACAAACAAACAAACAAACGAGAAAGGAACCTAATAAAAATGTGTTAAAAAATGAACCAGAAAATCCGGGAATTATAAAACAAGTTAATATGAATTAAAAAACAAATGGTGTTTACTAATATATAGGTACTGTAATACTAACTATACTACTCCAAATTTATTACAGGGTCTAAATTTTATAAATATTGTTTCATTTTAGTAATAAAGTTTAAAAAGGGTTTACAGAAGTGAGATACTCGTATATAAAAAAAATGTAATAGGTACTTTTATAAAATGTGTAAGAGAAGCCAAATTTCCAAGGGGTAGCTAGTAGAATGAGATACCTATTCATAGATAGGCAAACAACGTGGTCATAATATTATTGTTATTTAAGTCATGAAAGTGAACAACAAAAATTAACCTTTTTTTTATAATAGTGTTTTTTATTCCGGAATTTTCGAAGGTCCATCTCGGCGCGTGAATTGCGCCTGAGAAGATTAAGCAGTAGGGGCGGCGTTCAAAGACTTTTTACACAACAAACTGGGTTAACCAAAGACAAGTGTTTGCGCCGACCTCGGTCTTTGTGTGAGCAGTTTTAAAAAGAAACTGCTGATAGACTCATTTTCTATGGAGTGGGGTAGCTAAATATTAGAGCAGCTATTAACTGAATCAGTGCAATTTAGTGATGCTTCGGTTGATGATCTTTTGGATGACAACCCAACTGTGGTATGATAAATATGAGTAAGATTTGGCGTCGACATCGGTGTAACCTCACTTGTACTAGACAGGTTAAATATAGCCTCATATAGCTCCATCACAGCGACCTTATACAGGGGTTATTTCAAGTTACCAACAACCTGGCAGGAGTAGATTACTAACAATAATAAACAACAACGTTTGTTCTACAACTTTTCCGAGAGACTCAAAATCAATTTTCCATATAAATATCCAGACAGCTGATCGAGTTTTGTAAGAAAAGGCGTTTATTTTTCATGTCCATCAGCCATTTTTAATGTCCCCACTGCTGGTGCACAGGCCTTCCTTATGGGTGGATAAGGAGGACGGGCCATAACCCACCTCGCGGGCTCAATGCGGATTGGTGGGTGTTAACGACTGCAGATGCAGCCGGGACCAACGGCTTAACGTGCCTTCCGAAGCACGGAGGAGCTCGAGATAATAAATGTTTGGTCACCCATCCCATGACCGACCCTTGCGAACGTTGCTTAACATCCGCAATCGCCGGGCCAGGCGCTAAACCACTGCGCCACCGGGCTCCTCATGACTTTTTCATGACTCATTATTTTTCATGGCTTTTTTATGACTCATTATTTTTCATGACTTTTTTATGACTCATTATTTTTCATGACTTTTTCAAGACTCATTATTTTTCATGACTCATTATTTTTCATGACTTTTTCGTGACTCATTATTTTTCATGACTTTTTCATGACTCATTATTTTTCATGACTTTTTCGAAAAGTCGTAGAACAAACGTTGTTGTTTATGATGTTGGTGATCCACTCCTGCAAGGTTGTCGGTGTTTTACAAATAACCCTGTATAGGCTGTGGTTCCATATTACCACGAAGTGGAATGTGCTGTGCACGTGTATGTACCTACGTCGTGGTTTTTGGCTTTTATATAATTTATTTTTACCAAACTGTAAAACAAGGTAAGTAGGTAAGTAAGAATACCGCAATAAGAATTAAAATGTGTGTCAAATCAAAATCACGTTAATTAAGGCAATTCAACTTGTATAAGCTTTTTTATTTCTCTCAAAGTCCCAATTAAAAAGTGTACAAATATAGAAAATCAAGTATCACAGTGGGGAATATCACTGATATAAATCAAAGTGATTTGTTGGAGATGCCGTCAGTAGCTTGACGTAAATTCGAAAGGCCAAGAAAATTATTGGCCTCGTATTTCGACGAATCATTTTGTTTCCTATAAACAGTCAAACTTTGTATTTGTTTTAATGTAGGTATTTTTAAAGTAGGTAGCGATTTAATGGGACCCTGTAATTTCATTAGACTTACTCATATTTAACTTAAAACATCTTTTAAAAACTACGCCCCCCACACTATTATACCTAGTGTCATTCTTAAGATTTAATCATCATCATTAGTGGCAGATTTACGCCCAGTATTGGGTATAGGCCACCCCCAAGGATCTCTACTAGACTCAATACTATATTAGAATAACAGAAACACTGGTATTTAAATTGACTTAATGTAAATAAGTAATATCAATGCATAATGTAATTCGATTTTTTTACAGAATAAGGACTCAATTTCTAAAGAGGAAATAAAATATCAGCTTGTAATATTCTTGCCCATTATGTCTTTTTGATGGAACTCTTATGGAATTCTTATCATTAAGGAAGCTGCAAGAATCCTGATGTAAGTAGAATATGCAAAGGAAACAGATAAAATATATTTTCCGCAGTTAACTGAATTATGTTTTGTATTAAGACTTATAAATATTAAAATTAAATATTTATGTAACGTTAAATAGTTTAAGTGTATCATGAAAGTAATATTGTGTTATCAATGTTACACAAACGTAATACAAAAAACTAAGAGGGCTTAGACGCGTGTCAGTTATAAAAAAAACTGCGGTGGAATGATAATAGAATGTGTTTTCTTTGTAAATGCTGATAAAATATGAACGTTTTATCTAAACTTTGCGTTTACTACGTACACGACATATTTAAATAGAACATTTTCAATAATGTCACATTTTTATTGCCTGATTTAGAAATTTTATTATCCAAATCGATGGGTGGAGCATGTATGCACGGAAGGTGGGCGAGAGAGTCTCATACAGTCATATAAGTAGAAGGTATGAAGGCATCTTAAGTCAAAGGACATAAGTATCAATTTCGAACGGAACTCATTTTGTGGTTATTGAGTAAGGTTTTAAATTCATAGAACGTGTTGTACGCATCGCATCCCAAAAAGCGCTACGATTGAAAGCAGTGATTAATCAAGTATTTTACTATTCTGTCTCAAAACAGAATGCATGATCGTCGTCCATTTCAGGTGCCTTTCCATTAGAGGCTTTTGGATAATACGCTGGATGGTTACCGAGATATTTAGCTGGTTTGATTGATATTTAGGCAACAGTAGATAATAGTGCAGTAAGCCATGCGATCATGAAAACTGACTAAAACTCTGCGGAGAATAGGCCACTCACTACGAGTAATAATAGAGCAAGTTTAAAAATGACGAAAAGTGCGTTTTAAACTCTGAGGGTATCAAAAATGTAATTTGGCTTACCTTACCTATACTTGATTTTCTGTTGTCTCGTACAAATTTATAAATACTTACTGTTAATTTAATTATAATTAGGTATTAGTATCTGGACTTTTGAATCTTAAATAAAAAAAATAACTGTCACAGCAGCCAGTTGATTACTCCAAATAAAATTGAGTGAGACTTAAAAAACTTATTCGAGGCGGGCAAAATAATTGATTTGCAACAAAGAACGAAGCTTGAAGGGCCCAGATAATTATCTGTGTGAGTCGGATTGCTGGCTGAAGGCATTATTTTTTTTATCCGGAGGCTTAATTTTCGCGACAGACCGTTGGCTGTCGATGTGTCAGCCCTGATGTGGCGTGACGTGCGGTCGCCCTTTGATGTCGTACCGCGTAACAAAGTGGATAAGTGGCATTTTTTTATTTATTGCATTGGCTTTTTTATTAATCAAATTAGTTTCAAAACATGCAATCAAGTTGCCTATGATAAGTTCAAATAAAAGTTTTATTTAGAAGTTCGTTTATTTTATATTTTTTAGACACTAATGGTAGAGTTCAAAATGCCACATTTGGTGAAATTTTAATTGTGTCGATAACTATAAGAAGTAAGTACTACCAATTTCAGGGATTTATCTTTGGTAAAATGTTTAAATACTAATATCAACCCATAGCTTTAGGAAATAGATATCATTTTTGTTTGTTTCAGTGATGTATTGAACCTTGCGCATCGGCATCTGTCCATCTCGTTACGTAGGAATGTACGAAACGGATTCTCTCCGAAATGCAATAATTGAGGGAAAAACTTACTGAAATATTGTATAATTATATTTGGAAGACGGTGTCTGACAGTTTACTCTAAGGCTTAGTTCTCAATATAAAAAAGTGCAGCTTTTTAAAAGTACAAACATTTTTTATTTTAGGAATTTTAATTAGGTAATTTTAGTTAAATAATTATTAAATTATTTGTTCGTTTCGTTTTAGGACAATACATCGTTAGACATAAAAAATATCATAAAATATTTAAATAGCATCTATATTGTGCATCACTCTACTCAACTGACGAGTATGTTAGAATATTTAGAACTCATTACACTTGTGATAGTTGTGATGTAATACAGAAATAATATGATTGTTAGTTGTAAGAAATTATAAGATCTTTACTTTACTTTAACTATATCAGTTGGAAAACTGTCATTTTCCTTTTTTTAAATAAAAAATAACTTAGGTGCATAATGTGTGCTGAGCTTATAACTAAGCAAAAACCTCTGGTGTTAAGATTGACAGCGCGGCCGCCTCGTCATTTCACCAAGTTTTTGAAGAGCGTCGCCGGCCGCCACCATTTTCTGAGTTCCTCACATAATTGTGCTCAGTTTTTAGTATTTTTCTTGATGGGACTTTCAGAAGTTGATAAGCGAGAGTCAATTGTTTTGACTTTCGGACAATTACTGCAATTTAAGAGGATTGTCAACCACGTGGTCTCCATACAAACGGCGATAACGTTTCCCGCCGTCTAAACCTTAACCTACAGCAATGAATTTTTGGTATGTTTTTGAAATGCCTAAAAACTAGGGCTGTACGTTTTGATTTTTTAAATATTCATTGTAGATTTGAAAATATTGGCACTTCTGTGTTTTGTATGAAATCACTAAAATGCAAATATTTCGAAATCTATTATAGATATTTAAAAAATCAAAACGTACAGCCCTAGTATTTAGGCATTTCAAAAAAATACCAAAAATTAATTACTGTAGGTTAAGGTTTAGAGGGTGGGAAACGTTATCGCCGTTTGTATGGAGACCACGTGGTTGACAATCCTCTTAAGAGACTTTTGGCAAATGTTTGATTGCAAAAAGTGAATAAAAACGATATTTTAATGACATCCGTGGCCGAGGGGCTTGTTGGCATTGGTTTTCATGGTGTCGCTATCTATGAGGCTTCCCGGCTTCGATGCCCGGCTAGATCAATTTAGAAAACAAACTTTTCTAATTTATTATCACATATCTGGGTGTTTTGGTACCATCATTGTTATGATTTTTATAACAAGAACTTTGTACAAGAACAATGTACGTTATAGGTATAGTCCAATTTATTTTTATGCGCCACCTGCCATTATTAGGTGTACTCACTACTTATTTTTTGATTAATTCAATTACCTTACGAAATTAATAAAGATCAACCTAAAATGAGTAAGATAATAAGATCCGAATAAAGCAAGTAATCTTGATATGCCTCTTAAATTACTAGTTAGTAATGCTGTACTAACTATAATTTCGTTACATTGAATACTAAGTAGCCTATTACTCCAGTAAAGGATTTATTTTATTTAAAATAATAACTCCTACGTGTTCCCTCAATAGTCTCTGCCGTTGAAATAACCAGATACAGCTGATCTTCTGGTTACTAGGAAAGCGTCAAAAATTGTTTCACAAAAAGAGTGTATATGGGCACTTGTGGGTCACATTTATCTGGTCGAGTTTTTCAACCTACGCATGTTCCTTTATTGGTCGGAATTGGCCCTAAACGGTGCCAATGAGACGTTTGTTGCTGTGTATTTACGATATTACAGTTGCATCGTAAGAAACGGCTAAACACGTAAACATTGATGTGTATGGAGGTGTACTATCTGTTCCGAATTACGAAATCCGAACTGGTAGGGTGTAAAGTTTGGGAAATCTGTGGTATCGGTATGCAAGAGATAAAGTGGCCTATTTATGATAATTAAGTAAGTTTATTGGGACTTATACAGGGTGAAATCGAAAGCATTGGCAATCTTTTAAACTAAGACTCTAAACGTAGGAATAATAACGTTAGGACAAAAAATCCTATTCAAGGTAAACTAAACATACGAAATTCATAGGAAGTCAATAAGTAGAAGATTACTGATGCTAAAAATCACGAAAAGAATGAAACCTGAAAGGAAATCGTTACTTTTATGTTTTTAGCATTACTTAATAATCTTTTTAATAATCGTAATCTTTTACTTATGACTCCTTGTGATTTTGTGAATGTTTATTTCACATTGAATTTTGATCACTTTGATTAAATATTTTTTTGTCCGCGGTTAAATTCTTAGATTAAAATTTTGCCAATGAATTCGATATTACCTTAACTTACCTTATATGTATACGAAACCTGAGACCCCTAAATTAGATTTCTTTAAAAAAAAATTTTCTTATAATGTACCTGCAGCATGTATCTTATATTTTCTCATGTATGTGTCAAATAATGTATTTTATTTTTTTCTTTTTCTGTCTTAGTATTTTTGAAAAACACTGCATACGAAACCACGTGCTGAATCTACTCAGTCGACAAATTGGAAAAACCAACACGTTACATAAAAAGAGAGAGGGGATTTCAAGAAATATCCTTTAGATCCCCAATTTAGAGGCGCTAGGAATATTTTCTAAAGAGCCGTTTCCCGGGCTTACAATGTGAAGCAATGTTCGAGCAATTTAGTGTGTTTATTCGCTGATATGTGTTGAGAGCGATCAAGAGTGAGTTATTGTTGAATAAAAGATATTACTATGAGATATACCAGTATACTGGTAGTTCTTATTTATTGCTTCCCTAAAATCTTTCTGAGATTTGAAGATTTGTAAACTAAATGCCTGACGAGTTTACAATTATGTATTCTGTGCTATTGATAAAGTAAAAAAAATGATTTTAAATTTATTTTTTTTGCATTCAGAATGCAATCTTTATATTCAATATTAAATAATATACCTACTTAATAGAAAAAAATTGACTCTCCTCCAAATCATTTATTTTACCAGATGTTTAATCTGATGACGAGGTTAATTTATCACATTGATGAAATAACGCTTGCTTGCACGATAAAGTATGATATGCTAGAAAAAAATCGATGATCCCACTAGTGATTTGGTAGCTCAGTTGGAAGAGCGGACCGGACTTCCAAAGGTCGCGGGTTTGAGTCCCGCCTGAGAGAATGATCTGGTGGCGTGTCGATTTTTTTCTAGTATATTATTAAATATTGAAAATAAAATAAAATTTGGCAAGCAAAAATTTCTTCCACATTCTAAGGCATTTAAATTACTATCCGTAGTTTGGGCTATTGCTTATCCAACTCAGCATCATCGTCAACATCTTACATTTTACTGACGAAATGAGGAAAATCTCAATCTCAGTAATACATGTTATGCATGAGATGAGATTTCGTAATTTCCTTAAATTATTTCGATCGACGGTGATGCAATTTTAACTAACAAAGATTTTTGCACTGGTAATCCAATTTAAAAGTATTCGTATCGTATAACCGTTGATTGATTAGCTTATGCTAGCCTGAATATTTAGTGTTAAAAGTTTTTACACAAATTCCTAAGAGGTGGTAAACAAAAAAGACGCATTTACGAAACATCACTGGCGTCATTAGTTTTGGCATCAATCAAAACAATTAAGCGTCGCTTACAACGCCCACATCAGGAACAAGCAACAAATCACTGTACTAAAACTTAGTGACACGGTCCACCGCAAAAAATACACTGTCCGGATTGGGAACGGGCGTATTCAATAATCCATTAGACCAACTCGCCGGTTCGACATATGACGTACGATGCCGAACCGTGACTGATGTGTGACCGATCATGCGCACGTACCACTAGTACTTTCGAGAAAATAGTATCTATCCGATTTCAATTTATTGAATTTCGAACGCGCTTTCGAAAATGTATCGCAAACGAAAAAGAATTGTATAGTATAGCAAGTCGATTTGTATAGCAAAGCAAGTCGATTGTCATTTTACCAAATTTCGAGTGTGCCTTATTTTACTTTAGATTTATCTTACTCTATGCATTAGATGAAATAACGCTAGCTTACAACGTACAATAAAAAAGTAGGTAGGTAGGAGATACCACCGAGCCATTTGGCTGGGTGGGATCACGGGAGGCAGTCGTGGAGGGAGCCGCAACGGTGAATGTTGCGGTCCCCTCCTGGCGAGTCCCACATACCCCTCCCTGCTCACTTTCGGGGAGGAAGCGCATAAAAGCGTTTTCCTTCGGCATAAAAAAAAAAAAAAAAAAAAAAAAAAAAAAAAAAGGTAGGTACATGAAAACCATTGAAAACTTAAAAGTTTTCAATGCTTAAGCAACAAGCTTAATTACTTTTACCGATTAATGTTTCTTATAAAAAAGTTCTGACCAATCAGACTAAATCGACTCTTAGATTATCCAATCAGCATTGAAGTTTCCAATTGTCAGAAACATAGTGGGGTTTTTACAAAGATCCTAAAAATCGCTCAGACGATTGCGAAAATCTATCTTCTTAGATTCCAATTATCTGGCAGTTAACAAGCGACCTATTATAGGATTTTTGAAAAGATCCGTCTTATACGATTATCCATATTTTTAATATTTAGTGCTGTATTGGTCGTTATTATGATCTTTTTCACAATGTATGTTGTCATATGAATGAACAAAGTCTAACTAATGTCTGAGCATCATAATACTCTAAGTTATATGAAGTGATTCTCGCTCACAAAATTAACTTACTCTCAAGCTTGAATTTTAAGATCGAAAAGCAATAGTAACTTTTATATAGGTACTGTTACAATGACATGAGCGGAATCTGTCACTAGTTTATGCAAATTATGTGGTTGTAACTATTGTGCTGATAAAAAGGAACAACGAGCATCAAGTATAGCGTTACACACGATCTTCACCTTTGACTTCGAAAACTAAATCTCGTCATGTATGTGTCGATTGAGAATTTAAAAGCGTTTTAGTATAAAGTTACTTTGAGGATGGTTTTTACAGTTGATATTTATCTGTGATATCTTTCGAAAAAGCTTATTCATGCTAGTTCGTACCTAACCTATGCAGAAACATAGGCAGACAATGAAATCACTACACTGCCTCTCGGTTTTTTTTGCTGTCTGATTAATTAACCATGATTAACTAGTTTGTATTTGGAACTCATTTTTAAAAAAATACAAATATTTAAGTCTATTTCGACTGAAAAATGCCAATATCTACGTTTAGCTCGGTTTTAAGTCCTTGATGATCGTATTTGATTTGATTTTCTTTTATGAAACATAAGAGGACATATAAATTTTCAGGTTTTCTCGTGTGCGCAATATTTTGTACAAGTATCTCAAAGTAGTTTGACTTTTAATTTACTGCCTTATCGATACATACGGAAGCAGCGAGAACTTACGCAAACGGTCTAAACGGCTGAAACTTTTAAACAACTATGGGACTAAATCTTAAAATATTCAGGAGCTCTTGGAACTTTGTGCATATTACCCGTATTCTTGGTATCATATGCTAAGGAGCGCTACCGTGACATTCTTTGACGACAGCCACTTGTTACTTTGCAGTTCGAAACTATACTTTGAAAGAACATTTTAATAACTCTGCTTAACATCTAAAGTATTCTAGGTGCTTTAGTGAATAGTGCTACGTGGCTGGTGATAATTTTCTTATAGAATGTCTTATAGAAGGTTTTGATATGTAGAGGTTTTAAGCGTACTTGTCCTGTAAGTGAGTAATTGCTTGAGAATTTATATAAAGGCAGTTTTAGAAGCAAAGCAAACCATTTGTAAATCTTATATTAAAATCATGTAAGAATCTCTTTCTATGTCCATCAGCCATTATTGATGTCCCCACTACTGGGGCATAGGCCTTCCTTATAAGGTATGTATGAGGTATTATAAGGTATGTAAGGTATGTATGGTATGTTATAAGGTATTATAAGGGGTGGTAAGGAGGATGGGCCATAACCCACCACGCGGGCCCAATGCGGATTGGTTAATCTTTCTATAAGTAATAAGAATATAATGCTCGTATCACCCCATAGAGACATAATTTTATGGTATATTTTATTCTGAAAGTGTTCTAATCACATGATGACAAAGTGATACAAACTTTTGTCTACAACAAACAATAATTTAGCTTTATATAGCTCGAAATGAGCTGTAATTTTGTCATGTATTGGAATACCCGTAATAATGTTCATATAAACATACAACATAAGTTTAGTTACCTTACGATGAACGTTTGAAAGGCGCAGCGCTAGCGCGCGCGCGTCGTCGTTAGAAATAAAATGTTTGCCATAAATAATTTGTGGCATGGCAAGCGAGACAACTTGGTCCATGAATGTATACTAATTGGCGGTCAAATAAATACCCGACCAACATCAATATACTGGGACTTCTAACCAAAAGTGGTTCGTCCCAGACCATGTACCCTCGATCGGGTTACAACGAGGTACCTATTCAGTTGCGCGCACGCAATTTTACATACAATACTCGGTGGGCGTTACGTGTGGCCCTAGTTAAACGGCTCTTGTAGTGTGAGAGCGAAGCGATGCTATAAAAATATGTATTTTGCGTTTGGATGATATTATTTTAACAAAGGAAAATTAATTTTTTTCTGTTTAGTTTATGTGTAGAACAGAACCAGTGACGCGAGCCCTACTAGTTAAATTATAGCAATTTGCAAAAATACTTACTCTAAAAAGCAAAAAATTCAAAATATTATGAACAGAGGGCTTAGTACGAGTTGGTATTCTTACTTTTAGAATAACTACCGTATAGACTTTGAACAGATAGTTAATTATGCAAGAAATGAAAACACCAACTCGTACTAGGCCCTCTAGCTTGAAAAGCTGGCAAGGCATGGGCCTTGATTTGATTAATTCAAAGCGAACGGTGCTAAAACTTTTTTCTTTGTTTATAAGTGATTACTTATTAGATTTGTTCCGGATTCGTCATGTGACGTCGTTCGTTCATTCCAGATCCGCTATATTCCAAATTCGTCGTTATAACGGTCGATGTCACATTATTTATCAATTTATTTAAGGATTTTAAATCTAAATAGTTTTATTTACATCGCTTGTCTTGAAGTGTTAGTTGAGAATTATTATCGACTAATCTTTGACGACGGATGTGCTCGCGTTTTAGTTTTACTTCGAGTGACCTTTTCATAACTTGTTTGTAGAAAAAAACTATACCTTTTGGGGTCAAGAATTTGACTGATTGTATGGTGATTCAGTACGTATGACGGCGATTTATTCAATCAAACAATTACCAATCTTTAGTTTTTTTCACATCTTATTATGGCATTCTGTACACCTTTAAAATTTTAAATTATGGGTAATCATACCCAATACTTAGATGTAAATGAATGGAAAGTTCGTTACTTTACTATCTTCTTCGTTTGCTTCCCCTATGTAACCTAAGCAACGCATAATTTACCAAAGAACTGCTACGGCACGCACGGACAGACATTCGCAGATATTATCGTTGCAGCCATACCCTTATGGTGTGATTTATCTTTTGATTATTTCGCTTCTGAATGCGTCGGCGCCGCAGTGGCACGCATTTAACGACTATCACTATCATGGGTGTCGGGCAGGGTGAGGTTGTTAGCATTACTTGTTGCTTTATGTGGTATTTACACGGGTCGATTTTACAGGCGATTTGCTGGTCGATTTTAGTCGACTAGCGCTTTATAAACGTTTTATTTTATTTTATTTGGGACAAAAACAGTTATACAATGTGTTTTAGTCATACAATTGTGCGTTACAGGTGACATCTTATATTATTGTAAAACCAACTTCATTATCCACGAGTTACTTAAAAGTCTATCTAAATATATGCTGTGCGCTACAGAATTGGTTAAATCACATAAAATTTATCAATTTTGAATTTCAATTAATTATTATAATACTGTAACAAACAAAACAGAATAGAATAAGATTTAGATGCTATTGTTTGAGGGACAAAGTGACATTTTTCTTATACAAAGAAGTAGACAACCAGAGTATGTCAACATTGCTTAGATTTTCATTGTGAAATTTCATTACATATTCTGTACAATGAGCACGTTTTGTGCTTGCAAAGGAGGAAATTTAAGAAAGTGGACCAAATGCGAAATGGACGTTTCGCGAAATGGACCAAATGCGAAGTTGACGTTTTTTCGGCAAGTGGACCAAATGAGAAGTGGACCAAATGCGCCTTAACGTTTTTATCGACAATCGCTTGTAAAATCGTGAACCTAAATGCAATGAGGTGGCGATTCAAATTGGTATATGCGATTATCGATAAAAAGTGCTAGTCGACTAAAATCAACTAGCAAGTCGCCTGGAAAATCAGCACGTGTAAATCTCACATTAACAACCTCCTTAATACCTTTTACAGAATATCAAAAGGTATTTACGACTTGTGAGAGCGATTTCTTGCTAATTTATTTGTAGGTTGAGTTTTTATGGACAGTACAGACTACTACAGAGGGTTTTCGAAATACAATTTCAATCATTGGATTGATGTTAATTGTCGTTTAATTTACTTAATTTGGAGCTTATTAGCTCGTCAAGAATAAGGTCCTGTTACAAAGTGGATGCGACTACCTATTAAAGTGGTTTGATTTTTAAAGATTTTTTGTTGAAAAAGAATCAAGTTTTTTGTTTAACTAGTCTGCTATATAACTATTTCCCTTCGCTGACTCATGAATGTATGAACTGGATTTTACATTTCATTAAGAAACTGTGTTGATAGCTACTTCCATACGTATTTGGCATTATTAACGAAACAAACTGCATACAACCTACATAAATTTGAATAAAATCTTAATAAGCTTCGAATTTATAACTTAACTTATGAAGCTCGGATATCTTAAGCCTCACATTTAAAAATCCTTTCCGAGTTCCTTAAACACCCATAAAAATGTGTTAGAGTGGGTGGGATCTCGAATATAAAAAGTGGATTAGTGTCTCATATGGTATAATCCGGGTGTAGTTCACAGATCTGCAGGACTTTTCTTATCTTGTGCTGCACACAAGTCTCAGAATTGAATGTGTATCAGTTTCATTTCTTATTATGTTAGCCTTATTGTCATCATCGCCTACTGTAGTTAAATGAAGAGAGATTCCACAATATTTTGTTTGTGATTTTGTTGAGACCAGGTGGTTGAGGATTCCAGGTGAATGAACTTCTTCGTCTTTATTACGTAAAATGTTATGGGATAATGTTTTGTGCACATACTTGCGGGGTTAAAGAATTTCTCGGGAAAAGACCTTACGCGCCAGACGTATTATTTTAATTATAAGTAATATAATATAATTTTGATGACGTAATTGTAAACGCTTTAAAAACTATAATGTTGTATTTTATTCAAGTTACTACGTATTTTTTACATTTATAACTAATAACTCGACTTATAACTAGAAACGTGTTATGCCTTACATTCTTAATAAGATGTAAAACGGAAACACACTGACGCTCATCATTAACTTAAAAGTTGTTAAACTAATTCAGCAAACAGAGTCGTGTTCTACTAGAGAAATTAACATACCCACTGTTTCATCCCAACTGGTTTCAACTTTTGAATTTCCTATTAGTGTTTACAAAGGCAAAGTCAATATGATGCAGTAGCCAGAAATTCTGATGTCTTACTCGACTGTAATATCAACTTTAAAGTGAATAGTGATGAGTTCAAAACTGTTTGTCTTAGGTTATGAAATGAAGATCCCAAGTCGAGTCTATTGTTGAAATTTGTTTACAATATTTCGTCTATTGACTTTGGCGTGAGAATTGGTTTCTAACGTTTTAACTCTGGTGGGTCTGATCGATCAACCATCTAACATACTACTGTTAAAGCTCCCTAGTTTGTTCTGTGTAAGTAAATGAACCATAACATTGTTTATGCATGACACGAAATTAGTTTTTGGGTTTGTTTTTCTGGATATTAAAGATACATAACGTAGGTACTTCTCATTAGTATGATAGTATAATAATTTTTTCAACACACTTGCTCGTAAAGTGAGCCCTAATACATCGCTTTTAGGGCCATGAACCGAGCTGGGACTTACCTCGGGTTATTGTAAACTCGCCACCTATGTCTTACCTCAAGCGTAGTAAAAGTTGATTTGCTAATATGTTGTGACTAGCAATCTTCCGCGACTTAGCTGTGTGGATAATTATTCTTTCTTCAGTTCTTTTCCGCGGGAACATTACTTTTTTCGGGATTAAAGTTACCCTATGTCCTTTTCTGTATCCCTGACAAATTTACTTTCGCATTTATAATTATAAGAGAGGATTACTAAGCGAAAGGTATCATTAATTAATTAAAACTTTAAGCTATAACAATTTCCAACATTTAATACCAATTAGGGCGCTAATTTGAAATATTAAAATTATCCATTTGAAATGCATTTCATTCAGCCTAAATATTTTTTTTGTGCCGTCCAAAAAAAATCTTGGTTTTTAAAACTGTAACCATTTTCCCTGTCTCAAGTAATATGAGGAGCTCGGTGGTGCAGTAGTTTAGCGTCTGGCCCAGCGATTGCGGAAGTTAAGCAACGTTTGCAAGGGTCGGTCATAGGATGGGTGACCAAAAATTTATTATCTCGAGCTCCTCCGTGCTTCGGAAGGCACGTTAAGCCGTTGGTCCCGGCTGCATTTGCAGTCGTTAATACCCACCAATCCGCATTGGGCCCGCGTGGTGGGTTATGGCCCGTCCTCCTTACCACCCATAAGGAAGGCCTGTGCCCCAGCAGTGGGGACATAAAAAAAATGGCTGATGGACAAGTAATATGACACGTGCATTTACACAAACCACTAATTATCTTTCAGCTCAGTAGGTCGCAACGAGTGAACTGCTACCAGCTACCTCAGTTACTGGTGCATTAATATGTTTGAGCGGATTCATTACTGCTCCCGTGTGCGCCTTATTAGCATCTCATGAGGAAATGCGTGATAATAAGCATCCATGCAGCATTAATTAGTCGAGAAGTAGCTACCCAATACTGTAAACTAATATTGGGATATGCCATGGATGTAAATTGTGCAGTGCTTGTAAATTAGTTGTGTGTTTTGTTGGTGCACTAACCTACAGTAAAATTAACCGTTACTGTTATAGGCGATAGATTATTAGCTAAGCAGCTGTAAACAATACACCTTTATTTACGGTGAGAGGTAATTAAAAAATGACAAAATTGAATAAATATATGCATTAGGTAACAACGGACAATTTATTTATTAATACCGTATCACCATGTAATGTGTTGAATATCATTAATGACTGTAAGCTTTACGCAAAAAAAAAGAAATTGTAAGTAAACAGATTTTATCTACACTCACAACGTAATGTTCCAAATATGAATTCAAAAAAGGTAATATAAATACGTACTTTATTTTCGTGAGTAGGTAAAATAAAAAAAAAACTCATTACGATGCAGTCAGCTGCATCATAATAGTAGTTTATGATACTGCCACATAATACCTAGTTATGTGCAGTTTCATACACTACTTTATCTACACTCATACATTTAGGATTGAAACTACTAAATAAAAGATCAACGTTAGAAAAGAGAGTGAGACTTTGTTTGTATTAGCTAGGTATTAGGTAGGTACCTTGTAATAAGTCATTTCCTTAGCTGCATCTAAAATATCGAGCAGAGTCAAATTTTCTTCACATTTAAATCAAGAATTAAAAAAACCTACGAAATTCAGTACAACAAAATGTTAAAATTGAAATCAAAAGTTTTTTTGTAAAGCTCTAAAAATGGCGCGCATTCCATTAGAAAAAAAAATATGAGATCAGTGCACTTTGTTGCGTTCAGTACCTACGCTCCGAGCGCAACCGAAAGCTCTAACGGTGTTCCAAACATTACAGCGTGACTTCCGGTTGTAACAACTTTCCCGTTCCAAACGTCAGAGCGTTGCAACTTTTTAACCATCAAAATCGGTGGTTGAAAAACGCTGACGTTTGTCTATAGAAAAAATGTCAATGTCATTTGACATTATTTTGTATTTTAATGTTTTTGTGTCTAATTTTTTAAAATATTCATGGTAGCTCCTCAGAAACAGATTTTATTTCATTTAGAATAAAGGAAAGTTTAAATTATTCGTATTCCAAATGGAAAACGAAGAATTTGTACTATTAATGTCATTTAAAGTTCTTGGTCGTTCCGAACCTTAGAGCCAACAACCAAACAACCGCACTCTAAGCCTCTGAACGCAACCCTGCAAACTAATCGCACTTGTCATCGATCACCATGGGAAAATATCGAAAATATCGTTGTTTTTTTTTAATATCACGGCACTGCCTTCTTCTTGGATTTGCCCTGTATCGTAATGAGAAAAAAAGTTATTTTTCAATACAGTTGCTCGAAAATGTAAGTTTACGATGACAGTCGAGCGTGCGGAAAGTTGATTTTACCGCACGCCGTGCGTTTTTGTTTACGGATTAGTACAGCGTGCGGAAAGTTGATTTTACCGCACGCCGACGCCGTGCGTTTTTGTTTACGAACGTTTTTTTTTAATTTCGACTAGCTTTCGCCCGCGACTTCATCCGCGTGGATAGTAGAAAAATATTGCAACCAGTTTAAAATGACCCCTTTAGTGTATTAAAGCTAGTACTACGGAGAGTTCAAGCTGTTTCCCTGGCACCACCCACCTGAATTTGATGAAACATAGCTTAGATTTTAAGTTGGACCTCAATCTACTAAATTGTGAAAAATCCATCAAAATTCGTTTAGCGGTTTTTGCGTCATTCGCGCACAAATATTTAGAATTTACAGTTTTATTATATGTATAGATTACAATTTCAGTAGTACCTATAATGTTTTCTCGCAAATGTATTGAAAAACGTAGTATGGCACACGGTTGTTAAGGTTTTTTAAAACTCGTGACGATTATAAACCCTCGCCTGCGGCTCGGGCTTATAAAACATCAACTCGTTTTAAAAACCTCCTTACCAACCTTGTATCATAAACTACTATTATGATTCAGTTGACTGCATCGTAATGAGTTTTTTTTTTAATTTTTCGTGTCCACGAAAATAAAGTACGTGTTTATATAACCTCTTTTGAATTCATATTTGGAACATTACGTTGTGAGTGTAGATAAAGTAACTTTTTTTCTTATTACGATACAGGGCAAATCCAAGAAGAAGGTAGTGCCGTGATATTAAAAAAAACAACGATATTTTCCCCAAGGAAATATGGTTCATCTTATTTTTTTTCTAATGGAGTGCGCGCCATTTTTAGAGCATTACAAAAAAAGTTTTTAATTTTGATTTAAATTATTTTTACATATTGTTAAACTGAATTTCGTAGGTGTTTTTTATTCTTGCTTAAAAATGTGAAAAAAATTGACTCTGCAGAATTATTTTAGATGCAGCTAAGGAAATTAGCTAATACAACCAAAGTCTCTCTCTCTTTTCTAACGTTGATCTTTTATTTAGTAGGTTTAATCCCAAATGTATGAGTGAAGATAAAGTAGTGTATGAAACTGCACATAACTAGGTATTAAAACACTCGTGTGATACTATTAAAAACTTCGCCTAAGTTTTCGGTTCTGAATGTTTAACTTATTTGGCGTTCGTTGTCAGCTGTCGAAAAAAACCTTCTCGCATCGTTAATGCGTAAATTAGCAACGCTCAATAGGTATTAGTCCCAAATCTCCAGAACTATTCCCGTAACTTCCTGTAGTAATGGGATAACTCAAATAAGCTCAGGTGGAAACTTTTCAATATGCTTCGTGACCATGACGGTTACTATTGAAACGTGTTATGCAAGAGGAGCACATTTACTTTGGAAATACTGAATATTTCTAAAGGAAATAAAAAAAAGAAAATTATTACGAAAATAATGACTACAATGCGTGTACAATGTGTTGAACATAGTTAATTTAATGGCATTGTATAATAAAAAGTAGGTAAATAATAATCATGATGAGGGCATCTATTTTATAGAATGCTTAAATTAAACATCACCAATTTTGAGTCCTATGATCGATTTCCGTTGGATCAAATCAAAGTAAAATAAGTACAATGATCAGTTCGATTTTCTGAATATAGGTAGATTTGATTTAAATATTTACCCATATTCATTATTTAAATTAGGACTGTCCAAGTACTATTAAAACCACATAATTAATGTAGTATGTTATAAATGGCTGTTGATGAAACAATATTAATCTCCGAGATCGCGTCCTAATAATGAGTGTCAATAAATTTTAACTATACGTTCGCTTGGTTTATTGCGGCCATAACACTTACCCACATAAAAACATACAAGTTTTTTCTTCTCATAGAATGTTCCCGTCACATTGTAGCATAAACCAGTCCGTGGTTCGTAGCTTCTGTAATACGAAACACGAAGATCGATTCGTTCCGAACTTGCAACTTGAATGGCGCGTCACAAAAACTCAAGCCAGATCCAATTAGAGCCACACATCACTCTGTGTTTTCGTGTGCTCAGTTAGATAAAAAAACCGGCTAAGTGCGTTTCGGGCCACGCGCCGTAGGGTTCCGTAGTTACCTTATATACCATACCATATTTAATACCACTACCATTTTTCGTCTGTAACTTTGTTTTTCACAGTGTTGGTATGAATGACAAAGTTATATTTGCGGTTTTGCAAAATGTGATATATCTCAAAAACTAATTATTATATCTCGTTCAAACCAATTTTCAGTGAAAGTTTTTATTAAGATCTATAGCATATATTTTTTTTAGATTTTTCACTCACCTATTTCAAAAGTTAGAGGGGGGGGACACACATTTTACCACTTTGGCAGCGTTTATCTTTCAAACGGTGACTTTGAGAAAAAGTTGTCTTAGGAACCTCAATATTATTTTAAGACCTATCTATAGACACCCCTCACGTATTGGTATAAAGATTTTTTTTTTCAGTTTCAGTTCCATGTATGGAGAGCCCCCCCTTAATCTTTATTTTTTTTATTTTTGTGTTAAAATCGTTAAGCGGTTAACAGAATACATCTACCTACTAAGTTTCAACTGTGTAATCCTAATACTTTCGGAATAAAATGGCTGTGACATACGGACGGACGGATAGACAGACCGACAGACATGACGAATCTATAAGGGTTCCGTTTTTTGCCATTTTGGCTACGGAACCCTAAAAATTAGGATTAATTATTCGATCTGTGTTGCTTTGCATAGCTTGTTGGAAAACGTTGTGTTACACACCTTGTTGAACATTTGAAAATCAACTGGACATTTAGTGTGGTGGATTGGTCTCAACAGTCACACTAATAGTAATGGAATGTTATGCTCAGTGGTTAGCAAATAACACACCTCGTTAATATGATTTAGGAATGAGTTGACAAGATTTTGTCATTTACAATGTGTTAAGGAACCATAAAAAAATACAAAGTAATTAAAGGAGACTCTGCGTTTTGTGTTTCTTTTAAAACTTTATAGGTGTGATACAATTTGCCGATATTATTAGGTAGTAGGTATATTTTAGTACCAAATAATAATGTTCTCCTTTTAAAGCAAGTAGTTATATTTTGTAAATTTCGTATAAATTAATTAGATTTAGTCCCACCCATAGTATCAAAACTAACAAAGGAAAAATGAAACAAGAAATTCAATGAATACAGCATTTTCATTATGAAATCATTCGGTACAAATTAATATGACAATTATGAAGTAGAAACAATACAGTAAGGTCTGTGCTATATACAAACTTATTTAACAATATTTTAGTGGATTGGAATCAGTATCAAAATGTTCTTTAAAACTGTTTGATCCGATGTTATGCTAATATAAAGTACAAAGAAGTGTTATACACGTTGATAACATGCTATTTTGTTTGAGTAATGCGCGTTACCAGATTACCTGAGTTTTTGGAAATTTGTAGATTTGTGGTTTAGCCACTTTATCTAGTAGGTATTTAAGAGGATTGTCAACCACGTTATCTCCATACAAACGGCGATAACGTTTTCCACCCTCTAAACCTTAACCTACAGTAATTAATTTTTGGTATTTTTTTGAAATGCCTAAATACTAGGGCTGTACGTTTTGATTTTTTAAATATCTATAATAGATTTCGAAATATTTGCATTTTAGTGATTTCATACAAAACACAGAAGTGCCAATATTTTCAAATCTACAATGAATATTTTAAAAATCAAAACGTACAGCCCTAGTTTTTAGGCATTTCAAAAACATACCAAAAATTCATTGATGTAGGTTAAGGTTTAGAGGGTGGGAAACGTTATCGCCGTTTGTATGGAGACCACGTGGTTGACAATCCTCTTAATATGTTTTTGGAAAAAATAAGAACTTTTTGATACTGTTCCGTGATTTTGGTTATAAGTACAAAATTTTATTATATTTAAATAGAGTGAAGTAATATTAGGTCTAACAATAATATGAAGGTATTGTTAAAAGAGTATGTATAGTCTAGATGCAGATATCGAAGTAATTATAAAAATATCTTAACTGTTGGTTATATGAAATTTGGATCACGAAATGATAAAATCATACTGTAAGTATTTCGATTTATCTGTCGTAATTTTTTATTCGAGTCTTAAATAATTAATTTCTTAGTGCTTGCTTAAGCAAGTAAATCTTATAGAATTTGTCATTTCGTGAACCAAAGTTTCTTAAATAAGGATATTTAAAATGCTGTATATATATAATCTTGAAATTAATATTTCAAGATTATATTTATTTAAACAGTTCAAATGTTTTAATCATTTTAGGTCCATATCGTGCATTAAACATTTCCAGTTCCAATGCAATTCTTCACGATTTTTAATAACAAAATATTTTTTTCAACAAAATTCTCATCTTATACACAACTTGCCTATCTAAAGGTTTATTATTGTATAGTTAAAACTATTTACAAAATATAGGAGAAATATTTTGTACAACATTTTTTGGATCGTATGTCTTGAAAGCTGAGGTGAACTATATTACAAAAATAAATCTTAGAGTACTAGGTAAGTATTATTTACATAAATGAATAAGTTATTTGATACTTAATTGTCTAAACGGATTGCAAAATAAATTATCAGACTTAAATCATTAATAAAATTATCAAATAATTAATAATACTTTAAAGCTTTAACTGTATTAGAGCAAAATTAATCAAGATCCCTTACTGATACTTGATACTAAAATAATTAAGCGTAAAATGATAAATTATTTTGATTTTGTGAGCAGATTTTCGTACAAGGATGGCGAGAAAATTTATCTTAATCAAAAACTTTAATGCTGATGTAAAATTAAATCGCAGCAAAACTCGATTGACTATCTAATTTTATATTGCAACAGCTATCTATTAGCATTATTCAATGGTGTCACATCTTACATTATGGTTGAATAGACTTTTCTTTTAACATTTAAATATTTTTATAATTATAGAAATTCGTATTTGGTAGATATAGGTAGATCTTAACTTATTTGCTTACTATACACAAAATAAACGTAAAACTTTGTAGATAAATGAATTTGTTGCCATTAAAGTAAAGGCGCATGCACATTTAGACGTTTTAGTCGCGCGACAGCAGCGCTGCACCATGGACCTCTTCATGCCGGCCGCAGCAGCACAGGGCGTAGGTACTGAATGTTAGCAACTGCATGGCTCGGTACTATCTCGCTGTGCTGCAGTCCCGTGTTATATAGGCCTTTCACATGCACAGGCCCGGCCAAACTCGTAGAGATTTGGCCGGAAAGCCACGAGAGGCTGTAACGTGGCCGTGCCGACCTCCTTCTTCAGAGTAAAAACTTATTTTGCAATTTCAATTATGTAAAATTATTATTTTTTGTTCCGAAAGACAGACTTCAAATTCACTATCTTCAGACTTGATCTTTCATCCTGATTTTTCATTTTTATCAGAATTTAACTATTAGAAATTATTATATTGGAACTATAGTTGAAATTATTATATTTATTGTGCACTGGAGCCTGATGTTTCATTGCTCCTCGTGACAAGGCCGCGCCTCTACGTAAGATCCTGCAGGCCGGGCATGTGCATGTGGAGGGCCCGTTAGCCACGATATGGATGACAGCAGCGCTTCTCTGACGCGCGACTAAAATGCCTAGGTATATGTGAAAACGCTCTAAAAAGATAACCATGTTGATAAAATAACTTATTATTATAATATTTTTAATTATGAGTGCTACAAATAAATATATTGAATAACAAACACATTGATTAATTATTGGTGTTTTTAGTAGCATACACGTATTTTTACAAATTGATCTTTATTTTATTAGTATAGGCAATTCTGCGGAATGTCAAGAATACAAAACATCGATGTTATCCAACCTTGTATCGGACACGTAACGCAACCGATGCCGACTTTTGTGATCCAGTTTCGTTCGATAAGTCGGCAGAATACGTCCTAACTTTGTCCATAAATGGCGCATTACTCGAGCCCTGTCATAAATATTCATTTTCGGCAACCAAGACGAAGTTCGCTCTTCTCGTTGCGAAGTAGATGCGAGAATATTTGCGAATTTATGAGTAAAAATGTTTAGCACTTTTCTAAGATTTTGCCTTCGAATTTATGCTGGAGGTGTGCAAATTCGATTTTATTGAAATTATTGAAAACAAGTTAATTAAGAACAGCGTTTGGAATCTATTGTTCCAACATGAATTGTATTATAACAGTAAATAAGTTAAGTATTGCACCGATTACAAATAAGTTTTATAATATTTACATTGACTATGTCAATAAAGTATACAATATTTGCTTAATAAACAACTCCCTAGTGTTCCAATTTTTAAAACAATCTACATTGCACAGTGTTTTGTTTTTATTTAACTCACCGATCACTCACATGAAACACTGACGTAACTCACACTTTTCCACTTTTTGTGTTCGATCAAAGCAACGCTTCTTCGAGTTGGTCGAAGCTCTCGCACCATCAGTCGCTCTCATATACAGTTGAGTTGGAGCTCTTGCGACGACTGTACGGCGAGCAGAATTCAATCCTGGTATCAGGCAGCCAGGTGTACGCAGTACGCTCGGAAGAGGCACTGAAACAAAAGAAAGCGGCATATTTATAACAAGAAATAACATTTGTAGGTACTCAACAAAAGGAAACGCTATGTTTATAGGTAGAGGTAACAATCTACCTATATCGAACTGTGCTGTTTTTTTATGAACAACGAGATAGTGTTTGGCCTTTATCTCACCTGATGTTAAGTGACGATAAGGCCGAAGGTGGAAGCGCACTACTCCCGGAATCCTCATCACTGAGGAACTGGCTATCTTACCTCTAACTGCCGGAACACAACAATTTTTTAATTGTTGTTATGGCTTCAGACTTAGGTAAGATGGTGGTAGCTAGCCACGCGGACTTGAAATAAGCCCTACCACCAACTAAAACAAATTGTACCTCCCCTGGGAATCGAACCTGGGACCCCTGCGTCTTACACTGGTGGGCGAACCACTTAATCACAGAGGCGGTTCAAATTGTGCAAGCTGTTTACTCATGATTTTTTTTATTCCGCCTATCCCGCTTGTACTTGAGCAATGTAAGCTTTACGTTGTATATTTTCATCGAAATAAAAAGGCACCTTTATTTAGTACTATGAAATCACTGAGAAACTTCTGCTCAAGGGAAGACAACAGGTTGTTATGCCAAATGTAGACTAAGTGATTAAGAATTTATAGCTTTCACACTAGCTTATGTGTGATTACAATTGTTTCACTTTAGGCCATGATGTATGTATACGTTATATTATTAGAGAGGAATGTGTGCCAGCCGATTTCTTGTTACATGTCAGAATCTGAGCTTTGCAGATTTATGGGTTCTAATTGTATGCACTTGAACATTGTTTCACAGCACAAGTTAAGGAAAGCAAATACTTTTTACTATTCGATTTTAAAAGTTAAACGCTCAAATGTTTCGACGTTATCCAAAATTACGTTCTAATGGTCAGTCCTTTATTGCATTGCGCATAATGTTTTTATAATAAATCATCCAATAGTTGATTCGCTTAAACTATTGACCTGAATACTTGGTAATCCAAATACCTAACTTAAGACATTTCCTGAATGGATTGAAATCCCAAGATTCCAATATTGGTAATATCGATCGATATTCAAGACCTTGTCATGAAATTCATCCAATAGAGACAAATTTAGTTAAAAGAATAAATGATGTAAACATTTAATGAAACTGCCTATCACAGAGACCTATTTTATAATTAAAATCTAATCAACTTGAATCTTCCGCCTCCGTAGAACAACATCAAACTAATTTTATATTGGAAAAGCTATAGAACTAATAGTTCAACTAAGCGTGGAACTTTCGAAATATCCGTTTGAAAGTTTGTATGACAATCTAATGAAAGTGAATGTGCTTGTTTCAACTCCAATTAGCGTTCCAAAGGGTGAATTTCAACATCGCTTGTAAGTCGTAAGTACGCCTTAAATGGTAATCGGGAACAACGTTTACAGACAAGAAAATACATGGCTTACTAGACAAAACAAAGGCACGCCTCTCACAGCCTATCTAAACTATAGCTAGTGAAACTGACGTGAAATTCGTTAATAATGATGAAAGATTTGCAAGTGTTGTATCTGAATTTAATGACGGAATATGTAAATTTGTTACCTACCTAGATACAATACCGTCCCCTTGTTTTAAATTATACTAGTGAATCTATTAAAATTTAGATATTCTGATTAATTAGTTGGTATGATTTATTGTTGGTTGGCAATTTTGTGTTATTATTCTAAGGATTTTAAAAGTAATTTATTTGTGATATACTAGAAAAAAATCGAATCGTTACCAGATCATTTTCTCAGGCGGGACTCGAACCCGCGAACTTTGGAAGTCCGGTCTAATGCTCTTCCAACTGAGCTACCGAGTCACTGGCTAGTGGGATTGTCAAATCTGTTTGTTACAATAAAAATAAATTTCTTAGGAATTTAAACTATAGGTATTTATACCTTTAAAAGTATCTTTTGCCTAACAATAGTGAGCATAAAGCGGTTTCGTATTCCTCCACAAGCCTACACAGTAAGTAAAGTTAAATAACTTTGAGAATAGAAATGTATTCTCGGCTTGAAGTGCTACCTACAGACACTCACAAGCCGAAGTGTTATTTATCTTTACCTACATGGCTTGTTGTTTTAGAGACGCCTCTCTTGAACATAGTATGAGTATCTTCTTGACACGTTTTACAAGAAGTTCCGAACAATAGACGACCATATTTAAACAACAACAAAGGAATGTCGAACGAACGAAATCATATCGATTTAATTATAAAGCCTTCCACTAAGTTACACTTTATTGAGTGAAATATTAACAGTCGACTGGATTAAATGTATCGCTTTATTTTCGCAGGCAATTTGTATAGGTCAGTAAACATTTTTGTCCGTTTAACCTTTTCACCCTTGATCCTTGTGATCGTTAATTTTTGGTGGTGTTTCACTGAAAGCATTTAGTAAAGTCAAATATATTAATCGTTACAGGAGAGACTGAAGTTACTCATCAATGTACTATAGAACTGTATTTGCTTTTTGCAGCTAGTTCTTAAGAATGCGCAAAGCAAGCGGTAAAACATTTAGTCAAAACAATTTAGAAGAAATTTGAACTTACTTAGCTTAGAACCAATTTGGTGGTCTAAATGGGTCAACAATTGCCATCGAAAGGTGGCGACCAATAGAGAACAAGTCGGACACTATTAAAAGGAAATGAGTGCGACGCGAACGATGTCGCCGCGGCTCGAGCGAAATCCAATTTGAAATAAGTGCCTTCTGAATTAATCCAGCCACTTTGAACGGACCGGATGAAATTTCTGGTATTTTTCACGTCTAGCAATAAAAACGAGCCCTCGACGCGGGAAAAAGATGAGTAATAGCTTCGCCCTGAGCTCTGAGGAACTGTAAGGAATAATAATATTATGCTCGTACGATAGAAACCTTTTTTTTAATCCGAATGTGTAAGTATGGGAGAGACGGCAATTTTGCAACGCAAGGGCTGGCAAAAGGAGGAGAGCTCCGCAAAGCTTTAAAGAGTAGTATGAGATTAATATATAGACAGTAGCATCAATGGTGCAAACGATTTCTAGCATATGTTTTTTAATGCAATTAAAGTCAACGATTAAATATTCAATTCAACAACTGCACAACAACTTCAAATTATCAAATCTAAGCTTTGATAGTTCCAAGTGATAAGTAATATTGCTTGTCTACCCAATTTACCTCAGTTACCACCAACAACATAGTTAAGATCTCGCACTGCAGTTTGATTAGTTGCGTCAACAACTTCATACTTTGCACCACCTGCTTTAGTTATACTCTAACTAGACCAGTTAACACCTCATCCTCACGACTGGTTGAACATTTATGACTTTGTATCATTGAGTTATAGTTTGCGTGTGCAGTCACTAATAAAGATTTCTTTTATCGGCCGTACGTATTAATTTATAAGGGTTATTTATAACTTCCCTGATTGGGCAGTCGGTTCTTTTATATTAAGGCTCTTCGTCATTACTGAATCAATAATTTGAAATCATGAGTTTGGGAAACGTTCTTAATTTTTAGAAATGTATGAGAGTCGCTACTCCTTTTTAATTAAATGTGATGTATATTTTTATAATCATTTAATTTATTTTTTAAGTGCAAAATCCTAAAACATTAGTCGCAGTTAAAATGAAGGAAGTGTAAACAGCAAGCACGCTATTAATACTTCGGTGGTATGAGCCGGCAGCGAGAATTGTCAGTGCAAACATAGACGCAGTGGTCAAAATGGAAGCCCTATTGTGTCGGAATGTATTCATTTGTATGGCAAACCTAATATTGACATTACAAAACTTGTTTCGAATGGGTAAACATTGGTAGGGGCCGCCGATATGCTGATGCAGTTGCGTTGTGGTTAGTGAAATGTTTTTGGTATGTAGTAAAGGATTAATTTGTTATAAGTAATGTCACTCATAATGAGAACTAACATTGTCAAGGGATTAAATCAATGTGAGTGCTAATTGAAAAATAACGTTTCCCAATTAGTACCTTTCAAGTAATAGAGTCAGATAAGACTCGTTGTATTTGACCAATCACAAAAAGTACTTACTTTCGATAATTTAAACGTAACGAACGAATAATTGACATCGATGTAAATCTCTATAAATTGAGTCCTAGAATATTTTTTTTATTCTTAGAGGATTTATTTTTATAGTCACGTACACAGTCTTATGATTTTACTTTACATAAGTATTGTATCCCCAATTAATTTGGGAACAATAAAAATTAAATTTACATGATAAATTAATAAAGATTAAGTTTTATTTTCTGTACAGGTGTACAGTTCAATAACAAGCCGATGTTTATTACCATCTTCCTGTAGCTAATTTTGCGGCTTGTATACGTTGTAGCAATAGTCGTGTATGTATGAGAAACAACTCAGGTGGTCCCACCTTCTAATTAGCATTCATCGTCTCACACATTCTCGCATCTTGCTTTAAATGTAGTATGAGCTATAAAACCAGTATCAGCTGTTTTACGGTCAATGTTTTTACTGTGAGAGCAAGCTTCAATGTAATTAATGAAATCATTTTCATTTGTTTTCAAATCTATAATCGAAAGAAATTGAGTCCAGTTGTGTTTTAATATTATGTAATATTGGCTATAGGTAAAAATACAATTTGAGTCCAGTCTGAAACTGACTAGGTATGTTTAGATCAAGGTCCGGAACCCTATCGATTTTGATCTACGATATCTCGTATTCTTATGATGCTATGATTATTATGTTTGCATATTGAATAGTTTCCCTATCAAAGCATCTTTTATCGTATATTTTTTATTTTCATTCTGTAAATAAATACTAAAACCCAAAAAGGGGTTTGTAAGCGCTTTATCCGGTCGCTGGTTTTGATGTTATCTTTTTTTTGTATAGTTTGTTAAGAAGATTTTTATTCAAAGTATAATGTGATCATTTTTGGATCTCCACAAAAATGTAGTGGTTTCCTTCTCCTTTGGTGGTACTTAAAAGTGAATGGATACATTTTTTCAATTAATTGTTATCAAACTAGATTTTATTGATCATAAATGTAAACTTGATGGTCAGATGCTGTTCCAACATCAGCCTTTACGTCTGATTATCTTACAAATGTTCGGAATCGAGTAAAAAACGAGTTGCTTGTTAGTATATCGCATTTAATAGTTTGATTTTTATTATAATAGACTTTTAAAAGTCTCAAGTTGACATTTATTACACGAATTCCATTTTGTTGATAGTAAAAAAAACAATTTTATGATTTTTTAATTTTAACAGGTTACATTAACTATGATTTTGGTAGGCTTTAAGTTCGAGGCATTAAATATTGTTGAGTGTCACATAAAAGTCACATTATCGATAATTTTAGTATAAGGCTGTTAACACACGAGACGGCGCCTTTCTCGACTTTAAGAGATTAAAACATAAAGATTGTACACTGTTATAACCATACAATCATTGCAACACTTCTTATGAACTCAATTATTTATTATACTATTGTTTTAGAAAGGGAACCGCATAATTTATTTTTTATCGACAAACAATAGGTACTAATATTAAAATTTAAATTACCCGAATTCGGCGTTAATCTCGATAATTCTCACGCAATCCCTAAGTTGGGAATAAATGAGGGGATGAAATGGCTTTCCGACCAGCCCTTTGCAATCAGAAAGCCTGGGAAACTTTAGACAGTAGGTACTGTAAACGTGTATTACAACAAATTTAAAAGGGATATCACTGACAATGTGAAATCTAGTGACCAATCAGCCCCATATAATTGTACGGAAGAATGGACACAGATATGGGTGCGATAATGTCATTGTTTGGTCCCGTACGGTGACTATGGTTACTGTTATGTTGCCAGATAGGTATGTTAATATCCATGTTTGCGGTTATGTAATGGGATTCAATTGTTATGTTCCAGGAAATCCTCAAAAGAGCAGGAGTGATCAGGGAAATAGTAAATCCTTTGAACATATTCTTGAACACCTATCATTTTCATTGTCAACGAAAATGATATTATTAAAATAACCAAGCCAGACAAATAAACAATAATACTCTGTTCGAACGAAATTATACTAACAAAACGCACGTGTACTCTTCTAAGAATCCATCCATAAAGATCTATGCGTGCTAATAATCACAACAGATATTTGTATTTTAACTAAATTGGTAGGTACAACTGGTATTTAACTTGAAAGGTTTTTACGATAAAAAGTCTAAATAGGAATGTTTTGCTTACATAATGTTTAAAAAAACCGGCTAAGTGCGTGTCGGGCCACGCGCCGTAGGGTTCCGTAGTTACCTTAAATCATACCATATTTTAATACCACTATCATTTTTCGTCTGTAAAAATAACTTTGTTTTTCAAAGTGTTGGTATAAATGACTAAGTTATATATGCGGTTTTGGAAAATATGATATATCTCAAAAACTAATCAATATATTTCATTCAAATTAACTTTCGTTGAAAGTTTTTATTAAGATCTATAGCATATATTTTCTTTAGATTTTTCACTCTCTCATTTCAAAAGTTAGAGGGGGGGGGGACACACATTTTACCACTTTGGCAGTGTTTATCTTTCAAACGGTTGACTTTGAGAAAAAATTGTCTTAGGAACCTCAATGTCATTTTTAAAGACCTGTCTGTTGACACCCCGTACGTATTGGTATGAAGATTTTTTTTTGCCGTTTTGGCTACGGAACCCTGAAAAGCGTGCAGGAACTTGATACATTTGAAAAGGATAAAAAATATCGTACAAATACTTAGTAAAATATACCTAAAAAGGTGGGACCGTGTGATGCATAGTGAAATATTTTATTGTTATAAGTTTATAATAAGGTATTTTTAAACACTGGTTTTTTAATGCAATTTTTTTTATTAAAATTTTAATGATGCTATTTGAATTGATTTGGCTATCATGCAAACAAACGCTAGCTAACATCATTACAAATCGGTGAATTGGTTGAGCCCGCAAATAGCTTCCCATGGTTGGCTACTAGAGATAAAGACTTGAGGTTCAATAGATGTTATCGATAAAATATTAAAAATATTAATATTAAGTGTATTTTTTTAATGTTAGGTTGGGTATAAGTTCATTAATGGGGCTGGTAAACTTTTCCAAAACTGTTGTGAATTATATTTTTTCTTTTGGCTTTGGAGTCAGGAATAACAAATTGCGGAATTATTATAATGCTTCATTTTAATTTAAATTAAAATTAAAAATTTTAATTTACAGCATAGCACAATAAATCACTATTACGGCTGTATGCGTAGGTTATGCCTTTGCTCCAAAGACTTTCTATGTTGTTGCTCAAAACAAAAAAAACAAAGGTATGATTACTCTTTGTCACTGTCTGTCAAATCTGTCAATCAGTTTTTTAAATCAGTAAATGCAAAGGAACTTCGTGTTCAGCCGTATGTTTGATATTTTATCGCAATAATAATATAAAAAAATATATTTAGTTATTAAGGTAAAATAAAAAAATCATAATATTATTTTCTTTATTCTTCAAACTTGTGCTATCAAAAAAAATATAAAACAATTCTCTTCGAAAAAGTTTACCAACCCCATTGGCGTCGTGCGACAAGCAACGTTGATTGTTGACTGTTAAATAGGAAAAACGGGAAAACTTACATGAAAAGCATATGACCCAGCGGCACCTGTTTTACTAAAATTGCAAAACAAGCCTACTATTTTTGTTAAAGAGTTGGTGTTATTACAGAATTAAAAGATCTGCGGTTTTTTAAAGACTCGCCCTGAAAAACATTTGTTAATTTAATTTTGACATATTTTTTTTACTACAACGCGTATTTTTTATAATTTTTTGCTGCTGTAATTTTTTAATAAAACTGTTTATTAAGAATACGCGCGAAAATTCTAAATTTGTAATTCACATTACATTAGATTATGTAATATTATAATTGTAAGGAAAGAAGAAAGAATTACTATCGATAATCTAGTATCGATTATCGATATAATGCAACACCATTACGAACGACACTAACAGAGGAAATGACATAGTGCGTGATATGCGGAAACGAATTTAATGAAACAGGAGGGGTGCGTGCGCGGGTCGGTCGGTATAGCTAGAGAATTATATTAGTTGGTGAAGTCAGCTCGTGTTGGTAACTGGGACGTATGCTAGTTTGGCCAATATTAGCGTTATGTTGCGCAAATGTAAGTAATGTGAAAGACAAATTGAGCTGTAAGTACATACACATAGGTATACTTTTAGAGTACTTATATCTTTTCTGTGCTTATAGCACGCAAAATACAATGAAATGAAAAATCTTTTTGTAAATAATACCAAATAAAAAAGTGGAACTATCAGGAATACGACGGTTCTTTTTAACCGACTTCAAAAAAGGAGGAGGTTCTCAAGTCGACGGTATTTTTTTACTCGTCAACGCCCGCTGTGCCCTATCGGGCACAAACAGCAAAAGAAATCTATTGTTGTATTGTTTTCCGGGCGTTGAAGAGTTAATAACAAAAAGATTGAATGACGTATGTGTAAAAACAATATTTCCTATATTTCTGAGCAGATTACTATTAGAAACAAGACACTGTACCTAAGTGTATTGAAATAAAACACTAATATCGATAAAAAAGGGTAAAATGTTAGGTTCTGTTCTTTGTTTCGGAAGATCTAAGCACATCGTTCTGTAGTAGACACAAACTTGATTATAATGACTGAATTATTATAAGAAGACTTACCCTCTTACCCTCTTACACTCACCCACTCGACAGTATTTTAAAGTCAAAGTCAAATAAGCTTTATTCAAATAAACTTAATTATTAAGTAGTGTAGTGTAGTCGTTTTTGCTACTGTATCGAACCAACGATCAGGCAGCACTGAGGTTGCTACCAAGCTTTTTTGGAACTTTCTCGGTCACCTCACATTATGACGACACTAAGCTTGGCTTCCTCGCTCGGGGAACCTCGCTGGGTTCGTCTCATGTGTGGTTCAACATCAAGTCTTCTTAATCAGCGATGACGCTGTCAGTCCTCGTACTGCGAAGTTCGACCTACTACAGTAGGTACTTTTGAATCGTCTATATTTTCCTACCACCCGTTCCAGACTTTTTTAACTGACAAAAAGAACGGGCGCAAAAAACTTATCAGCTGTAACGTAAAATTTACTTAATAATTATTGTGAGTTGTGAGTACTGATATTGATATTTTTACTATTCAAGCTTAAATCTCATTTAATACATTCTTCCAAATATTACTAGGTACCGTCAAATGTTATTTTGTAAGAGGAGTAGTTAATATCGCCAATTATCGCAATAAAATTTGATTGACGGAAATCGGAGACCATGCTGGGCGTTTTAGCATATGGCGAAATCGGTTACTGCGCGAACAATCAACAATAGTTGAGACGGCTTATTAACGATTATAGTTACATTCGGTTAAATGGCTTCGGGCAAAACCAATAATTTAGGGCTTGGACCCCTGGAGATCGCGAATTGCTACTGTTTGAACAAAGGAACTAAGAAGCGTATGGTTCTGGAATTTAGAAACGAATTTATTAAATTGGAATAAATAAATAAAAAAAAAATTGCTTTGTTGTTTTTTAATGCTGTCCTAATATATTTTATCAACCTCATCGTTCCGCCAGCTGCATTAGTAGTTTTCAACACCCATTAATCCGCATTAGGTCCGCGTGTTGGTGTGTAGGTAATGATTATGACATGACCTGTGGCTTTACCATGAGTTGGTCCAAAATTGCAAACTATGTTCTCTACCGAAAACTATGGTTTTCTCTCTTTCACGCGCACTGACTATGATCAGTATATCCTGTAGTTTTCGACAGCGAAACAGTTTGCACCAACTCATGGTAGAGCTACTGATGAGACCAAATTCGACTTACATTATTTATATAGACGTTGCAGAACGTCACAATTTGCATTCAATTAATTCATCAGCAGCGGTACTTTTTACTATTGTACCCAGCGAACTAAAATCTATGGAAGTGTAATTGCAAACAAATATTGCTTAAAAAATGGCACCACGGGGCCGAAAAAGTACAACCCGTTTATTGTCAAATGGTGTAAAAGATGTAAAGAAGGCAGTAAAAAGATGCAGAAAAAAACGTATCTTATTTTTTCGTATATACTATAGATATAATATCTATAGGTAAGTATACAAATTATGGTCGCTAATAAGCAACCAGTGTTCAGACGCTTTGTGCTGCATAATTAAATGCCACCATTTTAGCTCTATCCACATAGTTGTGCTTTTCGTATGGTGCCATTTTTGAGCAGAATGCTTATTCTATTGATTTTAGTTCGCTGATTGTACATATATCAAATTTGGTCCCTGTTCTCCTTAAAATGTTTTCTTTCATTTATGAAAAACCTTATGTGCCGTGATTAGGTATACATTAGTTAGATTAAATCCAGTCTTATTAATTAAGTTGATAGTGTCTTGGATAATGTGTAAGCCAATCATTTCATACTATTATCTATTAATTTCTCCTATGCTCTATGCTCACAAAAGCAATTTTAGCTCCGAAATTCAGTATGTTCGTTACTAATTTAATGCTGAATTATTGAGTGCTATTAAGGCTGCAAGGGTTGTGATCATGGGATAATTATGATACATCGGATTTATGCCCGTAATTTGCTATACGAAGCTGAAATTCGACACACCATAACTTCATTGTAATTCTATCTGGGGAACCGGGATCATATCATTCGGTAATGAAGTAAAATATTTCGATGATTCGCGGCAAAATAATAAAACATGTATTCCTTTTTATGTAACACTAATTGTTTCAGATATCAGTGACTCTAATGTTTCACATGGAACAAGATATTTGATTGGCAATTATTTTATTTCAGCAATAATAAATAACATTTACATGCCATTATAACCTATTAACGAAATCCATATCAATTTATAGGTTTACTTACCCTATTTACATTCTAATAAGGGTACTATTATATATTCTGTGATAAGGGGTTGATTTTATGAAAACCACAAAATATGCACTTGCTTTTTACCCGACTGCAAAGAAAGGGTTATGTGTTTCGCGCGTATCTTGTAAGTATGTTTGTATGTTTGTTGTATGTATGTATGTATGTTTGTATGTAATATTCTTTATTACCTCATATCTTTCAAACGGCTGAACGGATTTCTATGATTTTTTATTTATTTTATTTTATTTATTATCCCAAAATCCACAGCACTTAAAAATTAAACAGTAGTGGTTATCTTACAAATTTTGCTTAATGCCAATAACGGATTTACATTTTATTTATTGAACATTAAAAAAACATGAGAAATAGGCAGAACACCCGTGCAAAAGATTAAGATATCGTTAGATTTGTTTTGACAGCCCAAGTGTTCTTAAGAAGGTGGCGTTAAAAAAAAAACTAACATGGCGGCTGTACGTACGGTGCTATTATACGTAGTGAAAAAAAAAATTTTTTTTAGAATACTGCAATATGGGTGTCATATTAAAGGGCATAATATAAGGATTTCAAAAAGGTATATCATGACCGTAATATATAATAACTAAAAAGAGATAAAAAAAAAATTAATTAAAAAAATTAAAAAACCCGCCTGCATAAAAAGACAAGTCAACTGAAAAGATGGAAACAAGATTAAATAAATATTAAAGGCAACATGTCATAATAACATGCAGTCGGAGGCATATAATTCAATCATTCATAATGTCACTTTCTTTATGCATGCCTCCGACTGCATGTTATTATGACATGTTGCCTTTAATATTTATTTAATCTTGTTTCCATCTTTACAGTTGACTTGTCTTTTTTAGAAATGCTCCTACGAAGTCTGAATTCGAACTATTTATTTTATGATATTATTTTCCTATATTTGAACCACATTTCACCTCTTGCAATATTGACCGTGAGAAACACAAACAAAGTTAATGAATAACCCCACCATTTCAATACAAAGTAATGACCCGTTTGGGACGTTAATAAAGTATAATTCATAAAAAGAACGTGGCATAAACGGTGGACTGCAACAAAATATTTTACCGTAATAAATAATGGTACACCCCGAGTTTAGCGATTGCGTACACGCACGCTTTGATCGTACAGCCCTACGTTTAAACTTGACATTCAATTCATTGACATAAAATGTTCGCGCGAGAATGCGTCGCTTATTATTTATTATGACCCCACATGTGTCTCTGTTTAGAAAAAAAAACACAAAAAGATATTCGAGATTATTACATCTTTCCACTTTTAATTGTACACAATGGTTAAATAACAAAAGAGAGTCGTATTCGAAACAGTTGCACACGAATTCATTATAATAACTGAGGCATGCGCATGTAAAAAGAATGCATTTGTTGCGGCACAGAATTTGAATGGACTGCCGAAGCCCGAATTTGTATGATAAAAGTCCGACTTCAAAGTTGCTCAAGCGCGCTGAACAAATGAAGATGTATTAATCTAGTTGGGGTTAAATTGTTATTAAAACTATGATTAATGGTTCCTGTTAATGGAGCCCAGATTAAGGAGTAGACTACACGCAACCATGTTTAAAATTAACGTCGGTTAGCCCGTGACATAGAGTATGAATTTATCTTCATCATAAACACGTTAGTTTCGATCGAAGGATTATATTATAACACTGGTCGAAGGAGGTATGTATTAATGACATGATAAATAGATGCTGAACTATCCTAACACAACATGGCGAACTGATGGACTGTTAATTTCCTAGCTATTAATATATTCCTTGCTTGCAAATATGCCGTTACGGTAAATTGTTTTTACACCCTGTTGCCAGGTCGTGAGTAATTCGTTCTTGAGTTATTATTACCGAATTACAGGCTACATTGAATTTCCACAAAATTAGCAACACAGCTGTTGGTAAACACTGAAGCAAACACTGATATCAAAGTGGTGTTTCATTAACTCATTATTACAGTACGGAATTTCACTTCGTATTCAAGTTTAAACGATCGCTAACATATAAACAGAATTATCTGCTTTGATTACCCGAGGATCCGCGATTCGCTTCGATTTTGTACGGTACGGTAAACAAACTTATGTACGTTAGGTAAACACGATCGTAAATTTTAGTACATCATTCGCCGTTTCATGCAATCTTTGACTAACGAAAAGTTCGCTGTCGCTTTCCCTCATTTAACTTATGAAAGGGATAGAAGTTATTGATGTTTGTCACGATTATGAAGAAGGGCGATCTCCGCGGAGTTATCCCTGATTTTAATTTCACTAAACTCTGAACACCGCGTGTGTGCGCAAACTTTGCTCGTTCCATTGGCAAACATGCTAATATCGGGAACTTTGTACGTTGAATTGCAAAAAAGGAAACCGTGACGAGTGCAATTTCGATAATAAAATTAGCATAATCAATAAAGCGGGATCATTTGTGCACCCTCGCGCAGTGCCACTGAGGAGTAACTGTAACGATCTGTATCGAACTTTATTGGCAGTATACAGTATAGTTAACATGTAATTAATGTTTACGGAATTGATATTAAGCATTATTTCATGCAAACGATCGCGTACAACGACAATTACTGAGATACAAATCTACGCTTTGCCGTGCACTGGTTACGTGGTTACTGAGTTGATTATTAGAGCCGTGTCGTATGTTTGACTTGTGGCATTGTTACTTTTAATACCGCTATTTATTTTATTAGTAACGTTGTTAGATTTTTATGATATAAAGGGCACAAAAATAATTATTTTATTTTAACGGTTTCATGCAGTTTCAGTCATAAAATGCATAAAGTGAACGCTAGTTGTCGCGTTCTATAAATGCCGCTTACGTTTTGATAAAGAAATTACTAAATAATAATACATAAAACAAATAATAAAAAAATACTGTTTCTGGGGCAAAATTTTGCCTTGCGTTAGGGCATAAAAATAACACGAATTTATAAAAAAACTTGATTTTGAAAACCACATACAAAAGACCACTCTTAAATAAAACAAATAGAAATAGCTAAATGAATGTGTAACGAAAAATTCTAAGAAAAAAATTGCTATTAAGTTAAGACTGCGTTTAACAACATCTAAACTTAACATGCTACCCTTAGGCCGACAAATAAAATTTATTATAATTTACCTCCACCATTTACCGGCGAAGCATGAAACTTTATGGCAAATGTAAAAGAAAAATGGTTGCCCTAAAATTTTCGGACCATTCCGTTTCCCTTTTATCTTATCTCAAGATGTTTTGATGGGGTTGAGTTCAAGAAACGGTATTTTTGCTGCCAAATGACAGGAAGCGAATGGAAATATTGGAAATCAATGAAAAATTTTAACGTAAGTATAAGTAGAAGAGTCTAAATCGAGTTGATTAGTACCTATCTCCCAACTCACGGTTCCATTCTCTGGGAGAATCCGGAGCCTGCAGCACAGAATATATAATAGTCTGCAGCACAGTTTTAAACTAACGTGGGCTTCGGCGTCTTAATTATTATTTTTGTGAAACATTATGTTGTGTTTAAGTAAATAAATTGTATTGTATTGGTATCGAGTTCACATCAGGATCGAATTAACGTCAAAAATCTGTTATTTTGGTACTTTGGAAATGGTTGCCATGCATCCATTGTCCTGTTTTGATGTTTATTCGATTCGAACTCGAACATTATTATTTATTCTGTGCTCGAACTCGATCTCGTCGGTTGTACAGATTAAAGCAAGACAACGACTGAAACGACATTTCTTTATTTTATTATTTGTTATATGAATATAACGATAACATGTTTAACATGCAAACAAAACATCACAGTGAAGAAGATGGGCTTTGAGCTTTACAGAAAAATGCAGTGTTACTGTTAGATTAAGCTTCTCTTTTATTAAAACTACAAAGGAAAATGCACCTTATGCCACAAAGCGTGTAGACGACTAAAGTCAAACTATTTAGCAAGGATTAGCCTATGATGTCCACATAATCCATTGTGCTTTGAAGGTCGTTAACCCCTTGAGCAGCCATGACAATTAAAATGTCTCTCATTGATCTGTGGTAAATTAATTAAATCGAATAAGCGTAAGGCTTTTACGTAGATAATTCAAGTTTTAAGCTGCGGAAAATGTACAATACACTTAAGAATATTCAAATTGTTATTTAATAAATTAAATACAAAGATACTACTTATAATCAATAATATTATATTAGAAAAGATACGACTCGCACCATATAAATTCTCGGACGGGAATAGAACCCGCCAATTGTGAATGCTAAAATCTCAAATTTAAAAATACAAAGATACTCTTCAAAACCTCATAACAAGCAAATAAAAATATAACCTTTTATGAAAAAACTTTTTTCTTTCTGAAATCTCTATAAGGATTATGATGCTATACCACGTAAAAACATCACCGCAAGATCAATTTTTAATTGAAGTATTAATGCAAAATATTAAAGGCTCTAGGTGGACAGCCTATCCATCATGTATGTATACTCATAGGCATTGTATGCATAATGTAGACAGGGGATATTGACAGTATTCAGAGTTTGAGCCAGCTTAATTCCAGCTCATCGGCGCGAGCTCGTCATACCGATGTAACTGTGTATGTTGACTAGCAACTGCAACTATATTTGATGGAAAATAGGACGGGTAAATAAAAATCCTAAAAGAGTGCTTTGTTTACCAAATACCAAACGTAATGCAACTAGACCAAAACCAATCCCAAAATCAGTATGTAATGCAGATGTCAGTACAATCCCAATTGGCGTAAAATAATACAACTAGCACGTGTGCAGGCAATTATTTTTCGTTAGCGAAAACTGTAACTTTATTTTTTAAGGGATCGTCCTAAACATAACGCGACTACGCGGTTATTGCGCGAATGCCAATAGGGATGATGACAACTTTTTTTATTTTATGTAACATAAATTACCTTTCAAAAAAAGAAACATTGGTAAAAGAATTAATTCGCTAGCATGAAAACTGCCCGAGATATCACAGTGTGAAATGCACACAAATGGACTCGCCCAAAAACGTTCCATACGAATGGCTTCCTAGTTATGACGTCACGCCTGAGAAGTTTGTATGCATCGCGTAGGAAATTTGTTCGGCAGCTATATTAAATATTGTGTTTATCAAAATAGTTTCTTAGACAAATTTGCTATACATTTTACGGACTAATTAAAGGTATGATTTATTTAATTAAATTTAATACTTGGACTTGTCCACCCAACTTTGAAGGGTAATAAAATAAATGATATGCAATATATAAAACCAAGAGGTATACAAGCTACTCTAAAAGTTTAATATGTTTACGATTTTTATTAGTATTTCGTTATTTTATTCATTAGTCATCATCCCTATTAGGACACCTATTCGACATCAGTATGTTGGATCGCGGATTCGTACAAACTTAGTTCGTGTGAATAGATTTCAAATAATTTAGTCGCGCGAGTCGCGCGGATCCCTATTAGGACACCTATTCGACATCAGTATCTATATATGATCGCGGATTCGTACGACTAAAATTCGCGCGACCTTGCTATGATCGCGTAGTCGGGTTCAATTAGGACGATCCCTTACACGCGTTAAAGTGACAGTTTTCGATCAAAAATACTAATTACATACCTACTCAGGGTTGAAAAACACAAATCAGATTGACATCAAATAAATCAAACACTTTCGTTGACTCCCTAGATAATAATTCATTTTAGTCAGTTTTGAGACCTAGGTACTCCATTTTATTCTGTACACATTAGACATCTATCATCTAAATTTAGTATCCAAGAGAAGCACGAACTTGAACATTCGCGTCATCGCACGTATGGCTACAAATTCAAGTTAACCGACCTAATAAATTTATTGTGCCATAACTAGTTGTATTGGTAATTTATGTTTCACGTCTGAGTTGTGTTCTACGAAGTACTTAACAAGAGTTTGTAAGAAGTGATCAAAGTTCATATTTTTGTAAAGAAAAACGATGGTAGTAAACTCTGCATCTAGCTTTTAGTTTTACTATTATTAGTGCATCTTTAAATCAATATTCTGTGGTTATTTTATCTCCACACCTAAAGAAAAAAAAAACATAATTAAAAAATTCAAAGCTGTACATATTCGATCGTCTCTAGTAATAGGGATGTTGACTTATGAATAAAATGACGAAATACTAATAAAAATCGTAAACATATTAAACTTTTAGAGTAGCTTGTATACCTCTTGGTTTTATATATTGCATATTATTTGTTTTATGACCCTTCAAAGTTGGGTGGACAAGTCCATTTAAAAAGTATGAAATTTATTAAAATAAATGATACCATTAATTAGTCCGTAAAATGTATAGCAAATTTGTCGAAGAAACCATTTTGATAAACACAATATTTAATATAGCTGCTGAACAAATTTCCTATGCGTTGCATACAAACTTGCAAGGCGTGACGTCATAACGTGCAAGCCATTAGTATGGAGCGTTTTTGATCGAGTCCATTTGTGTGCATTTCACACTGTGATATCTCGGGCAGTTTTCATGCTAGCGAATTAATTCTTTTACCAATGTTTCTTTTTTTGAGAGGTAATTTATGTAACATAAAATTAAAAAAATTGTCAACATCCCTATTAGATAATACAGAATAATATACATTATTTGAGTCTATAAAAGTCTAGAAACTCATATAGGTACTAAACTGGGTTATTTTATTTGTAAAACACCAACAACCTCGCAGGAGTCGATTACTAACATCATAAACAACAACATAATTTCCATACAATAATGTCCAAACAGTGGTAAAGAAATACAAAACCATTATATTTTTCAGAACTACCTATCCGCGGCTTCACAAAATAAGAAGCTTCACATTTTAATATTATGTCATACCAATCATTGCGTTTCAACTTACACAAAAGCATAATAGTTAGTTTGATAAGATATCAAACTCTGCTTAGGATGGCCGTATACTAACCATATTTTACATTTAGATAGGTAGATGAGGGCTTAAAAAGAAAACAGAATGAATGAGAACGCTACGCAGAGTCAAAAATACACGCCAAGTTATCCCACGAAATTTATTCACCTATAAATATTTATTAAGCGAAACTTTGGCCATATATCGTAATTTCGTAATAAATGATCGTGACGTCACGCCTCGTTTTGAGGAAACAAACTGTGTAGCTGCTTCCTTTAGACACCATTTTGATCAGATTTTGATGAAGATTTAATGTGGTATTATGCTAAATCACAAGCAACATTAATAAAAAAACCTAACAGTGTTGCTATTATATTAATAAATGGATCTTTCTTAGCAATCTTCATAGCTAAGTTGTACTATTGGATTTGGTCCCAAATTTAATAAGTTTATACTTTAGATTCAAAAGTTATTCAAAAAAGAGTACCTACTGTCGTAAATATAATCTAAATACCTACACCGTGCCTATACAGTACTTTTAAGTATTAAAAGTGTTTTAATTATTAGACTTTATCACAGTATTTTAAGGTTCTCATTTACGTTATTAGAGGTTTAAAACTCGGTGCCTTTGACATAATGACAGATTAGTAACAGCTTTCGAACTCGATATAACCAAAAGTCATTATGAACCTTATAACTAAGTTGTTTTTGGTATAAGACAGTATTTAGTATGCTTTTTAGGGCACCGTACCATAATGGTAAAAAGGAACCCTTATGGTGCGACTCAGTCTGTCTGTCTGTCACAGCTGGATATCTCGAGAACTACTAATGGTATCAACTTGAAATTTGGAATAGTTAAAGATGACGTTTGTCCAACTATTTTGCAAATAAGAAAGAAATAAAATAAAAAAAAAATTCATTTCTTTCTTAATTTAATATTTTTACAACCGGGACTGAAAAGGGGTCTTAAAAGTTTTAAGTGGGGCGACTAAGGAATGTGGGGTATCCTATGAAAGAGCGCTGTTTGCACATTTTAAAACATACATAAAATACCGTTCCCCCCCCTTATCTCCGAAGTTTGCAAAGAGATAAATCTGAAATAATTCTATGTGATAGTAGTTTATGTAAAGATTACAGGAAAAATAAAACGATGTCTCAATATAACACACTTTTTTAGAAATTCGAAAAACAAACAAAAAATTTATTTGTCCCTTTACCAGTCAACAGATGGCCCTGACCCAAAAAAATTAAGTTACTTCCACTAACGGTCAAGAGATGGCGCTGAACTAAGAAAAAAAAATAGTTCCACTATCAGCCAAGAGATGGTGCTGACCTAATACTGCAATCATAGATATAGTATCTGCAATAATAATTTTATTATTCTACAGCAGGCTCTGCAGTGTATTTATTTTGATGGTACGGAAACCCTCGGTGCGCGAGTCCGACTCGCTCTTGCTTGACCGATTTTTTAGTCTGTGTGTGGCCTGATCTCTCGGTCTATTTAAATACCAAGTTCGAATATTCTCCTCGTCTCCGCGTCTTTTCAGTGTAAAGTTTCGGAGTTCCATCGCGATATTTTCGGCAACCGTCTAACTAGCTGAAAGAGTAGCATTTATGTCCATCAAAACTACTCCAAGTTTTCGGTTACGAGGAGAAAATAGATTCTGGATTTATCGTTTTTTAACTAACAATATCGAATACCATGTGTTTTGGTTTGACTTTTTGTTGGGTTTGTATTTGTTTTACTAATGTGAAATATTGGTAAGTAATTTTAATTTTAAATGTTATCTTTTAACATTACCACAGATGAAGAAATTAACTACAGTAAAGACTTGAATAAAGTAGAAAGAAGGAAGACCACTTCCCATACAAGTGTTGACCTGTCAAATTGTTTTTTTTATTTAAAAGTTGATGTATAACGATAACTAAATTATATATTTGAATAGTTGCTATGACCGTAGAACACCAAGTTTAATTCGGCAATCAGAAAAATATTTTTATGAGCTATATTAGGTACTAGCTTCTGCCCGCGACTTCGTCCGCGTGGATATTAGAGAAAATCCTTAGGGAACCTTCAACCAGGATCCGTCCCCGTCCCCGTCCCCGTCCCCGTCCCCGTCCCCGACCCGTCCCCGTCCCCGTCCCCGTCCCCGTCCCCGTCCCCGTCCCCGTCCCCGTCCCCGTCCCCGTCCCCGTCCCCGTCCCCGTCCCCGTCCCCGTCCCCGTCCCCGTCCCCGTCCCCGTCCCCGTCCCCGTCCCCGTCCCCGTCCCCGTCCCCGTCCCCGTCCCCGTCCCCGTCCCCGTCCCCGTCCCCGTCCCCGTCCCCGTCCCCGTCCCCGTCCCCGTCCCCGTCCCCGTCCCCGTCCCCGTCCCCGTCCCCGTCCCCGTCCCCGTCCCCGTCCCCGTCCCCGTCCCCGTCCCCGTCCCCGTCCCCGTCCCCGTCCCCGTCCCCGTCCCCGTCCCCGTCCCCGTCCCCGTCCCCGTCCCCGTCCCCGTCCCCGTCCCCGTCCCCGTCCCCGTCCCCGTCCCCGTCCCCGTCCCCGTCCCAGTCCCAGTCCCCGTCCCCGTCCCAGTCCCCGTCCCCGTCCCCGTCCTCGTCCCCTGGATGTGCATGTCCAGGTCCAATCATGGCCACCGTGTTGGACTTCAAAATAAATGTCATTTTCGCAACCACCATCCCATGAAACCTCAAGAACGACATCCACATCGATTTTCATCTTTACTTACCCCATTTACACCTTATGGGAGGATTTTCAAAATATGTGTTTGCCTATTTATTTTTAGACATGCTCCTACGAAGTTTAAAGTTGTAATGTCTATTTTATATTATTTTTCCATACAAAATTTAAACCCCATTTTCACCCATTTAGGGGTTAAATCATGTCCACCGTGTTGGACTTCAAAATAAATCTCATTTTCGCAATCACCATCCCATAAAACCTCAAGAACGACATCCATATCGATTTTTATGTTTACTCACCCCATTTACCCCTAAGTGGTTGATTTTCAAAATTACAAAATATATGTTTGCCTATTTATTTTTAGATGTGCTCCAACGAACTTTAAAGTTGTAATGTCTATTTTATATAATTTTTTCATACAAAATTTGAACCCCATTTTCACCCCATTAGGGGTCAAATCATGTCCACCGTGTTAGACTTCAAAATAAATGTCATTTTTGCAATCGTCATCCCCGAAAACCCCAATAACGACATCCATATCTATTTTTGGGGTTTTTTACCCCTTTTCACCCCCATTTCATCCCAATAGGGGTTCAAATACTAACAATAACAATATACGTTGCGTTAGATGTCTATCCATAAGCCTAAATTATAAATTTAGCGATTTTTACTTCGAAAATAAAGGATTTTCTTCAATACACAACTTCATCTCCCTTTTGACCCCTTCGAGGGTAGAATTTTGAAAAACGCTGAGACCCGTATTTATTTATTTTCAATGGTCAGTCTAAACACAAAATTTGAAGATCCTAGCTTCAAAACTGAGGGACTTTCATACAAACTTTGATCCCCTTTTTTACCCCCTTAGGGGGTGAATTTTGAAAAACCCTTTCTTAGTGCACCCCTAGACCTCAAAAGGAACCTACGTGCCAAATTTGGAGTCTCTAGACCCAGCGGTTTGGGCTGTGCGTTGATAGATTAGTCAGTCAGTCAGTCATTCAGTCATTCAGTTTACGATTTTATAAATATAGATTTTCTATAAACGATAATTGATAAAATCTACATTTTGACAGGTCAGAAATGGGCGCTTCTTTAAAATAAAACCAATCCCTCAGATTTCATTTAAAAATGGCGGAAAAATGCTTTCTATTTTCAATACCGAAATAACTTACAATATTTTTTACAATGACCTCAGTAAAACAAATGAAAAGCTAATACGATTGAATTAAAAAATAAGACATTATTAGGTGCCACACAATAAAAAACAACACTAATAACATACCCGGGCTTGGTGCGTGTAGTTTTAATTCAAAGGAATCAAAGCACCCCAATCATTAAACAAAGCTCACATAAATAAATAAATAGCGACAAACATTACGAGTAAATATGTGGGGATGAGACTACCTGGTATAAAAATTTACTACCCTAATCCAAAGTGTTGAAGTTCATTTTTCCTTGCCAATTTTATCAGAATGATTGGTAGGACTCTACGGGTAGATTTGTGATCCGTTAAAAAACTCTAAGCTTGGCTATAGAGTTTTACTGGATATGGCGCACAGAATGAATATTTCACGTGAAATAAACGTATTCACTTCTCAAGCTTACGCGCTCTCTAGACATGAAATAAAACACTTTTTAACGGATACTAGCGCGGTTTTATTGAAAGTACTTAATTTTTGTAATTAGTTGGTATTTGGTTTGATTTTTGTTTTTTTTCCAAAGGTGCCGAAACGTCGTCGAAGGTTTACAGAAGCTTAAAACACGAACCTCGAGTATCTAATTTTTTTTATTCTGAAATCGTAGAACTTTATGTAGTGTGAAATACTAGTGCCAGAGACAATCGCCTTGGGCGCCTTCCAGTAAAATTACAAACGACTATTGGCAGAGATTTTTGTACAGTCACAACCAACAATTCATAGCACAATAAATAGCAAACAATTTTTGAAACTTTTACTGAAAATTGTTTTTATGCGACACAATGCAGTATTTAATACTAATGAACATGAATTGTTAATTTAGTTAGTTGTTATTTTTCTGAAATCAAAGTTGATGTTTATATCCTTAGTAAGTATTTTGCGCAAGTGTTATTTTCCGAGATAGGTGATTTGTGTCTGGTGTTTCGCGTAGGTGTATATAATGATTTATGCGTCAAAAGGGTTTTTTTTTAAGTGAAAACTTCTTTAGCGGCGTTGTACACTTTTTTAAAAAAATGATAAACTTGCGTCAGGACACGTGACCTGATCGAAAATTCGTAAGACGGTGACGTAATAATGATTGTAAAAAAGTCGTCGAAATTATGGATAGAAGTTGATTTTTCTGAGAGATAAACTTTTTAATGTAATATAAATTGTCATGTTTGTGTACGATAGCACAATAAATAAATATTGTATTCTACCACATAAATGATAGTACTTTTATACTGATAATTTAAGCAATTTGTGCAAAAATATTCCCTAACCAATCCAAATCCAAATATCAAAAATGCACAACGTTTTTATATATACACGTTATATATACACGTATATTACACGTATATTACACGTTAATATTCAAGTTTTCACTTCTGCCGGCACTGAAGTGCAACCCGTCGTTTTTTTTTCTATAAAAAAACAATTCACTTCGGATGCCGGCAAAAGTCTATTATCCAAAACTATATAGGAACTAAATGTTATAAAGCAATTCACAGAATCAAATTATATAGCGAATCGTAAAACGCTCGCTCCTTCGACAAAATTAAATATTTTTCCGAGAAAATGAATTAACCAACAGTTATGAAAGTTTATAACCACATTGCTAGTGAGACATTTGTGTAACTTTATTGACTTTTCTAAGAGGAGTATTAAATCACGTGAGGATTTTATGATATCTATTAACCGTATGACTAATAACAATCCTATTTAACGCTATGTTGTTTTATAGCTCCGAACAAGTTAGAAGTAGTCCTTTAGATTCCATATAAATGGTTAAAAAAATAAGAATTGCCTAGTAGGGACCTAGTTACCTAGTACCTTATTACAAAATTCTAAATAAATTTAATGTGGCTAAGATGTAATGATCACTCAAATTTTCAGCAAAATCGTGATTTTCTACGAATTTATTTAGATTTAAATTACAACGTAATAGAAGTTCAATTTAATTAATTGCGAGAGAATTATATAAAACCAACAAGAGGGGTATAGAATCAAAGAAATCTAAGTGACATAAATTACGAAAATGAACTGAGTATAACGCCATCTAGGAAATTTTCGGTTCTAACTATTTACTTCTTTTATTTTAGAAACAAAAATAGCTAAAGCCCTTTAAATTGCGTCTAAAAATGAAGTTCCATACAAAAGTGAGGCACGTTATTACTGAGGTAAACTTAAAAGACGTTTTCTGTCAATTTGACATTTATGCACTTAGCTGTCTTTGATTCTATACCCCTCTAGCTAGCTAGTCATATAAGATCAAATAAAATTTAGATATATCAATAATATTAGTAAAGTATAATTTGAAATATAACATTAGTTTTAAAAGTGGTTTGATATTTTAAGGTAAACTTTTTATCAAAATTTAAAAATGCCTACTGTTTTTTTAAACAAAATACGATGCAAGCGACTGTATCGTGAGTTCGAACGGAGTATACGGCCGCAGCGTGCGGGTTCCAAACTTTTGATCCCCTGACATAAATCTCCATCAGAAAATAGGGAGGGATGTAACCGGCTTAAGCTTAACTGTGACTAGTGGCCCGGCCATGCTTTAAATATATTGTAATAATGATAAAATATACTTAATTTTGGCCTCTATTTATTTTGCAGTATAAACCGATTCGTCATAACAACCCGCGTTAGGGGATTGTGGGATGCGCAAATATTATTCCATATTTTGTAGCTTTGTTTTCTTGTTTTATCAGCAAATAGGTTTTGTATGATCGGATCTAATAATCTTGTTTTTTTGTCATATGACTTTGCTAGGGCATTAGAAAAGTGTTTCTTTTACCCTGTTCACTTTGTCACTTTGTATTATAAAAAAAAAAACATTATTAAATGAGTGAAGCTCTCAAAGTGACAGTTACCAGGCAAAGTACTTATGCAAAGTACTTATACAATTATACATGTTATATTAAAGTTTTTTTTCATCACATTTGACACCTTGATTAATTTGTTGAATGTTTTTTGGCAGCTCCAGGAGTTATTGAAAGCAATATTTAATTTGTCAAATGTTTATATTTTAACTTCGTTGTATCTCTAAAATAAAAAATGGAATTAAAAAGTGAAATTCCGCCTCTACACGATGGCTCATCACAATGGCCCATCATGTTGAGGGCAGAGTGGCTGCCAGAATGGCCTATAACGGTGCAAATGCGTCGGGTTTTGGGTGCACATCAAAGGATAGTGGCGTTAGTTAATTTATTAGTTACTAGTGGCCGCCCGCGACTTCTTCTGCGTAGAACGTTTTTTACTATCCATCAGGAACAATATTTTTTTTGTGATGAAATGTATTCTCTGTACCGCTGACAACGTGTAAATTTCATGATAATCGGTTCAATAGTTCAGACGTGAAAGTGTAATAAACAAACAAACGGACTTTCGCATTTATAATATTAGTAAGGATGTATCTGAATACGCAGTGAGGAAAAATTTAAGTTTATCGAACTTTCTAGGACCGAGTAAATTACCTAAAATCCCCAAAATAAATATTACAAAGATAAAAGTTGTTATAAGTTACCTTTTACGTCCATCTTCATGTTTGGCTATACTACGAATGAACACAGCCATCGTGTGTATGACACCAAGGTGATAGCAGCCGTTATGTGCCATTTGATAAACCATCGTAATGGGCCATCGTGTAAAGGCGGCATAACATTATTATAATCTATCAATGAAATGTTGCAAAATGCAATCGTAAATGGAATGACTAAACAAATTGATAAAAGTAATTTATGTACCAAAATTAGCCATTCAAATATTTAATCTAGCTCGATATTATAGCTGAATACAACGAATATGCCAAGCTAATGGTTTTAACAAATGAGCCATAAATGAACAACGTTGATGAATAACATGTACCATTTAAACACTGATTCTTGTGGACGGAATTAATTCAATTATAACGATACCACGGATGTGGAACATTTTTGTGTGAATCATGTCATATTAACACGTCATGATTGTACCCAATGCTTTTAGTAAGTGGTATGCTGCTATGGATAAGGCTGTGTTTTGTTGTGTTTCAAACGACCCTTTTATGAAAGTCACCAATCATAATATTGAACACTAGTCCAACAGTAATTTTTTTTTCGGGTTAAAATTTTAATTTTGAATAATTCATTATGGTCGCCATATATATTTAGAACAAGAGATAAAAAATATTAAGTAGATCTGTACATTGTTTTGAGGATAAAAGTAAATTGATTTCCTCAATGTATTAACGAAAGTTACACAACTTATGCCCGATTTCTGAGGTAGGTACTTATTATTACTAATTTTTTTAAGCCAGATAATTTGGACCCCCAAGATAAAGTTAAACCTCTGATAAAGTACCTCAGAAACCGGGAGTGAGTGATTAATCTTACTGAAAAGTAAATAATTTTGATATTTTATCCATACAAATCTTACGTGCCGCACTTATCCCTTTCAGCATATTATTGGTCCTAATGGCATCATTTACCGTACTTCGCATCTCAATAGGCTTTCCTATAGAGTAATGTAGTTTTTTTCATCCCCATTTGACAGATATTGACGCCATCGATACTGGTAACAACTGTTATGTGGTGGCTGTCCTAGCGTAAAATCATTTCTGTGTATGGAACAGTGATTTATTTTTATTATAATGGAAGTATGGTGTGGCGTGTCAGATTGAGTACTTTTGGTGGTGGATTGTTTAATGGATTGTCGATTTTTATTATGTAAAAGTATGGTATAGGATATTTAGGGATATAGTTTAAAAAGCTTTCCATAATTATCACACATTTTTTAGACCAGCATTCACACTGCACAGTGGTCTAAATTCTATCATTATCATTTTTGTAAGAGGAAAACATTGCCCGCCTTATTACATAAGATTTATAAACACATGTTTAAATGTGATGCTGTCACTTTTTTGACAATATTGTTTGACATTTAAACATGTGTTTAGTTAAACAGGCTTTCAAAATCTTTTGTAATAACACGGTGCATGTTTCCATTTTTATTGATTTGATCTAAAGCTCGTCAATAACTTTTAAAAGAAAAAGCAGAGAATAGAATAAAAAAATACTTGTAACTCGATATAAATCAGTTTTAATAAATAAATAGCTTTAATTTAGGTATCCTTAATCCGAAAAAAATTGGACAATTTCGCAATTAAGAACAAAGACCTCCTCTTTTATGTAGCAAAGTTACATATTCAACACTGGACAGGATAATTTACCCCGTAAAATACTGAATATTAAATATGACAAGCACCGATATTTTTCAATGTATATACCGTAATTCAATCATGCTCCGCTGATTTCGTTGCGGACTGAAGGGTCATTTAAATTAATATAACATGTAAATTGGGGGTGTTGTATATTAGCCCGTAATTACACGACCAACAAAAGATTCCCGACCGCATAATCGCTTACACATCAACGCTATGAATATGGGCTGTGTCAAAGAGTAGATATTACACCTATAGAGCATAAAAACCTATTATGATACCTAATAACCCTGTAGAAGTGTGGAAAGCGTTCGATTTGAAAGGTAAGCTTATTACTACACCGGTAATAAATAGGTTATTAATGTTTCAAGGTTTGGCCTTTATTCCGCAATTTTTATTGTTAAGCTTTTTACACTACACAAGAAAATATAAAGTATAATAATCATATTTGTATGCATACATATTTAGAATTTATGACATTAATTATGACAAAAAAAATATTTAGTAAAGAATTATAATGCACGAGTATGTCACTCTAATATTACGTATACCTTACCTTTACCTTCGGACGTACGTACCTAATACCTTTGGAGTAAGTCAAAACAATAATACATTTAAATGAAGACATTTGAAATCTCAGTAACGGCAACACATCCAAATTGTTCGATGTGACAAAATTGTTATTATTAGATTAGTATCAAAACTGACAATAAAAAGTAATTTGTGTAGGTTGTAAAATATGTTAGCGTTAATTCAATCGATTGATTTAAATTTTATAGACTTCAAAATGTATTTAAATGTCAAATGGATTAGTGTTAAGCATTTGGTTTTGCCAAATAGAACTTTGTTTTTATTTAATTTCCAATAACGTTTAGACAAAATTCTCGTGTCGATTCAATTTAATCAATGTTTTATTGATATCCAATTACCATTTTGCCGTTCAACTTAATAGGTCGTAACGTAATGTTTCTGACACCAAAAATACGACTTCAGATACCTACGTTATGTATAATTAATATTATGAATTAGTTGTTTCGGTGTTCACGTTAAAAACAAAAACTAACAATACTTCTAGATAGTGTTTGGCTTATTTAGCCCGTATTAGAAAAGTGTTATTTGAAGTAGTATTATCTTGAACTAACGTAGGCTTTATTGAAATAAATCCATCAATTTATTTTCAAAGTAGTGTCCACTCTGTCACCAGGAATATACTTCATCTTTGACGAACACGCATACGGGTGAAAATTAAATAATAGCCACGGGAGCGACTGCATTTTTGAATGGTTTCATTAAATTTTATTGTACGCCCAAACTGCTGGTAAAAGGGCCATGTGACATACTTTAAATTTTCATGCTGGTTATAGTTTAACCGAAATAGTATTTTAGCTATTAAAGTATAAGCTATTAGGTCTAGTTTTACTTGATTACTACTTTTTTATACACACCAGTTGGTATGGTAGCTTTGGAATAGATATTATCAAATAACGTAAATTATCACCTAATTATTTTATAGTCTGTTCAATTTTTGAGGGCAATATTAATCGGTTGTATTAAATAGCAGAAAGCTTACCGGGTAGAATCTAAAATCATGCAATATAATTATGAAAGTTTAGTTATTCATTTAGTACAAGCTTAGCTTATACTCGCTATCGTTGTTTAAGTAATAGTAGTTCTAATGTTAAATATGAAACTCTACATAGTAAAGTAAACGTCACAATTTTTTGCAATCTTTTCTAAAACGCGTAAAAACCGTAGACATACCTAGATTTTACGAGCAGTGCTTCTGCATTCTTAAGTTTTAATTAAAACTTGCTGAAAACTTGGTACCATAAAGCGAGCCAATTATAATTGTGTACGACTAAAAAGGTTATTCATCCAAAAAGAAAGGGAAAACAAGCGTGAAATATTATTATGATATCTAATTGTTAATTAGACTTTTTGTTACCACAAAGAAATGTGGATCTGCAGTATTTTACAGTGGAGGCAGCTAAATGGCATTCATTCCCGATTCTTACCCGAGATAAGCAAAATCATGAAAGAGGTAAGGTTCACAGGATCCTTAGGCGTGAGGTCGCATAATTTTAGCTACTGTGGGTTCCACACTTCGTTGTTAGACAGAGAATGTTTGACGTTTTGTTTGTTGTATATTAAAACAGGTTTGCTCTGTCGACGCTCTTTTGTTTTAGGGGGAAAAATTGTAAGTGTTGTAACTATGCTTGGAATAAATTGCAGATTTTTTTCCTATTGGTTTAAAATGTGTGTACCAGCAAACATTACTACTATTTAAAGATATTTTGTCATCCGCCATTTATTTCAAGTCCGGCTGGCTAGCTACCCACTATCTTACCTAAGTCTGATGCCATAACAACAATTTAAAAATTGTTTTGTTCCGGCAGTTAGAGGTAAGATAGGCAGTTCCTCAGTGATGAGGATTCCGCGTGTAGTACGCTTCCACCTTCTGCCTTATCGTCACTTAACATCAGGTGAGGTGAAGGCCAAGCACTATGCCATTTTGCATAAAAAAATATTCCAGAGACTTTATCAAAGTTATACATACTTCAGGTTACATCATCATGTTTATAAATATAGCTTTACTACTTCATATTCGTTCCTGTAACCCGTTTTGCTCGCGGTTCAGTCGCCTGGAATTAGGATTACGAATCCCTTGAGACTACGATGCTTTTCCTGGATGAAACTATTTCACTCGGAACTACACGCATTTTTTTGGTAAAAGATGTTACGGTTATGAAAATAGTTTCAAAAGTTTCGTTATAATCTTTAGTAAGTAACATTATTAGTAAGTATTATAGTTCATAAGGAAGCAAACAAAACAATGAACTGTAACTTTTAAGCGTATTGAGACACGTATGTAAACTCAAACGCAAAATAGCACATTTACGAAGAGATGTGTAAAAAAATGTATGTTTACAAAACAGCATCGGAAGTAGGTACCTTTTGAGAGCAGATTGTTCAGGAAAGTCAGCATTCTACCTCCCCTTTAATTTAAAACAAAGTCAGTTTTAATTGTTGTATTAATTGTGAATTGCAAACAAATCCATAGACCCCGACTTTTATGCTTCCTGTTTAAAAATTCAAACAATCGCCCGAAAAACATTGGCGTTTTAAATTGTATACCATTCCGCCATTCTTAATCAGAAAAGGGTGAGAGAGGGAAAAGCAAGGGGTGATTAAAGATAAACAACGGTTCGGTCGATGTGACCCAGCCGTCGAATAATTTGCAATTGTATAATTATCCAGCGGTGGGTTAAACGAGAGTTTTATGCGTTCTGAGGAGACGTTGATTTATTCAGGTTGTAATGGTTGGAATTATTGGTCTATCTTACGCTTCCAGGATTGCGGAACAAGTAATAGGAATTTAATGCACTTTGTCTGATTTCGACTATCAGTGACTGCTATTGCTATGTCTAAAACTGCTTAAGCGTGACTGCACATTTGAAAATCGGTTATTGTATGGTTTACAACTTTACAAAAACATCGCCCTGCGGGTCTACCGCCTAACTCTATCGCTTTGACTCTGACTTTGGTTTATGACGTCAGTGCACTGTCCGTCCTTGTCATCGTGTTATGATATGACAAGGACGGATAGGGCATAGCTATCGCTTTGAGTTAGGCGGTAGGGCCCCTGGTGCGAATTAAACCTATGTTAAGTGATGACGTAGCGTGCAAGCGATTAAACTTTAGGACTGTATGGCCGATTTTACGTTTCATTCAACAGAAATCATGCATAACACACCTATAAAATATCTACGCGTCTACTCAAATTCGCATTATTAATCTGCATAAGGGCAAAAAAAAACATAGAGGGATCCAAATTACATAGGTACTTATTTAATTTTGTTTGCAAACTATTCCTATGAGACTTTTCTAGCGAAATATATTTTCCATTCTGTTCAAAACGTCAAAGTTTCAGTGGTATACGTATTAATTTTATCAGTTTGTCTTTTGAAAGTCAACAATACCGGAAAGCAATAGCCTTTATTGTTCTGCTTTGAAATATTTTCGAAGTCAATAGTGACAGTTTGTAATAAATAGAATATTGCTTTTATACGTTTGTTGTGGTATTATGTTTTACTTTTTTGTTAGACAGAAAATTATTCTTATCGGATTTAGAAACTTCTTAGAAAATCTCACCGGGATTTTTTTCCTCTTTAAGAAGTTTAACTTACATAAAGCGATATTCATATTAAACACAATTTAAGAAAAAAATAACATTACATACAATTATTGATGATGTGTATCGCAGACGGTCAAACGGTCAAAAAAGTGTGACTAGACTTTCAATTTTCGCGTTTCTACTGAATTCGAAGATTGTTTGTAGGGAGTTTTTAAATTTTCCGGGAAATAATTTCGTATTTCATGAACAGAGTATCAGCTGGTGTATTTCTATGATTTATGAATACAAAAATTCATATACCGTTTTGAATAATAAGTGAAAAATTAAGTTATTTGTTCCCTCGGAACCTTCTCGGAACATAAAACATGAAAGAATAATCTGCAACGAATAAAAAATAAACTCCGTTGTTATTAAATATCTATTCTTTAAGAAGTTGAAAACATAATAATGCATTTAAGAGCCCGTAGCGATTTTGCCACTGACTGCAGCTCTCTTGCTCGCACATTTCATGTTTTTTCAAGATTTTTTAAATCTGAGTGCGCAATTGAAAAATTTGTCTCGGCCACTTTTCGCAATTTTAAAATATATTTAAATTTTTTGTTGCTAAAGTACAAAAGTTATCGTTTCAAACAGATAAATTGAACTAGCAAATACGATAACTCTTTGTACTTCAGCAACTCGAAACTGAAATATATGTTGAAATGTCCGTAATCTTATATTGCGAAAAGTGGCTGAGACACATTTTTCATTTACACACCCAGATTTAAAAAATCTTGAGAAAACATGACATGTGCGAGCGAGAGAGCGGCAGTCAGCGGCAAAATCGCTACGGAGCTTTAATACCGTAACCCCCTTACTAATAAAGATTTTATAGCAGATGTATAGTTAGTTATACAGTGTTTTGTGTCACTTTCTTATCGATGTCAAACTCAAATAGTTTGACAGAGAGTAGTTAACCCTTGTGTAACTATACATCTGCTATACAATCTTTATTAGTAAGGGGGTATGGATTTAGATATAAACTTGTTGTTGTGTAAAACAAAAATGTGTTTTCATCAAAATTTTCTACATTTTGACTTGTCCCGTCACAAGCATTATGTCTTATGACGGAACTCTTCATAACCTACGCAATTTGCTAGTAATGATATTTTCCTCCCTTTTCCCTTTACAAAAGCATCACTGTTTTATATAACCCATCTAAATAATATTGTGGCTGCATTATTTTTCTGAGGACACCGGATTATTTGGGTATTTTCCCTCTGAGCTTTGTCCTTTGTTTCTTGTTAGAGAGGGCTTATTTAAGTATTAGGCTAAAGTTTCCTTTCTAGGTATTTTCGTGACGCCGAATATCATAAGAAAAACAATGTCTTTTTTTATTCAATTCGGACTTTTGGTACAATTTTCTAAGTAAAAGGATTTTCCTACTTCTACAAAGAAAATGTGTTTTTTTTTATAAGCAAAGAAAGTAATTTGGGACCTAAAGACCTCAGAAAAAGATGAGTTCAATAAAATTACTTTTTTTTAGTTTAATTCAGAAAGCTATTTAGAATATAAATTAGAATTCACATAGTGCCAATGAGGATCAGTAACGATTTTTGTTTAGTGGCTTATCAGAAAGCTTATGCCACATGATTAACTGTGATGAAATTTTTACGATATCTCTTAAACCTGAGAAGCTATACGAGCTAAAACGAGCTAAAACACTCTTATTTTGGGGGGTTATTATGACGTCATCGAGACGTACATGATAAAGCACATATTGCATTGAGCTTGGCATTTCCTTCAAAACCTTTATAACTCAACCATTTCTAAACGGATTTCAAAAAATCTTTCACTTAGTTTCATAGCTATTAATATGTTTTTATATTATACCAATAAAACTAAAGGATTCAAACCTGTTACTAATCCTGATTCAATATTATGTTGACGAGAATCGCGTCATAAATCTATTTTATGTGCTGATCGATCTTATTTATATTAAATTACCCACCATAGATATCATTACGACAGCTTGTGTCTCATTTATAAGACGTGTCCGGTCAATTTTATATGGTAAAAAATGGTTTTTTGATTGGATCTGCTATAATGGTCTCGTGAAGGAAGTGACTAATATAGAGTTGACACCACACGGTTTTGGTTTTGTTTGTGAAGTTAGATCGGTATTTCTGTTATCTGAAGATAGTTAACTTTATAAGGTAAAATTATAACTGTTTTTGTATAAGTAGGTTTATTTAAAAACATTACCTGGGATAATAAAATAACACCAAGCGAGAACGAACGGAATGATTGTTGTAGTGGTAGTGTCATAGACAAAAAAAAACACATTTTTATTCCAATGATTTTGTATTTGGAGAATAGCAAGAAAAAAGTAATTGCGGGAAGTTAGCATTTACATTGACGAAGATGGTTTATGCCATAACCATCATTCATCCATAAATTTTATGAAAATCGTTAGTTAAAAGTTAATATAAAATAACACTAGCTGATGAGTTCTACCGTTTTAAATTCGGGATCCTACTTTCCACACTTGTGAAGGAAGTAAGTATTTAAATTCATTTCCGCACTAAATTTAATATTTAGAACGTGAACTAGGGGCCTAACTAATCGCGCTAATTTTCAACGATAAAACCAAAGCTAAATCGTAACCGTTTCAGTTTCGTTTACAGAAAAATACTTGCTTTAGTTTTGTTAAAATTGTGGAATACTCTGCCTAAGGAATCTAGGATTACAATCTGAGACAATATAAGTGAAAATTATAAAGCTAAACCAAAAATTTTAAGGTAAATATAACCTATAATTATCCTATATATAGTCGTCATGGTATTCCGGAACTAATTATTAGCGATGGAGGTCCACAATTCTCTAGTAAAAAGTTTGCATTGTTCTGTAAGCAGTGGAATTTTGAGCATTCATTTTCTAGTCCAGAGTATCCACAGTCAAATGGAATGGTGGAAAGAACAATTCAAACTATTAAAAATTTGCTTAAGAAAGCTATACATGAAGGGAAGGACCTGTATTTAGCAATGTTAGAGTTTAGGAATACTCCGATTTCTCATGAAATCCCGTCACCTGCCCAGATATTTTACAGCAGAAAGTTAAGGGGTATTTTGCCATTATCTTTTGATAATTTACAGCCTAAAATTTTTAAGAATATTAAATCAATTTTACAAAGAAAGCAGTTTAAAAGTAAGGTTTATTATGATCTGAATAAGAAGGATTTAAGGCCGTTACTAATAGGTGAGGAGGTATTATTTAAAGTTGGAAAACAATGGAGAAAAGGTAAAATTTTATTAAAATTAGATAAAAGAACATATAAAATTGTTTCCAATAGTGCACTTTTTGTTCGTAACAGAATATTTATTAAGCCTTTAACATTTGTTAACTTATAGTATCGTTTTTGGTTTTATCGTTCAGAATTACCGCGATTAGGCCCCAGAACACCATGTGAAACCTCCCGCTTTTTTTGCAAATGTAATGATAATATTGACGGCGTAACAAACAAATAAACAAACAAACGGACTTTCGCATTTATAATATTAGTAAGGATTACAAAGGATTTCCCTCAGCAAAATAAAAGTGTTGTAACAGCTCCATAGAACACTGAGGGGTCATATCATGTGTTTTGTCCCAGTGACGGGCTTACACATGTTATTGACCTCGCCCTATTGTTACCGCCATCTGGCGTTCGAGTCCCGAAATTAGCAAAATTTCTTCCAAGAAAATTGCGTGTTATATATAATAGCAAGTACAATATTGGCTTGCAAACAATATATACGTATTTAGTAGGTTTATGACTTAGAATAATAACACCTAGAACGATAGTTCTCTACAAAGCGCACTTTAAAAAGTGAGACAACTAAAACAGCCAAAATGGCCCCGTTTTCAAATTTTTATTCTCCATTATTACCTAATCATACCGAATAAGTACAAAAGAGTTTCAATTTTCCTACATTTATTAGATTAGATACTATCTATATTATTGGATTTTAGTTACGATTAGGTAACGTATGAAGGATATAAAACTAAAACTAAGCCATTCTGGCTTAGTATTAGTTGCCTCACTTTGCATACGAGGACACGGCTTCTAGGTGTTATTATTCTATGGTTTATGATAAGAGATTTCTCATGTACATACCTATATTTTTTTAAATTTAGTAATGATAGATAGTATATGAAACCAAATATTTATTAGTTGAAACGGGAAAATATATATGCGACAGACAGCATAGGTAGTAGATAAAATTAAACTAGGTATGTATTTAAGAAAATAAAATATGTTGACTTTTAAATACTTACCTACATTTTGAAAATTGTAATTTGTAACCCGGAGTATTAATAAGTTGGTTTCTCGAGACGTAATTTGTAAATGGAAAATAGTGTATCAACGTTTCCTTTTGAAATACATATTATAATATTTTTTTGTTAAAAAGTACACATACAGTCATCGTAAAGTTACACGGCATATGGTCAACATTTTTTCTCGCCATGCAAGGAATAACCACGAAAACAAGAGGTCAATTATCGATAGACAAGGGTGGACGTGATAAAAACATATCTCTAACTCGTAATTACATAATTGCGCGCCCCTGCCTTGGGTAATGACGCCTCGACTATGGGCCTAGTCAGACCGAAAAATACAAATTATGGAACGTCAGGGTAGTGTGGATAGGACGTTTGAGTTGCAACGGTTTTAGATATGGGATTAAAAAAACCAATAACGTTTTATGAGAATAAGTATAAGTACAGTCTGGTTATCCTTACTTGTCCTATTTAGTATAAACAGGTTTTGACAGTTTGTCTTTTAAATTTAAATCGTTATTAAAATATGTTGTCTTTAACAAATTGTCACTAACAATATGTAAGTAATTTATTTCGTAATCTTTGTGGAAAATCATTTGTTGTGTTTTATAATTGATTTTTTCTTTAAAAAGTTGGGTGAAGATTGTTCACCAAATAAGACAAGAAAGGATAAATAGACTTTACTTAAGTACTGCAGTTTTCATTATAAAATTGCTTTACCGTAAAATTATTAAACTATTGTGACAACCGGCCGACTACATCAGCCACCTAATTTTCATTATTGTCTATAAGGAAAATGAAGTTTCTAAAATAAATATAAAGATTTTCTAAAATAAATATAAAGATTAAAGTGGTAATACTACATTTTCAGTAACAAATTATATCATGCGTAATTTTAGTATAGTGTCCTTGATATGTTATTATCAATCTCAAATCAAGGTTAAAAAAGTTTCTCACTACTCACGAAGAAACATTATGTTAGCAAATTAAAAAAAGCTGAAATTTTAACTTCTTTTGTAACTATTTAGTATTGATAAGGTTTTTTGGCAAAATGTTATAGACAGAAGTCTAGAGTTTTGAACCTAAGACAAAACTTTTGTCTTATGTTCAAGACCTTCTAGTGTAGAGGTATTACAACAAAAATATGTTACCAATCAAGCATAAGCTTCGTGTTACTATAAATATGACGATGATATTATCACAACAAACAATACCGAGAATATTGTTTTTCCCACAAATATAATTATCTAACAAGTACGTCCTGTTGTAGTAAAATGATATTGTCATATCCATACTAATTTAGCACCGATACGTAAAGATAGAACTGAAAGAGCCCAAAAACAAGTTTAATAAGAAGGTGGAAGTAAAATATTTTCTGTACCGGAATTGTTAATAACTGTACATTTAACCACAAGAAGTATGCCTTCAGTAATACCGTAAAGTTAGGTTCAAAAGGTTCAATATCGTTTGACTAGACGATAAGTGCAGTCGTTAGCACGTTGCGGTTGAAATCCAAAGGTAGAGAATTCCCTTTTAATTTAAAGCCTGAGCAGGAACGAAAAAGTTAACAAGACACCGCCTAATTATAGCTTAGATAAGAACAAACAAGGTTTGTCGGCTATTTTGTGTTGTTATAACACCATATGTCATGAATGTTTAAGTTTTGCATAGTTATTTTGAGAAGAGCGGTCTGTGATTTGATCTCGTTGGGTCATGATTAGTTTTGGCAGTTTATGTTTAGTTTGAGAAACAATTATGTTTCTCCTTTTAGGGTTCCGTACCAAAATGGTAAAAAGGAACCCTTATGGTGTGACTCAGTCTGTCTGTCTGTCTGTCACAGCTGGATATCTCGAGAACTACTAATGGTATCAACTTGAAATTTGGAATAGTTAAAGATGACGTTTGTCCAACTATTTTGCAAATAAGAAAGAAATAAAAAAAAATAGTTTTTTTACAACAGGGACTGAAAAGGAGTCGTGGGGTATCATATGAAAGAGCGCTGTTTGCACATTTTAAATCTTTTTTTTCTTTTTTTTAGGCCGCATAGTTTTCGACTTATGATGAAAAACGTAAAAAAAAATACCGCCCCCCCCCCCCCCTTATCTTCGAAGTTTGCAAAGAGAAAAATCTGAAAAAATTCTATATGATAGTAGTTTATGTAAATATTACAGGAAAAATAAAACGATGTCTCAATATATTGAGTTGAATTTCTAAAAATGTGTGTTATAACACATTTTAGAAATTCAAAAAACAAACAAAAAATTAATTAGTTCCTCTACCAGTCAACAGATGGCCCTGATCCAAGAAAAAATAATTTAGTTCCACTAACGGTCAAGAGATGGCGCTGGACTAAGAAAAAAAAATAGTGCCACTATCGGCCAAGAGATGGTGCTGACCTAATACTGCAATAATAATTTTATTATTCTACAGCAGGCTCTGCAGTGTATTTATTATGATGGTACGGAAACCCTCGGTGCGCGAGTCCGACTCGGTCTTGACCGGTTTTTTTTTTACTGTGAATTGGCACACGATATGGATTGGACTATCAATGTTTTTTAAATATTTTATGAGATTAGATGGTAAAAACAAAATTGGAATATTTATTTTATACCTTATAAATAAGGTGCTACGTAGGTACTACGATTGATTGCGTTTAAATCATGAGGTGAAACTCAAAAGACGGAAAAAATCCATTCCATTCTGTGATAATTAACGCCACCTATCCTAGAATACTGGAACTAAATTAATACTGGGCAAGTATCGAAGTTGATCTCCTTTACGCTCGGAAGTTCAAAGAGCGTATAAATTTACCGTGCAACCATCCCATACCACAATGTCGGCGTAATAAACCATATTCCGGCTAAGATTTTGAATTAATTATGAAGTTTCTGACTAAAATTACTCTGCTCTCTATTGCCCATAGTTGCTTCGACATCCCTAGTGTTATGCATAATGATGAGCCTTCGTGTTATTGAGGATATACACTCCATACACAAATGTCGGAGTTTGTGCTGTAATATTCAAATTTATTGCTACTGATAAACAAGTCTGAAGAATCACTATCAAGACTTGGTTACTAATAAAAACGGGATTTTTCATTATCAATTAATAAAAGATTAAATACAAATTAGGTCAAATATATGAGAATCCAAGTTTTGAAATCCTTTCGTGCCCCACAAGAATTTCAAAGATAAGTAAATCATACTAGCGCGGTTTTATTAAAAGTACTTGTATAAGTTGGTATTTGGTTTGATTTTTGATTTTCCCGACGTTTCGGCACCTTTGCAGCTGCCGTGGTCACTGGGGACTGAAGCTACATGTGAGCCATGAGTAAATCATGATAATAATTCAGCTTGCCTGGAACAAAGAAACTCCTTGCCTGAGTCTGTGTTTCCCAATAAGCGTCTAGAGTAGTCAAAAAGATCTGAAAAAAAAACCGGCCAAGTAGGGTAGGGTTCCGTTGTTACCTTATACCATACCATATTTAATACCACTATCATTTTTCGTCTGTAAAAATAACTTTGTTTTTCACAGTGTTGGTATGAATGACAAAGTTATATTTGCGGTTTTGGAAAATATGATATATCTCAAAAACTAATTACTATATCTCGTTCAAACCAATTTTCGTTGAAAGTTTTTATAAGGGACATTTTACCACTTTGGCAGTGTTTATCTTTCAAACGGTTGACTTTGAGAAAAAATTGTCTTAGGAACCCTTAATGTCATTTTTAAAGACCTATCTATAGACACCCCGCACGTATTGGTATGAATGAAGAAAATATTTTTTCATTTCTCATATTCGGAAAGTGATGTATATTTGAACTGAGCAGCGGGTCCAAAACTCTTCGTTCCACCCTAGGGTGGAAAAGTAATTTAAAAATAGAACTGAATTTGGCAATGAAAAAGTTTACAATAGTTAGAAACAAACGGTTTAAAAAAAGTTGCAGCCTTGTACAACGAAACATGGTATAAACAGCCAGTGCAAAATTAAAAACATTGGGCGGAGCGGCCGGCGACGCGACGTGTTCCAAATTTAAAATAAGAAAAACTATAAAATATTGGAGGGAGACTTACCTAACTCTGTGACTTTGAGCTGTGTGTGCCGTATTAAAGTTTTGTGTTGATTTTGTATTTACTAAAATTTTATATCAAACTGTAAATATTCCAAGCAAGAATTTAACTTTAAGAATAGAATAGAATAGAATAGAATAGAATAGAATTCATTTATTCATAAACATAGGTACATTAATGATGTTAATACTTATACATTAAACAATGTTTATAGTGCTATCTATGTTTCACCATTTTCGGTATATGAAGTATAAAACAGATTACAATTCTATTATTATTAAGAAATTATACAAATTAAATATTAAAAAGCCGGACCAACTGAGTACCTAAGTAAATGATTATTTATAAATTAAAATCCAAAAATTAATTATTGAAATTATTGATTATCATGTCAATATCATTATTAAAATTATCATTATAAAAAATCCCTAATGTCATAATAGCATTTGTCAATTAATAGTTTGGTCAACACAGTTTTAAACTTAGTATTGTTCAAGTTTGTCACATTATCCGGCAACTTATTATATAAACGTGGAGCCATCATGACTACACTCTTATTCATCATTGCTGTTTTACACTGCAGGGTACGAACATAGGGTTTTCTAGGGCGAAGGCGAGAATCTTTTGCAGATTTTACCACCTCAAACAAATCAGGATTACATTTGACAAACACACAGCATTCGAGAACATAGAGGCTGGGAAAAGTTAACAATCCTAAAGACTTGAAATAAGGTTGGCAGCTTTCTATAGGTTTTAGTCCACAAATTGCTCGAACGCATTTCTTTTGAGCCTTAAATATAATTTCTCTGTAAGAAGAATTTCCCCAAAAAATAATCCCAAATCGTAATGTAGCAACAACAAAGCCGTGATATGCCATCAGCAATGTTTTTTGATCCACAGATCTAGACAATATGTACAGTGCATATGAGTACTTATATAATTTTTTACAAACCTCTATAGAATGGGACTCCCATGTCATATTACTATCAATGTGAACTCCTAAGAACCGAGCAGTATTTGTTCCATTGACAGTTACTCCTTGAATCTCAATGTCAGAATTAAGGACAGGTTTTCTTTGTGAAAAGTGCATTATATTTGTCTTTTCTAAATTAATTTTAAGATTGTTATTTTTTAACCAATTGATTATATTTTCGACAGTATGGGATATTTCATTAATGTAGGCATCCTTATTGTCATCTTTTATAAAGACAGTACTATCGTCGGCAAACAGGATCATAGGATGGCTAGTACAATTTATTATGTCATTAATATAAATTAAGAACAATAACGGCCCAAGTACGCTGCCCTGAGGTACACCATATTTAACTTCTTTTAAATTAGATATAAATGTCTTTTCTTCCTTAGTAGTGACACATATTTGTGTTAATTCAGTATATTGATATCTGTCCGCCAAATATGATTTGATAAGAGCCAGGCAGTTTCCACGGATCCCATATTTATATAATTTGTCAAGCAGTATTTTATGGTCTACATGATCAAACGCTTTCGTCATGTCCATATAAACAGCACATGACGAACATGTTCTATCCATATTTGTTACAGCCTTCTTTACCAAATCATAAATCGCTGTGTTGACTGAAGTTTTCTTTCTAAACCCGTTTTGTTCCTTAATTAATATATCATGCTTTTCTAAAAAATTGTTAATGATTGCGTGAATAATTTTTTCCAAAATTTTTGATAATACAGATAATAATGCTATGGGTCGATAATTTGCCATGTTTTCTCTATCACCCTTTTTAAACAATGGTTTTACTATAGCTTGTTTTAATTTGCTTGGGAAAACGCCCGTATCAAAGCAGAGATTTATTATATTCAAAATGTAAAATAGTGTCCGTATTATGGTGTTTTTGACAAGTAGAGCATGCCCATTTTTGCTTTTTTTCGGTATCCATTATGCGATATAGCTTTTCTGAGAGACCAATACAATTAAAATGAAAATGATTTTTACATTTTGAGCAGAATACACTTTCTCTTCTTTCACTTTTATTTCTGCATTTATTACAGACAATAGCTGTTAATGACATTTTGTAATTCGTCAAAATAAAACAACAAATAAAACAATATCAATTCATTATCAGTACATCATTGCGAGCATCCTAATTTCAAGTCAAGCAGTTTATTTTTATTTGTAGTTAACGCAGGTAGGCAAGCAAAACGGTGTGTTCGACTACAATTGCAGCAAAAGCAGTGCACGCGCAGCGCACGTCGTTCAGTATAGGAAATCTTGTTAAGCGCTTAAGCGTTATTATGCCCTCAGTAGCGTGTATTGGGTGCAAACAAGCACAAAGCAATCGCTGCACGATCGGGTAACGTTCAGTGTATATTTACCGAGATAAGCGCTGCAGCGGCGGCGTTGTTGTAACTCAACGGGCGAGCCACGGGTTGTCGTAGGTCATAGACGACGTTAATGCTTTGCACAAATGTTTAACAAATCCCTTGGTATTTATCCATGAAACCAAGAATTCACTTTCACACTCGTTGAAATCACTTTAGTGTCGACCGATTTAATATGTATTACGGTAAGTAGCGGTTATTATTTCTACGTTTTAGATTAATAATTGAAGAGCGGTCTTTACTGTGTTAACGTACGGGGGGGGAATTTCAAAATTTTTAAATTTCACAAATTGTTCTAATTTCTTTAGGTTTTTAAAGGTAAGTTGGTATTAGGTAATAATTATAAGGTCTACCAATGTAGTTACTAAGTAGGTACATGTTTTTATTAATAAACATTTTGGAATAACTAAGGCTTTTTTTACTTTCCTGAAATTCGAAATGAAAAGTAGAGTGTTTAACACGGGTAAAAGTCATCAATTCCATTCTCGAACTATAGCCGCCCTCGCTATGCTCGGGCGTCTAAATATCTCGAATGGGAATTGCTTCCTTTTGACCCTCGTATAACAATCTACTATTTTTCAGTTTCAGTTCCATGTATGGGGAGCCCCCTTAATCTTTTTTTTATCATTTTTGTTGTAAAATCGTTAAGCGGTTAACAGAATTCATCTACCTACTAAGTTTCAACTGTGTAATTCTAATACTTTCGGAATAAAATGGCTGTGACATACTGACGGGCAGACAGACAGACAGACATGACGAATTTCCTTTTTTGCCATTTTAGCTACGGAACCCTAAAATTATATTTAAATTGATTAGTTGGGTTTGAGAATAGAATAGGTAGATAGATGTTTCAAAACGGACAATAATGAACTATTGCAACAAATTAAATAATGCAAATCACTTTCAAATAGACATCATGAAAGTATAATATTTGGAAAAAATTGATTGAATCAAAAGGCCTTACTAATAATAATAAGATCTATTAAAATACCAGATACTTAAAGAAGTAGTTCATAGTGAAGAATTGGTGTTAGTTGTTGAACACGTTAAAATATATTGTGTAAAAGCTAAAATACTGGGAAACCACGCTATGATTAAATCAGCGCCATCTACTTGTCCTAAGTTTCGAGTCCAGTGCTGATGTTTAACCTTAACGATAAAGATAATACAGTTTTGAGTCAAGATAGCTTCAACTTTATAGCTTCTTGACTATGACCGGACAAGTGACAGCGGCATTTTTCTTATTAGACGTCAAATAAATCTCGCCGGACGTGGCATGTCTCACAGGAATTTGACGGTTTCGTGGAAACGTCCAACAATTATGATAATTATCACGCCACCACAACGTTAACTCGCGTCGCCACCATAACAATAATTAAGACCGTAAAAAACATTATCTACACGAAACCAGTAACGTTCAAACAAAAACTGTCACCGTCTGCTTACTTGATTTCGATTTACGACGTCCATTCACGACATTTTGACCACATTAACGTATCTGCTTCAAATTAAAAAAAAACTACTATATAACACTGGAATAAAGTTTATTTTAGCGTAGAAGCAAGTTTCTGAAAAGCAAACTGATACTGGCTTGAAATATAGCGCGTTTGGTAGATAAAGTATCAAATTCTCACAGTCTCATTTGGTGTATCAAAATCAAGAAGCGGCAACGTCTGTTCCCCTTATTTAAATGAATAATAATTATAAACAATTACGGTCCGATTTAATGAATGAAGAAATTCAAAACATAGAGAGAGATGCAAGATATGGGATTGGTGTTGCGGGAGAAGGATGTGAGATAGACAACGCCTACGTTTCTTTAGGTGTACGATTCGGCGAGCGATAAAAATCGGCTGTCTTATTCGTCTGTTTTTTTAATTAGTGAGGGGTCGATGTGAATATGGTGGTACAAGCCATTGTGCGAGAGTAAATACTTCCTTTAGAAATGAGCAGCTATCATTGAAACGGGAAGAACATAAAACATGAAAGCATTGATATCCAAATATTATGTAGATATATTTAATATTGTTCCTATAAGATTCTGTAGACTACTACTGGCTTAGTTTAGCCAACCGGTAGCATGTTAAATGTTCTTGCTTGTGTTTGTACAATGAACGTATAATGTTCATTCAAGTCGTGTACACATATAATATTTAGAGAGTTTTAACAATTTTCAGGAGGATTACGATTATATGTTTTATGTACAAGGTAAATAATTAATTTATCGGATTCAAACCGTAGAGTCTTATAGTTGTAATAGTATGAAATTAAAATAATCTCAATTGGACGCCAGATACGCCAGTACAAGCACGAGAAACACGGTAAGTACCTACATAAGGTAACAGCTAATTTAATTGTTTAATAAGTCATCAAAAATAAGTTCACCATTTAACTGTTTGAATTAAAAGCACTTATCAACTTAACAACCTTGTAAGTATGGCAAATTGCATCAAGATACTAAGTAATCCGTTACAAAGATTTTTTTATATCAAAGGCCACAGTTGAATTAGCACCGTTAAATATGAAAAGGGTATATAAGTTTAACAGTTTATACATTTCTTTGATGAGTAAGAACTGGAGCTATATAATCTGCATAAATTATTCGGAAGATAATAAAGTATAATTCGACTGTCTGATTCGTAGTAAAAGAAGGTAAAATGATTAGAAATGCTAATGAATTATAACTCTATAGTAATTAGGTGGTTTTTTGTTTGTTGCGAAATTGTAAACTAGTAGTAGATAATGATTGAGTAGCAATGCTTAAAGGTTTGAAGGGCTCAAGAAAATAACGTTAGGGATATTTTGTACGAAATCATGCGTAGCAAATATTTTTAAAAGGTCAAAGCAATAAGAATTTTATAATATCCGTGCAAACATGTAGTTAAGTAGGTACCAGTATATTTTCTTTTCTTGTATTAAATTATATTGCTCTTGGACGATTAAAATCATTGGGTTCAGATAAAAAGTGTGGGATGGAAATAATTTCAATAGACTAGCAAAATATTAAAAATTCTCACGCGATTATATTTGTTAGATAGAATACACAGAAGCAGGTGAAGTGAACTCTTTACTGCAAATCAGTCTTTAAAAAATTCTTATAATAGACGCCATTCCATTGAAGTCATATAACAAAGCTGAGGATATGTGACAGATCAGAGGACCATAGCACAATACACTTTTTGAGAGCTTTAAACAAACATATAATTGTCATATTGCGATTCAAGTAACCCTTATAGGCAATGTAGTTAGGTTTAAAATCCTATATATTTTCGTCTCCAAAAACTGATTTTGCATTGTACAGCCGTTTGAATGACACGGTTCAAAATGTCTCCGAGATAGATTTTTTGACAATAACCAGTAATTGGTGGGTTGGGTACCTGGCAATGGTTTTTGTTGTCACACAATACTGTTGGTTCTACCACAAAGGGCAGACGGAACAAGACTATCGAAGTAATTCGCTTTTTTGCGTTACCAGTTTAATGAATACTTTAATTTTTATAATAATGACAGGAAGCCAGAAGCAAACGATTAGATTTTAAATGATATTGTTAGGTTTTTAATCAAATGGTGATTCACTACTACCTCTAAATTAAATATTCACTGATATTATCATGATAGCAGTAAACAATAAAATTTTATAATCATAAATTAAAGATATATTCTTTGATAAAATCGAATGCAACACCAATATTTTTAGAAACTGTGATATCAATAAAGTATAAATAACACATTTTTAAACAGAGTGAAACTGTCTACCTGAAAAATGAGCTTGTAGATTTTATATTCAAAGATAATTTTCACGAACCTATTTTGCATTTTCCATTCCCAGCGGCGTCGAAAGAAAGCATGAAAAGAAGAAAAAGCTATTTTAATTAAATGTTGTTTCACAGTAAAACCAGGAAGAAGTAAATAGAGCTTTTATGAAGATTTCACTTAAAAAAGATTATAATTTCTATCGCAATATTATGTATAACATGAAACTTCAATGTCTATATTACATTAAGCCTCTTAATGGTGCTGTTAAGTCGCATAATGCTTAAATTTACCCTAAGATACGTAATAAAGAACTTAAATCACAACCGACGAAGCTTTTAGTTGCGACCTAAACCGCAGCATCTGGTGTAGGTATACCTTGTATCAAAGCACTCGATTGCATTTTGTCTGCTGTGCTAACAAATTAAAACAAATGAAATTGTGTCATCGTCACTTGTTTAAAAGACCATTTTTGCGAAGCAGGTTCCACCAAATTCTCCTGGTGTTTAGGACCTTTTGCGTCGCCCGCTGGTGTGTTTCAATCTGGTGTCTTGTATGTTTCAGAGCTATCAGGCCATTTTGTGCAGATGCGTACTATGGGACTGGGGAAACTCGATTTCGCAAAGTTTCTAGGAAAATGAAAATGAAAAACTAAAACTTTGTTTCAATTTACTAAAATTGGTACCTAAACAGGGTGTTTATTTGCTCAATTTTTGAAACTTCAGAGGATAATTAGATCGTAGTAAGGAAACAAAGATATCGAACCATTTATGTAAAACAGAAACTGTTCAATATTTATAAGGAAATATAGAAGCTCTTAACGATTCATAATAAATTAAGATACATAACTCTACTACCTATTCTACTCTTCTCGATAAATCTCAGTAAATATCCCTTCGCGTAACCGAAAAAAAATGTATATTTAAATTCAAAGTAGTAGGTAGTGTTTTAAATAAAATAAAATTAAATTTAAACAAAAGTTTTCACACACCTTTAATTTTGTTCCACACTAATTTGCACTACGCATGCACTACCAAATAAATAAGCAATATAATACATACATAGGAATAAAGCGTGAAATTTTTATCATTTGGTTCCTGCGTGGGGTGGTTCCACTCATGATTACAAGCAACTTTTACTACGCGGGCCAACTCTCCTCCTTGCAAAAAAAAAATCTGCTGTTCCGTACAAAAGTGCAGTATCTACTCGACCTTAATGTATGGAACAGCTGATTTTTTTTGCGAGGAGGAGAGTTGGCTCCATATTAAAAGTTGCTTGTAATCATGAGTAGAACCACCCCACGGCGGGAACCAAATGATTAAAATTTCAGCGTGTATAAACCACCATTACACGGAAACATAATTGATTGTGCTCTTAACAAATCGGGATACCTACCGGGATTCAAACCCGGCGGGCTGATTATCTTATTGGAAACCACCTAGCGATCGGTTTCATTTGACAGATGAATGTGATACATTGCTTCTTTTTTTGGGGTAAAAAAAACATACCAAAGAAAAGTAGCAATGTATGTCAAATGAAACCGGTCGCTAAATAGTTTCTAATTAGATAATCAGCCTGCGGGTCCTTGGTACTGCTACCCACACCCCGGGCACTCCACACAAGCGCCACGTTTCAACAACAGACGCGTGACGTTTTTGCACACGCGCAACTGTGTGCGTGAAGTCTAGGCCCGTTGAATGAGCACACGATTCGGCACACGAACTCGCGGGGTGGGGTGAGGTAATTGATTCTGGGGCGGGGCGGAGAGTTTCCTTTCTGTACGGTAGTACTTATAATATTTATATTCTGTGACGCTACACCAAATGGTTGCAAACTAGTCCATGCTTTCACAAACCTAAGAAAATACGTTTTTTATTTTATTTAAATGAGTAATTAACAATTGGTGCGATTAATAAAAACAAATTTCACTTTAGTTTTTAGAATTCCACTTTAGTTATTATAACAATGAAAGATGAACAAATATCACAAAATCTTCTAATAAAGTCAGTTTCTTTATTAAACACAGAAGAGGGTTTCTTATACGAAACTTCGTCAGACGTATTCCTAGCAGATATATTAAAGAAAGTTACCAAAAAGGATTGTGCCACGTTGGATCGAATAGAACAACTTTTGATGCTTTTTCTTCTTATCTTATTTATTTTCTTTCGTTTCTTTTGTAGAGAGCACTTGGAGGGTTAGTTTCTTAACGTTAGTATATTAACGTTATGATTGAATCGGTACTGCTTTTAGTTTGTAATCGAAGTTTTCGTGATATACGATTAATTATGTTATCAAAAATCAATCATTTGTCTTGCAACCTGCGGGTGTATTTTAAAAGAACTGCTATTTGAAACTGACTGAATGTCTGACTTACGCCCTAAACTATTTGGACAAGAAACTTGAAATTTTGCACAATGATTCCTTTTATAATGCACTAGCTTCCGCCCGCTACTTCACTCACGTGGACCGTGAAAATCCCAAGGGAACCTTTGACCAGGATAAAATGTATCCTATTATGCTTTAATCCAAGATCTAAACTATTATGTGTGCCAAATTTCAGGTTCTAAACTATTATGTGTGCTAAATTTCAGGTTCTAAACTATTACATGTGCCAAATTTCACGCAAATTCGTTCAGCCGTTTTTGCGTTATTGAATAACAAACATCCATACATCACAAACTTTCACATTTATAATATCGTATTATACAGCGTGAAATTTTAATCATTTGGTTCTCGCAGTGGGGTGGTTCCACTCATGATTACCTTACCTATACCTACTCGACTTAATGTATGGAACAGCTTTTTTTTCGCGCTAAGAGGGTTGGCCCCATAGTAAAAGTTGCTTGTAATCATGAGTGGAACCACCCCACTGCGGGAACCAAATGATTAAAATTTCAGCGTGTATAGGCGTGAAATTCGTGCACTAAGAATTATTAGGACCTAATGTGATTTAATGGAGCTCGGTGGCGCAGTGGTTTAGCGCCTGGCCCAGCGATTGCGGAAGTTAAGCAACGTTCGCAAGGGTCGGTCATAGGATGGGTGACCAAAAATGTATTATCCCGAGCTCCACCATGCTTCGGAAGGCCTTCCCACCAATCCGCATTGGGCCCGCGTGGTGGGTTATGGCCCGTCCTCTTTACCACCCATTAGGAAGGCCTGAAGCCCCAGCAGTGGGGACATCAAAAATGGATGATGGACAATGTGATTTCGCCATAAGACCCTATTATTTGGTTTTGTACTGCAACTATGTAGCTACGCGTTACCACAAAAAGTATCAATTATCATAATTGGAAATATGACACCCACCAAATTGATGATGTCGATAAGGTACATAACACATGACACTGCTCCCAAATTCCGAAGCTTCTTAATAAATCAAACCCATGATAGCGCATGATTGTTCCCGATTCCTTATTGTCTCACTGCCGCTTCTATTTGTACAGAGGACTGTAAGGTGGGCGGCGTAGGCTGGGGTCTTACTGCGAGCGGAATAATAATAATAATAATAATAGTACATTACAGCCGTGAACGGGAAGCTAGCGATTGCATTGTCGAGGATGGTTTGAAGCCCGAGCCGCAGGCGAGGGCTTTAATCATTCGAGGCAATGCAAGTTGCTTCCAGAACAAGGCTTGTATAGTGCTTTTCTCAAGAAATGGGAGGAAAAAAAAATTAAAAAACTTTTTCCAGTTTTCCAAACCATGGTTCCAAACTGGTTATAGCATTTGATATATCTTTCTTTTGATTTTGATGGCAGTAAGTTTTCTATTATTAATTTTGCTTCTGCTCTCAAACTTGGTGGCGTACATTCAATTGCCGTATCTATTTCACTGTCAGAACTCATTTTGTTATTTATTACACAATATAAACTGTATCGATATCAAATATACCGCTGAAAATTATTCCCGCCAGTTTTTTTTTTGGGTGCATTCCAGCAGTTTAATCGCTCGAAGCGCCGAAAAGCAAAATGAGATTTATCATAGACAAATCCTCTGAGTAATCTTGAATTACGTGCAGCGCCATCTACCGCCGAGAAGCAAAAATCCATCTCATTTCGCTTCTCGGCGGTAGATGGCGCTGTACATAATTCAAGATTACTTAGAGGATTTTTGTCTCTGATAAATCTGGTACAATACAATGTAATATTTATTTAATCTTATAGTAATATACTCTGTGCGCACCATTTTTTTTATTGTATCGTTATTATAGTACCTATTAAATAATTTTACCTTTATAATATTAACTATCTTGTCGTTGGCTTGCGTGCCAGAAAAAAGGAACTAAAGTTATGGCTGTATGGTGCAAATGTACCTTTGCTTTTTTTGTTTTTGTGAACAGCTAAAACAAAAAAAAGAAGTTGCCGCAGACCACCCAGATCATCTTCGCACTGTACCTACTTCCCGCACTGGTGCTGTGGTGCGGGAAGTAAGTATTGAAATTCATTCCTGGCCTGAATTTTAAATTTAGAATGTGCTGAACCAGACCCCCTCGGAAATGTGGAACGCCCCGCATTCCTTTTTTAAATGGAATGATAAGATTTCAGAGCATAAGTGAGAAAAGTTTATTTATTTTCACCACAAACAAGCAGTAACAGTAGTTTTAAATACAATTACAAAGTATGACAAATTACATAACTTGTTTGTGGAGACTGGAGATCTATAAAAAGTATCGAAATACTCGTGTTGCGGACCCCCAGGTCTCCACCCTATAATATTATTGGAATGGAAAAAGTATTTACTCTTGATAAATGTATACTTACTCATGATGCAAAAACAATAGACGTCAAGTTGAGAAAACCGCCTAAGTAAACGGTGATGCGTTCGGAATATGTAAAAGCGTAGCCAGTTTACATCGCATTATAATTTCAATCTTAAAGCGATTTTTCTCTCTCACCTTTTGTCTTTTGACTAGTCAAAATGTCTAGACAGAAGGAATCTTTTAGTGTTAAATAGCATTCCGAATTTACATGATACGATTTGACATAAATACTTAATTGAAAGTAATGATGTAGAGTATTTGTAGAGATTTTATGAATAATAATTCGATTAAATATTTGTGTTTAAGCGCCTGAATTTATTATGAACTAAATGGTATTAAACCATTTACATCGCCTTACTTTAATAAAACATTCGTTTCAATATCTGCATAGTAAACTTTATACTTATAAATACTGTATACTTATAAAATAGCAAAAAATTGACAAAAAAGGTACATAAGTGTTTTTAAATAATCGCTCTAAAGTACAGCCACAGCCTAAATCACATACTGTTCGAAGAAACCTCCAACAAAATGTCTTGGCACGCCCGAAAACACTTCAATTCCTTAGTCCTAAGCAAACATGTTACCGTCTCAGTAATTGCTCACTGTATTGACAGTATTTTATTGTGTATCGCTGTACAAATATTATTTTTGGATGCATCACATACCTACAGCGGTTATTTGAGACTTTAGAAAGTTAATTTGCGGTTGATTTGATTTTTATTGTATTTACTCTGTCTACAACGCACCCGCATTTATTTTGTGCAAAAAAATGTATATCCATTCGGCTTTCGTATTATTTACTTTGCACGGTAAATTGTGCACATCTTTGTTGAAAGGTTATTTTATTTTTTATCTAGTTATTTTTTTTTAATATAGCGTGAGTAGAGTCTTTAAAGCTTGTGTCTTGAAATTGTACTTGAATAGTTGATGTGAATTTTTGAGGTTTCACTATCAATGTTAACACATAACACCTTCTAAAATTGGTTGTCCACGCCCAATGCCGCCTATCAACAAGGTTGATAAAGAAAAACCAAAAAAGGTGGTTCCCAAGTAAACCGATATGAATACGGCACCTACCAGGCATTTTATAAAGTTACAGCACTTCAAAAAGGCTACCGTGTAACATGAGCCTAAAGGAAGCTTAGGCGACAGTCTGGAACACAAAAAAATCGTTTTCGAACGAGCGCAAAAGAAATTCAATACCGTTCTGCATTGTGGATTGAATTTTGTACAATCTCGTCGCGTAATCGGCAGCTGCTGTGTCCTCTGATGTGACAAGATTCGTGGAAGAACTTAAAGCAATTTCAGAAATAATTATCCAAGATTAACCTGATTGATAGAACATTCGAAGTTCGGAACACTCCTCAACTATGTTTCTACCGCAAAACTTTACGAACATCCATCGCAATTTCAATTTAAATTTGAAATAGACTTGCTTTGAAGAGATTAGTCGACATCAGCTATTTTAATGTCCCCATTGCTGGGCGGGCACAGTCCTTCCTTATGGGTGGATAAGGAGGGCCAACAAACCACGCAGGCCGAATGCAGATTTGTGGGTGTTAACGACTGCAAATGCAGCTGAGACCAATGGCTTAACGTGCCTTCCGAAGTACGGAGGAACTCGCAATAATAATTTTTGGTCACCCATCCCATGACCAACCGAAAGTTGCTAAGCTAGGCGCTAAACCACTGTCCCACCGAGCTCCTTGAAGAGATTAATAATAAAATAAAATAACTTTAACTTTATCACCGTGATATCTAGGAAAAAAAACATAATTTACTCGGAAGTTTACGGTTAGTTGTAAAATACACATATTTCACAACTTAAATAAAAATTGAAGTTTTTATTCATTCACTTAAAATAAACAAGTATCACCCTAGCTTTAAAGGTCATAACAAGAAAATTGACAATAAAATTTCCATTACCGAATCGAACCGTGTATTGTTGTTACATCATTATACGAAACCTTTGCGATAACAAAATTTTATTCCGACTATAACATAATTTTTCAATACTTTAGTGTCATTTTATGAACATGGAAAAAGAAACAATACGATTTTAAGAAGTTATTACACGGTCATATAAAATAGGTTTATGTTTATTGTACATCAGGAGACATTGATGTGTCTGAATGGCTATAAAACTCTAACATATATTTTACTTTATGATCAAAAAGTCGAAAAACATCAAAGCGGAATCAAAAGCCCAGAAAAAAATAAGAGTTAATAAAATATAATGTACATAATATTTATTAGTTACCAACTCAAAAAAGGTAAGAGATACTTACTTTTCACTAACTTAGGTATCTATTGGTTCTTCAATAGAAGTACTACTGAGTGAATCTGATAGGCATCACAAAAAAACATTTTAATTTTTTCTTAAAGATATGTATTTACAAGTAAAGCCGGAACATTATTTTGTTTCTTACTTACAGTTCAGTCTAATATGTTCACAAAAGAACAGTAAATTCAATCTGAAGCTTTCAATAAAATACCCAAAGACTAGCAAAATGAGTATCTTTCAGATACTTCCAATGTATCGAACGCATTGAAAACGTTGAAAACAAAGGTTTGTATCGCCTGCACGAAACAATTTCAATGTTTTAGCGAGACAACTGAAAACGATAACAAAAAAAATCCTAGGAATATTTTTGTAATATCAACTTAGCTTTTTCTGAGATAAACAATTTCAAAGGACTGTCTGATACCATAAAATATACGGAAAATTATGCGAGTGACATTGAATACGTTTTATGAGAAAGTTATCGTTACGAACGATCGACAAATACCAAACGTTTTAACTGACGGCTTTTGAACAAGTAAACGTCTTGTATTAGTCCCAAGGCCCATTGTTCTGACAACTCGACGACTTTTGATACCTTTCAAGTAAGAAATCTGGAGGATGGGATGGAAGATACGTTTATCACAAACGTTTTTCGCTTTTAGAAAACTCCTTTGAGCAAACGGCATAAAAAGGAAAAAATCTTTACTTTTCTTTTAGTGCTTGTGCACAATTTCACAGTTTCCAGTATCCAAATAGAATATTCTGACAGATTATTCGAATTAAGTTTCATTATCAAACCAAATCTGAAGATAAATATTCTTTCAATATCGTGCTTTACATAAGTGGAACAGGCCCTAAAGTACAAAATGATTTTACACTTTCTGGAAAACTCTACACTAGGTACTTAGCTGGAATTTATGTTCGCCCTGTGAATATGCAATTTTATGGTTATTCTTGTGAATGGTTCGATTCGTGGCGTAATTTGAAATGATTGATGGGCGCAGTCACAGATCGCTTCAATATCGAGTGAACCATTGTCCGAAGAGATGACAATTTTCTATACCTATATAGCCAGTCATTTCTTCGAACTTGTTTGAAATCTTCTTCGGAGATTGTTGTAGGCATAAATCATTATGATGAGATCATCATATACTAGTTCATTTGTTACATCTCATTTGATTTGATGGGTGTAGAAGATTGGAATTGAAACAAAAAATGTAAGTAAGTAATAAAGTTTGCGAATCATTTTATTATTGCATGTTGTCTACGCCTCAATTATAACCATATGCCTCAATTAAAACCAGTGTGACCTAATTTGACTGTATATTTGTGAAATAATTTGACTGTACTTTAAACGAGGAGTGCCTTTTATCTAATTTTTTTTTAAAATAAATGCCTGGACAATTCCACACAGCGTCATCTAGCCCCAAACTAAGCAAAGCTTGTAATTATGGGTGCTAGACAACCGATATAATAGGTACTTATATACTCTTTAAATATATACTTATTATACATAGTAACACCCAGACCCGTCACAGAAATTAAAATTCATCATTTCAATTTCTGCCCGGCCGGGAATCGAACCCGGGACCTCTTGCGTGGTAGGCGGCATGTTGACCACTGCACCACTCAGGTCGTCAACGAATAATGCAATAATAATATAATTTTGTAGGAAACTAGCTTCCGTCCGCGACCTCGTCTGCGTGGACAGTTATTTCCTTTCCCTCGGGAACAGGTACCCTATGATCTTCTCTGTACTCCTGACAACGTGTATGCAAGATAATCGATTTAGTAGTTAAGACATGAGAGCGTAATAACCAACAAACAACCTTACTTTCGAATTAGTAGAGATAACATGGCTAATTGAACCAATGTGATCTCTTTTAATTTTTTCGGATTTTTTCTTAAACCACTGATCTCTAAGTCTTCTTAATAAACTATTCATAGGACTCTATTTGGTTACAAAAGGTCACCCGTACCTTAAAATCTCTATTTTTATTACAGCGCATATGAATGTTGGATCTTTGTTATTTACTATAAAGGTTACTCCTTTTGATCAATAAAAAAATACAGTAGAGACACCGGTGACATATCAGAGATCTTATCCGAGCTAAACCTTCGCACAATGCTTCGTAATAATGGACGCACAAAAAATGATCGGTATCAAAAAGCACCACTAAAGGGGACAAAAATATCCAGTAAAATAGTGACAAAAAGCCATCGGCATATCCGTGTGTGTGTTTATACCAAAAGGGTTTGAGATCAAACCTATACATCTTAGTACATTGAATGGGATCAGTAAAAAACGGGCGCAGTAGAAAACGTATTTATTTTAAATGTTTAATAACAGAGCGGCTCGTAAAACTAGCTTTATTTTTTTCCTACACCTTTGTCAATCTGATCTTTGGATTTGATAGCGTCCGCGCCTCTGGGCCACTCTCGTTAATGGGGTACCTATGAACGGAGCCCGCATTATATGTGTGCGAGATTTCTATACGTTGTCACCGACTACCCTACGTGACAAACTCTGTCCCTCCCTACATTCAAATTTCTGAAGGAGCAATTGAAATCGGAGATCGTAAAGAGAATTAGAGCGGGGTCTTTTTCGAGCCGTTTTTGTTTCGTGCTCGTTCAAAGCCGGGCTTCTTTTGAATCTCGATCAGCCATCGAAGTAGAAGTGGGGGCAGCGCTTATTGGGATTCCCGATGGTCTACCAATCGGCCGTGCGACATCGCGTAATCTAATAGCTTATTAATGAGGGGAAGCCATCAATGCTTCCCTATTTTCTATTCTAGCTAACTCGAATTTCGGTTAGCTCTCTCGCTTTGTTTGTATACTGGTCTCGCGAGTCGCGATGTGGGAAGGTCGGCGCGGGTGATAGCTCCTCCCACTAAATTTATAATAATAAATGAACGAAGTCGCGACGTGGAACCGGCCGCGAGATAAAACGTAACGCAAGGTTATTGCGTTACAAACGGCAAAAAACTCATCCGTAACAGAGATATACTGGCACACGTAGCGGACCTTTATGATCCGACTGTATCTAATGTATGAGCGCAGATTCGCGCTCCATGGATTATATGCGCAATAAAAGAGGATAATTTACAATTACGTTTGCTAGAACGTTGCCACATTAAGTGTAATTGGTGAAACAACGGCTTTGCCACTTTAGATGCAGTAGATAAGAGATTACACCACAAAATAACTTTTAGCAGTGGAATAAAAGCATAGTTAAAGTTATTGCTTTGTGCAATTCATTGTTGTCTACTATTTTAAGTTCAACTTTTTTAATGAGATTTGTAAAATGAAAAAGTGTTTTAACATACTGGTTTTAAAAACATAGGTTATTATTCTATTTTTAGTTTTTCGCCGTTTGTTTTTGCTTAATTTGTTTGTTGTCGTTTTAATAGGTTGTTTTTGCGCATTGTTTAATACGTTTTCGTTTTCATGGCATTAAATAACACTTCAATACAAACCAATTACTTAATGAAGTTAGAATGACAAAAAAATATGTAATTTACACAGTTCGGTAAAAGATCGAGAGGAAATGACTTTTATATTTCGACATTTTCGACAGGTTGGCGTGTAATTGAAAACTCATTTCTCGTTGTTTCGAACGTGGAAATTAAATTTACCGTGAAAATTGAGACCACCCTTTTACTTGGTTAAAAAAGTGAGTTCCGAATCCAACCAGAAATTCCGTCACATAAGAGTCTTATGATTAAAAAAAGTAACAAATTACTGGCACTATAATATAAGGTCTATTAAACAATCTAATATGCTAATAATTTAGAAATAAAAAAAACCTTTTGCGTTTGCCGTCAAAAAAACTTATAGTTAGGGTACATCGAAAACAAATATGCTAAAATTAGAGCGTGCACAGCGAGCAGTGCTAAAAGTGATAAAATTTAAACCCTTTCGTTACCCTACTTCAGACCTATATACAATCTGTGAGGTCCTGACGGTTCGACAACTGTTTATACTGCAGATAATATTAAAACAACACTCCTCTAGTGGTAACCTACACCCACAACAAAGTGACAAGCGAAGACCACTAGTGGCTATACTAAGAGCAACTAAGACCACCTTTAGCAAAGGCTTCTACTACTTTCTTGGAGCATTTCTGTACAACAAAATTAATAAAATATTATCGATACACAAATTAAATAAATATCACTGCAAACAAACAGTAACTAAATGGCTACTTAGTCTAAATTATGACGAAACAGAAAGTTTACTACTTATAACTAAATAAAACTAAAAACAAATACCTATTATAAACTAAAACCTAGATATTTAAAGCTGAAATGAAACAAAACTACTACTTAAAACTAAATCAAACTAAAAACAGATATTATAAACTAAAACTAAGACTATCTATCTACAACAACAAAAATAAATCTATATTTAGTAATAATATAAAGCAAATGATGGTGGTATAAATGGTATGCAATTTGCGTTTGATATTAAGTGTACTTATAAACTAGATTAGCAACATCTTAAACGTTAACTTACCCTAAATTGTTTCCTTTTTAACGTTACCAGTGTAATTTATCTTAAAAATTCTAATCAATTAGTGCAAATGGAAGGTTGCTGGTACTTATGACACGGGTTTTCCCAGTATAACGTACCAGCTGTAACATTTTCTGTAATTAGAATAAGTAGGATAAATAAAACTGTACTAAAAAATTCTTGTAAAAAGGTGAAATAAAGATTATTATTATTATTATTTATTTTCCTATGTCTTTTTCGATAAAGACTTAAATAATAAAAAATCTAATTATAATGAAGAATATTCAGAGAACCTTTTTGATGAATACCAAAACCTCAAAAATAAGAATAAAAAAAGCTAATTGGTAAAAGCTCTAATACAACCCTTCCTAAAAATAGAGTCATTTCATTTGACACGTAACTTAAATAAGGTAGCCGTTCTTATTACAAGCTTATCTCCAAATCGAAATTCGTTGAACCGCGGTAACAAATGTACTGCCGATGACTTTGCTCAAACCGCCTCGAGCTAACGCAATCCGACGGAGTGAATAATATTACAACTTATTACATTTTACTAAGTTTCGCTTCTACCCCACCACATGTGTCCACTACTCATAATGGACTTGTCATGTTATGATAATGAATACAAGCAGATAAAGCTATTTATCATTTTATTACGTCTTATAAGTAAGCCACCTAGAATGCCTAATTCCGGGGAGCTCTTATCTGTGAACCAAAATTTTTGATTAATGTTATTTCTCAGTTGCCAGTTGCGTCGTGATCCTAAAGTAGATTAAAGATTACAATGAAAAATACTTCCCATACGGCGTGATGTATGTGCTTGTGATTTATCACGACAATAAAAACAAAAGACGATCTACGAAAATAAGTCCGCCTTTATCGTATGGTGTTAATGACCTGAAACTTTTTTCGGCTTATCAGATGAGCTATGGGCAATAAATAGGTCACTTTTATTGTTTTCTACGAGTAAATTATGTGTTTGGAATGTCGTTTCAAGCGCAGTGAACTGCCCTGATAAAATTGTACCAATGGTAAGTGTCCAATAGTATAATAAAGCATTAAACATGATTTTTCCGGATTATAAAAGTGTTATTCATTAAATGATCTTAGGTTTATCTTGCACCTACCATTATGTATTCTGTCGTTTTGAGTCAAAAGTTATTTAATATCAGAACAAATGTACGTATCTAGATATTCCTAGATCTTACTAAGCTCTTGTTCGAAGTTTCGATCCTCAGAATCGTTTTGATTTTACGACTCAAACTTTCCAACCGATTGCCTCGAATCGGTAAAAGTGAAAGACATATTTTCTAGAAAATTACTTTTGACAGTTATATTTTTACTGTTTCGGTTAGATGGAAAATTATTACACAGCCATTTTATATATTTTACAAGAATAAAATCTTTATTTATGAGTAACGAGAACTTTATGAAAGTAATAATACAGAAATAGACCATTGTATGAGTTTTGTATGAATCACATAATATGGTCTGGGTATTTTCACTGTTGTTACTGTCGTTAATAAAATAGATATAGAAGAATAAATAAATATTGAACAACATCACAATGTGACTTCTATTGAGACTAGGTAAATAAGTTCGTTTTAAATTGACACAGTTTGATCTTTCTACTATCGTGAAATAATTGAGAACTAGTGTTAATTATTTGCTCTTGAACTCGGTATGAAAAAAGGATATTTAGAAAAGATACAAAAAGTTTAAAATGAAATTCAGATTCATTCAACGTGGTTTCCGAAAACATAAATCTTTCCTCTTCATAATAAAACGACGGCGAAGGTTTCTAAAGCATTCTATATTTCATTTTCAAATAAGTGGACGCATAATTTTGAATATGAAACGAAACTGTTAAAGAATACACTGACAGAATGTTCGTATGTAGATTTCAAAGTACCTTGTACCTACCAAAGAATGGTAGACTACACATTTTAACAAAGGTTCATGTGAGTTTTAAAAATATGTAAAAGTGGAAATATTTTCTAAGGGCAGAATAATAGCCAATGTAATTTTTATTGAACAAAAAAAACTAAAAGCCTTATCAAAATAATTTCTTAGAATTTTAAAAAGGGTTGGTACTCTCGATAAGTAAATTATTTTGATACTTTTCATTTATAAATTGAGCGTTTACACCGTTTTAAGCTTAAATTTAAAAAATCTCAGAAGGCTTTACAAAAAAAGATTCGTGATATTTTGGAGCTCACAATTTCACATAGGTATTATATTATACCTTACATACTTATCGGATCCGATTTTCAGTTTTATTATCATTTTTTTTTATTTATTTTATTAATAATCAAGCTGCAAACGCCAATAGTTAAAACTAAAACATTATATAAAAGCCTTCTGTTGTCGGTTATTAATTTGAACAACAAAACAATCTTAAATAGTTTCCAAAGTAAATGATTAATATATAATGATAAAGTTCTAGAATTTGAAACAAAGCTTTTCTTAAGCTAACGAATCCATTAATAAAGTGAGTAAATACATGCCAAATATTATTATATTTAAATTGTATTTACCTAACCAAGAAACTAGCAAAAGCCTTTCAGCAGGTGTTGATAGAGTATCAAGTTTCATTTGTAAGTTATCTGAAGGGTAAATTAAATAACTGATACTATTTAAAAGGCGCCAAGTATTTTACATTCTTCAAAATTTAGAATATTTATGTGCAAATATTAGCGTGAATTGACTTAGACTTGGGTCACCTAGATGGGAAAAAGCGTGTCCACACCACAGTCATGATCGTCCATTTCGTTTTTATAGTGAAATGGTAATAAATAAATATTCTAGACAAATCCCACAAATAATAAACTAAGCAAAGCTTGTGATATGATAACTAAATAACGAATTATATTACCTAAATAATACACATCGATAACTCTGGACCAAACGCAAACTCATCACACAAAAGTATGCTCCCCACCAGAATTCGAACCTGAAACCTCTGCACCAAGAGGTGGGATCACCACCACTGGGCCAAACAGTTGTCAAAATATGATAATGATTATATTAAAATGGTAAGTAAATAAATAATAACTGTGAAATTCAAGTTTGTTGGGTACCTACGTAGCAATGACTTTTTGCTTGCATGAGTATCTATGACAACTTATTTCAGTACAGAGAAGCTAAAGACAAAAGGGAGTTGGAATATGAAAGAAGCCATTTGGTCTGAGACTCAATACAATACCAGCTCAGTTTGCTTTCGAGAATGCCACAGTAATTAGTTGGAAATGAGCTGCTAAGAGATCATACATACTGGTAATATCAGCATGTAACGCTTTAGCACAGAATAAGTACATTACTTACGTACTTTCTGTCCTACGGCCTTTAATTATAAAAATGTGAAGATAATTTAGTGTAAAATAGTTTCATTATATTGTCAGTTAAAATCAGTCGAATAAAAGCGATGGACCTGCTACAACTGAACAGCTGCAAAGGAAATAGATATAATACCTAATTGTAGCATGATTCTTTATTCAAAAAATATAAATAGTGAATTTGAACTTAGTTAAAATTCAATCATTGCAATAAAGCTGTACCTACTAGGATAATTTCGATATTTTGGCTGCCATCGACTGTACGCACATACCGTAATTTATTCGACGCATATCAAGAAAACCCTTTTCGAGCTGCTGGAAAACCTAGAGTATTCCATTCTTGATAAAATGACTACATCACTCAAGAGTACCCAGCATCACGTACGTAAGACACGATATTATTCAGGATTTTATAAGGAGGTGAGTGGAAAAAGATATGGTACGGTACAGACAATTGACAAGGGTACAGGAGACATAAAGAAACTTTGATATGTGCTATTGAAGTACGAGGAATTCCAGGATACGTGATCTGAATTGAAGTGGGTGCTATATACCCCGTTTGATTTCTGATGGGTATCCGTTTTGCTGAAACTTTATTTGTCATTTGCAAAAAGAGCTAGGCGACGGCGAAGTGCCAATACCTCGACAAATATTTTTCGAGAAACTAACTTTTTTATCGTTTTGTAGTTTAAGGCGTTATTCGCATGTTTTAGTGATATCTCCTAGTTTTAGTTAAAAAGAGGATTGTTTTCGTACTTCACCGTCATAGGTCATGTTGGGGTGCTAATAAATGTGTCTCTAAAAGATTATGTCATTTTTGTCATAGAATGTTGTATTCATCATCATCAGCGTTTCAGCGTTTTTTTATAAAAAAATACCTAAATAATAATAATAATAATAAAAACACTTTATTGCACACTAAGACAGGACATATTACAAAGAAAAATAATGTTACCAGTTAGGATCTTTCTTAGCAAGAAGGTCCATATACAAAGCCCTAAATAAATGCGTAGGTATAACCCTTATTAATAGTTATTTCTATCAACATTTATTAAATTATCTCTTTACATTAAGTATTACTGTTCTATTAGCTCACTCACTCACTCACTCTTCACTCTAAGGATACTCACTTCTATTATACGATACATAATGTCGTATACGGCAGCGACATTTCTTACGTTTCGATAACCATAAGCTCACTCATTCATGCGCCGCTCGTATCGCAAGATAAATTGTCCCGGTACACAAATAAACGCGGTCGAGAGGGGAAAAAAAGGAACAAAACCTCCACCTATAAGAATACACATCTATACGCATCTCTACCAAGAGCCTTGGTAATTTATTATATACAGTTCGCTCCGATCCATTGACTCTTGTGGTCGCTCTATTGTCACTGCGTCGAGAGCTCTAAGCGGCCGTGTAATATGAATTAATAAGCACAAAGAATCATTATAATACGTTTATTTGTCGCCACGAAATTCCTATGGATGCTTTTATTGTTGTGCTGGACGGTATTGTCTGACGTCGGAACGAAATTTCGTGTATCGCGTGCCCGAGGTCACGACATGCCGTCTGATCGCAAAGACTAATAATAATCAAGACTTCAAGAGAATGTTCGTCGATGAAAGAGATGTTTCATTTACTACCTACCTGTGATAAAGCGTTGTTTTCTTAGAATTAGCATTTGTGTTGTTATTTAATTTTAACATCAATAAATCACAGAAACAACATTCAAAATTAGCATTTTATTGTTTTATCGAAATTTTATAATTAGATTGTTAGAAAGATAAAAGAAAACAAGTTTATGATCATATCAGTATACCTACCTATATACGGAAATCTAACAACGCCAGTACGTTTTAATCATTAAAAATCAAAGAGTAACCACTAAAAGCCTGTTTTCCTTACCTGCCAATCGTACCAAAACCTTGCCAAAAGCATCTGAGAGACTATAGGCACGATCTAAAAAGCTGTTGCTTATTGATTTTATAATCTATGCTATCGCAGCTAATGACTCGGCTGTAGATGAAAGGGTTGCCGAAGATCAGCAGATGTACGTAATGGTTAAGAGGTCGTTGACATCTAATATCCGATTGCGATAACTTCTTTATTGATATTAAATACGCACTTCGAATTAGAACTATTTTTTTTATTTTTTTTTTAATATTACGGCGGCGTGAAGAAAACGTATCGACGTTATCGTCATTGTATTGAAAACTTGACTGACCGTTGACGTGAATGATGAGCTGTGTGAATTCTTACCCTTAATACTTATTACCCCTATCTCAACTACTTTTGAGATATGGGTAATAAGTATGTAGTACCAAGGGCCTTACCAAGCAATGGAGGTTTCGTTTCGGTTTCGTTCTAATAAACATATACAATACCTGGAACAAAAAAAAACAATAATTAAGTGGCGTAATTATATTATACAGTAGCTTCTGCCAGCGACTTCGTCCGCGGGTACATCTAGAAAATCCCTAGGGAATCTTTGACCGGGATAAAAAGTATCTTATGTTTTAATCCAGGCTGTAAGCTATCTGTGTGTCAAATTCAAACTTCATCCAAATCTGTTCAGCCGTTTTTGCGTGATTGAGGAACAAACATCCAAACCCACAAATTTTCACATTAAATAATATTAGTAGGATTCATAGTGAAATTTTACATAAAGCCACCTACTATTAATTGAAAACATCTCAGTCTAGGCTTTTAAATCTTAAACATTCTTATTTTTAACCGACTTCCCAAAAAAGGAGGAGGTTCTATGTTCGTCTGTATATTTGTTGTTGTTTTTTTTTTTGTGTATGTCCACCGATTACTCGAAGACGGCTGGACCGATTGAAATGATTCAAACGTTATTACATTAGGTACACTCCCAAGTTGGTCCCATTTTTTAAAATTTGGAAATCGGTTCCGTACTTTTCAAGTAATTTTGAAAAAAAGCACGAAAATAGTATGATTTTGTGTGAATTACCTCGGTGATTGGTCGTATTACTTCTTTGTTTATGAACTGAATAAGATAATTATTTTTTTGTTGGAAGAGGGATATCTAAAGTGTAGTTTTTTAACCGACTTAAAAAGGAGGTTCTCAGTTTGACCCGTATTTAAGTATGTTTCTCCGCGATTATCTTACGTTTGGCTGTGCCGATTTTTCTACATATAATATACCTTACCTACAAGGTACCTACACTAAAAATAAAAAAATAAAAAATTGTTTAAAAAAAAAACAAAAAACCTACCTCTAAAAAGCAAGAAATAATATTCGTAATAATAAAAATACGTCTATTGAAGTCGGGTGGGGCTTTTAGAATAAAAAAAAAGGAATTTGTACTCCAGCCCCACCCGACTTCAATAGACGTATTTTTATTATTACGAATATTATTTCTTGCTTTTTAGAGGTAGGTTTTTTGAAGTCGGTTTTTTGTTTTTTTTTTTTTACATAAAATTTCCTTAAATTTGAACAAATTGAATCTGAGTTAAGACTTAGTACTTGTAAGTAACGACCTGGCATAATTACTTATTCACGATGATTTATTTCATGCAATAAATTAAATTTTACAAGGCCTTCATTTCATCTTCTATTAAAATGAAAATGATTGGAAGTAAAGCATTATTTCGTTCGCTTTTACACAGATTAAAGTGCAAAGAGAACTTATTAATTGATAAATCTTGTTATTTTACATTATACCGATTCGTTTGTTAAAATAACTCAGATAATTAATTAATTTGGGTACATTAAATTAGAGTAATTTAGCGCAAGCATCATAAATGCATAAATATTTAGACAACATCAGACTTCTTTAAATTCACCAACTGCTAGGGATACAAGACGTTAGGATTTGACCTTAGAAATTAAGTAACTTATAGTTGTTTTTCTTTTCTTTGGTGACAATCAAGATTTGCAGTAAATAACACACAACTAAAACATAATGTCAGGATTTTTAGTAGAAATCAGGCGTTTTGTCATTTTATATCATCTGTGGTTAGCTTCTCACTTAGATGCTAGCTAGAAACAGCTTCTCGGTTCAGACATAATTATTAGACACATATACAACAAGTAGTGACGTCAGACAATGTGGTAGATTACATTTATCATGCTTGACACTTGCTGGTAAGTAATTCTCCAGCACAACTTGTAATATTATGACAATTAAAATTAGCGACTGACAGTACATTCCACAAGCAGGCCAACCGGAGAGAGTACGTACAAGTTTTTTTTACATTATTCCGGTCGGGAATCAAATCTTATCAAGAAATTGACGACTAATTATTAAATTTTAATATCATTATTTTGAATTTTCTATATAATCAATTTAGATGATTCAATAAGATTGTAAAAGAAGAGTTAAGAAGAAGTTATAATGGCTACCTTTCTGATAAGCTTTTCTTCTGAAAAAAAAATCATAATAAGGATGGAACTAAATAGGAATACACATAACATTATATTGTTTATTAACTTATGATATACACGCTAAGGTTAATTAAGTCAGAATTTCAAATACAGCAAAGAACTTTCAAGTGAATACGAAATGTGTAACAAACTTGGAAGTGAGTAATAAGAAATTATAATTACAGAGAACTCATTTTGTTAACTTTGAGAAGCGATCGCATATATAACTTGTCTTTAAAATAACAAGTGAAGAGAGAAATTATTTAACAATAGCGATGACGGAGAGAAAAATGTGTATCTCTATTCTTTGACTCAACAATGGAATAGAACTGTACCGCATTCATGTTATGTCTGTTTGGATTTATGAGAGGATTAGAACGAAACCATAAAACATTTAATTAAAGAAGCTCATGTCGTCAAGTGATCTGACATTATGAAAATAGATTTGGACTAATACGTAGGTGTTAAAAATATACACATTTTTATGGACATTTCGAGTCTCGTTATCATCAATGTATTTCGAATCGAATTGTGTGTGAAAATCAGAATTTCAGGTTCTTTTAAAATATGCTGTACATAGTCCTTTTTTAATTCATTTGTATAAATATTTGACTTTTCTTTCACATTACAATTAGGGAATTAAAATTTCTTCTTAAGACAGCTCCAATGAATTTGTTTACAAAGTCATTAAACTAATTACTGTTACTACTAATTAATTACTAAATATCATTAATAAGGCTGAACAGTTGTAGTTCTTCTGCAATTTTCTTCTCATTGAAATCAAAGTGCGCGCAATTTATTTGGACTGTAATCGTCAAAGCGAGTGTTATATCGGTTCTAATAAAAAAAAACTAAGTTATAGTGATAAAAATACACGAAGAGGCATATGTTTTGTAACAATAACAATGCTCTAATTACATAAAAAATTACAGGTTTTGTTGTGAAACCTGCAATTTTTACCATTGAAAATGGTTATCAGATGCAAATCGCCTGAGACGTATTTTAGCCATAGCTCCGAGGATTTTGGGAGGATCGAGATGAAAATAGTACCAAGAATTGAGAAATTTATCGAGACACGTGAGAACGTTTTAATTTTGAAAATCGGCAGGTAACTTTTTGTAGGCGCGGGTTGCTTTAAAGAGTTTTAACGATTTTTTGATGATTAGTTTGTGACACAGGCGGCTAATTGCTAGGAACAAAAGGAAAAGAAAAGAATGGAAGGCAAAACATGCAGCTTACCAAAGTCCTGGTTCGACGTAACTTCGGGAGCTCCCAGACAGTAGGATGACACTTTCGGACACTGATTTCGAAGGCACAATATTGAGTTTTTCACCGATAGGCACAATTAATGTGAGAGTAATTATTGTTCGGTCGCGCGCGCACGTCATCAATCGGGATACTAGCGCCGGCCGGTGTTTTGATTCGTCTCGCTGCATTTGCCATTAAGAATGCGGAAATGGAGCGAGAGGGCAATAGATAGGATCATAGGAAAGACAAGGATAGGAAGCATTTCGTCGCTCCGTGTCACACTATCTATTAAGATTAAATATGTATATTATTATAATTTAAAATGAATTATTATTGCCTTAATGTGGCGTTAACATCCCCCCCGGATTGACAGGATGTAATCCTTCAAAATTAACCTAAACCTACTAACTATAGCTATTAGAGCATTAGATTTAGATTTGCTTATTTATTTAATTATTTTAATTTTATTAAGTATTTTATTTGTTTATTATTAAGAAGTGGACTGTATGAAATTAAGGTATGTTATTGATTGGGAAGCGGAATGACTTTCACAACCGGTCTGCGATATACACCGGACTTAGTTCTAACGTCGACGACACGGGATATTCCGTCCCTCCCTGGAAAAGTACGTTCGATTATACCTAACGGCCAATTTAGAGGAGCACTATTCTCTGATTTCAATAAGACAATTGTGCCCTCGCGCACGGGAGAGCTCGGTGTGAGCCACTTCGCTCTAGTTTGCAAGGTGTTAAGGTATTCCACCTTCCACCGCTTCCAGAAGCATTGTACGAGATGATCAACAATGCGTTTTCGCTGTAATAGCGTTATCTTTTCCGTGCTCACATCTTCGGATGGCAGGGATTTTAAGGGCGTCATGACCAGAAAATGAGCGGGTGTGAGCGCCTGAGGCTCTGAAGGATCACTACTAAGTACAGATAGTGGCCTTGAATTGAGAATAGCCTCAATCTGAGCGATAACAGTTGTCATCTCTTCGAAAGTTAACAATTGAGTCCCTACTATTTTGGACAGGTGACTTTTGACACTCCTAATGTTGCCCTCCCAAATACCACCGAAGTGGGGGGCAGAAGCTGGATTAAATTTCCACTCAATGTGATTATCTCTTAATTCGTTAGCGAATCTATCCTTATATTGCTCGGAATCTAACATACAATACATATTATTTAGGTAAGAATTGGCTCCTATGAAATTAGTGCCATTATCCGAATATAAAGTTGAGATGGGGCCGCGACGCGATATGAATCTTTTGAAGGCATTTAAAAAGGCGTCAGTAGACAAATCCGAAGCGAGTTCTAGGTGAACGGCTTTAGTAGCCAGACATATGAATAAGCATAAATATGCCTTAATACTATGTACTCCTCTACGCCGATAGGGCAGCACCGAAATCGGTCCAGCAAAATCCAAGCCACAGTGGCCGAATGCTTTAGCTTGTTGTACCCTGTAGGCCGGTAAATCTGCCATCAGCGGCGGTGTCGCGGGCTTGGGGTTAGCTTTGAAGCACGTGACGCAATTTTGTACTCGCTTACGAACAATATTACGCGCGGACAAAATCCAATATTTTTGTCTTATTAATGACATTAATAATTGGGGACCAGTATGAAGGTATCGACGATGATAATAGTCAATTATTAAATTGACTACGTGATCCTTACTAGGCAGCAATATAGGGTGTTTACTATCGTAATCCAAATCGGAATTACGCAACCTTCCACCCACACGAAGTATACCGTTGTGTAAAAAGGCATTTAATTTTAATAAGGACGGCGGTAGTTTACCACCATTTTGGGCAATTTTTATTTCACTCGGGAAGTGAACTAATTGTAAATCTTTAATGACCATTTCTTCCGCAATGTCTAAATGCGAGACACTAAATTGTTTCGGTATTTTCTTAATGAACCGAAGAACATATATTACTATTCGGAGTAATTTATGCCACGAAGAAACACGAGTAGCTAATTCGTAAAAAATAGGTAAGGTACTAGGAGCCTTTATTGCAGCACTAAGTACGTTAACCTTTTCCTCAGGGAAGTTTAAATCGTTCAAGTCAGTTGTATCAACTTGCAATATCGGCCAGTCGTAGACGGGTAGTTGCGCATATGGCGGTCCGTGAAACCAAAGTGGATGTTCAATTAACTGAGAAGGAGTGAGGCCCCTAGATAGACAATCCGCGGGATTTTCCTTTCCACTAATATGACGAAAATGTCGAGGGTGTAAGTCATTTTGAATCATTGCAACCCTATTTGCGACGAACGTTTGCCATCGATTAGGATTAGAAACTATCCACGCGAGTGCTACCTTACTATCTGTGAACGCGAACGTGTTTGTTATCTTACACCGCAACGAATAGTTATTTAGAACTATACGCATTAACTTTGCTAGTATAACATTAGCACACAATTCCATTCGCGCAAGCGTAACTACCGTTTTAGAGGGCGACACTCTGGACTTAGCACACAATAAATTCATTACCGAACGATTTTCGTTAGGAAAATAAACATGTAAATATACCACACCACCGTACGCTCGCTCTGAGGCGTCCGCAAAGCCGATTATTGAAATAACACAATCATTATTATTTACGCTTACGTGTCGAGGTAATTTAATACATTGTAAAAGGTGAAGTTCCGATTCTATGCTTTGCCACAATGAAATTATATTCGAGGGCGGGGATTCGTCCCAATTGACGTTATTTTCCCATAAAGATTTAATTATTAATTTAGCTAAAAGCGTCACTGGAGCCACATAGCCCATAACGTCCCACAGGCGAGCAATCGTGGATAATATTTTGCGCTTTGTACATTCTTGAGGTTGTACGTTAATAACAAAGGTAAAAACATCTTCCGCGGGTAGCCATAAAAGCCCTAATACTTTCAATTGATTGTCGGGGCTGAACTCGACCGCTTCACTAACACGATGTGTTGATGGAATACTAGACATTACCTTCCGCGAGTTACTAGCGAATTTGACTAACTCAAAGCCGGCCGTTTCGAATAATTTTATAAGTTGGGTCGCGAGGTCGATCGCTTTTTTATCCGATTGACAACTTGTAGCCAGGTCGTCCATGTAAAGCTCAGTCTCGGCTACCGCGGCGGCGGCGGGGTACTTGTCCCGCTCGTCCTCAACTAACCGACGCACGGTACGCATAGCTAGGTACGGACTACAACGCAGACCGAACGGCACTCGAGTTATTTCGTATACGATTAAAGGCTCATTAGAGTTGAATCGATATAATATTCGTTGATATTTTAAATCATCATTATCGACATGAATTCTTAAGTACATTTGTCTTATATCAGCGCTTACCGCTATAGGTAATAAACGGAACTTTAATATAATATCAAAAATATTATTTTGTAAATTAGGACCAGTGTACAATAAATCATTTAACGATTTTCCGGAACTGGTGGCATTACTGGCATCTAACACCACGCGCAACTTGGTGGTACTTTTATCATGACGGACTACGGCATGATGAGGAATTACGTATTGCTCGTTATTATAACCTACCTCACTAATAGTACCAACCGGACGCATATAACCCTTTTGTAAATATTCTAAAAATACGGAATCATATTGTTCCTTTAACGATTGATAAGCCAATAATTTACGCTCCAACGTTAAGTACCTACGCTCAGCTGACCGCATTGAATCGCCTAAAAGTGACGGTTCATATTTGAACGGTAACGACACTACGTATTGTCCATTCGAAGTACGACGCGTAGTTTCGTTATAATATTTCTCACAATTATCATCGTCTTTAGATAGGCAAAGTACATTCGGTACCTCTTCCAACTCAAAAAATCGATTCAAGCGATTTTCGACCGGTTCATCTAAAGTGAAGAGAGTATGGATGGTATTACACACGGGTTCAATAACGGGAGCTTGACCTATAATTATATAACCTAATGAGGTCTCGACAGCGACGGGCTCACCGGCGGCGTCACGTGATATTGTATCTGGACGCAGAATGCGCGCGAACAAATCGCTACCAATAATCAAGTCGATACTACCCGGAGTATGATAATTACAATCCGCTAAAATAATATTATTTAAATAACTTAACCGAGCCGTGTTCACTTTAGTGATCGGTAGTTCACTGGTAATATTATTCACGACTACAGGTTGAATCGTATACCTTACCGAATCATTTATTCGCGAACGGATGGTCAGACAGGTCGTCCCTACAATAGGACTATTGACGTCCCCTACACCTGACACATATTTATTATGCGACTCAGATATTTTTAAATTTAAACGTTTGCAACATTCCGTTGTAATTAAGTCCCTTTGAGACGCGCTATCGATTAACGCTCTAATTGCCCATATGTTCCCGGTCGCATCGAGCACGTGACATTGCGCCGTCCCTAGTAATACGGTCGTCGATGGACAAGACACCGTCTGCGTGCCCTCCTCGCCCCGACTGATGCCGTCGTTCACGGCCGCGCAGAGAGCTACTCCTACCGCGGCATCAGCAGGGCCGGACTCAGTAGGTTTTGGGAAATGAAGCAAGCTATTATGTCTCTTAGCGCACTCATTACAACGTTCATTTGTTGACTTGCAATTAAGAATCGTGTGAGTACTATCTAAGCAATTAACACACATTTTATTACTTTTAATAAATTTATAACGATCATTAGGAATCATTGACAGGAATTTAGCACATTGGGAAACATGCGAATGCTCATTTTTCCCACAACATAAACAGTTATTGCGCTCCTGTATGTTAACAAATGTTTTCACATTACTATTATTAGCGTTACGTGAATTTGAGTAGCCTCCCGACATCGCAGTTGATGGCGCCGAGCTATTTTTACGACCCTGAGTACTGCCCTTCGCCGGCGCACCTACGGAATAACTACCTACACCTCGTGTACGCAACTTAACTCGAACATGATCTTTCACGAAATCAATAAAATCGTTACATTTCGGAAATATTTCGGATTTTTCGAATTTGTACTCGAATGCTTCATACGTTTCCGTATTTATTTTCTTACTGGCAATATAAACGAAAACGAAGTCTTCTAAATTCTCGAAATCTAATTGTTTTAAAGCTAAATAAAGAGCCGAGAATTTATCAATAAATTCCTCTAACTGAGTAGGTGAATTATTCGACATAGTAGGTAGATTTAACAATCTTTCTAAGTAGGTCGCGGCAAGTACCCGCTTGTCATTATATTTCTTTACTAAATTACTCCAAATAACTGTATAGTTTTCGGCGGTAGGTAAAATACCCTGACAAATTGCTAGAGCTTTTCCCTGTAATTTCCCCATCAAGAACTGAATTTTATTCCCATCAGTGAGATCTGTATTTTCATGAATGGTGGTACGAAAAGATTCGTAGAAAATGGGCCAGGACGCAATATCACCGTTAAACGAACATAGTTCAATATTAGGTAGGTATTTACGAGTAGGTTTTTCATGTTCACACTTAACTACCTCACCGCCAACGTTACCACTCATTTTTTGAGTATTTGGTGCCGTTAACTGGTGCACTTTGTACTTAATTTTCGCGAACACTTGCTCGAATGCTATAGCTGAATTATACGAAGGGGTGGGGCCGTCAGCTATTGAAAGCTGAACCTCATTCCGCTCCTCAATTGTTTTTAGGAAATCATTTCTTAACGTATCTAACGTAAATGCATCTCCTAGAAAATTATCAATTTTAATGGGATCGTCCCCCAATTTAGCCACTTGATCGTAAATGGTTTGTAACCTACCGTAATATGCCGATAATTTATTTTGTAATAGTTGCATTTTCTTTTCGGAAGCCATCTTTTTACAAATATGACGCCTAGCACCGCGATGGTAGAATGACTAAATCTCAAGAATCTAACTCAATCCGGCTCGAAGGACCAAATTATGTAGGCGCGGGTTGCTTTAAAGAGTTTTAACGATTTTTTGATGATTAGTTTGTGACACAGGCGGCTAATTGCTAGGAACAAAAGGAAAAGAAAAGAATGGAAGGCAAAACATGCAGCTTACCAAAGTCCTGGTTCGACGTAACTTCGGGAGCTCCCAGACAGTAGGATGACACTTTCGGACACTGATTTCGAAGGCACAATATTGAGTTTTTCACCGATAGGCACAATTAATGTGAGAGTAATTATTGTTCGGTCGCGCGCGCACGTCATCAATCGGGATACTAGCGCCGGCCGGTGTTTTGATTCGTCTCGCTGCATTTGCCATTAAGAATGCGGAAATGGAGCGAGAGGGCAATAGATAGGATCATAGGAAAGACAAGGATAGGAAGCATTTCGTCGCTCCGTGTCACACTATCTATTAAGATTAAATATGTATATTATTATAATTTAAAATGAATTATTATTGCCTTAATGTGGCGTTAACATCCCCCCCGGATTGACAGGATGTAATCCTTCAAAATTAACCTAAACCTACTAACTATAGCTATTAGAGCATTAGATTTAGATTTGCTTATTTATTTAATTATTTTAATTTTATTAAGTATTTTATTTGTTTATTATTAAGAAGTGGACTGTATGAAATTAAGGTATGTTATTGATTGGGAAGCGGAATGACTTTCACAACCGGTCTGCGATATACACCGGACTTAGTTCTAACGTCGACGACACGGGATATTCCGTCCCTCCCTGGAAAAGTACGTTCGATTATACCTAACGGCCAATTTAGAGGAGCACTATTCTCTGATTTCAATAAGACAATTGTGCCCTCGCGCACGGGAGAGCTCGGTGTGAGCCACTTCGCTCTAGTTTGCAAGGTGTTAAGGTATTCCACCTTCCACCGCTTCCAGAAGCATTGTACGAGATGATCAACAATGCGTTTTCGCTGTAATAGCGTTATCTTTTCCGTGCTCACATCTTCGGATGGCAGGGATTTTAAGGGCGTCATGACCAGAAAATGAGCGGGTGTGAGCGCCTGAGGCTCTGAAGGATCACTACTAAGTACAGATAGTGGCCTTGAATTGAGAATAGCCTCAATCTGAGCGATAACAGTTGTCATCTCTTCGAAAGTTAACAATTGAGTCCCTACTATTTTGGACAGGTGACTTTTGACACTCCTAATGTTGCCCTCCCAAATACCACCGAAGTGGGGGGCAGAAGCTGGATTAAATTTCCACTCAATGTGATTATCTCTTAATTCGTTAGCGAATCTATCCTTATATTGCTCGGAATCTAACATACAATACATATTATTTAGGTAAGAATTGGCTCCTATGAAATTAGTGCCATTATCCGAATATAAAGTTGAGATGGGGCCGCGACGCGATATGAATCTTTTGAAGGCATTTAAAAAGGCGTCAGTAGACAAATCCGAAGCGAGTTCTAGGTGAACGGCTTTAGTAGCCAGACATATGAATAAGCATAAATATGCCTTAATACTATGTACTCCTCTACGCCGATAGGGCAGCACCGAAATCGGTCCAGCAAAATCCAAGCCACAGTGGCCGAATGCTTTAGCTTGTTGTACCCTGTAGGCCGGTAAATCTGCCATCAGCGGCGGTGTCGCGGGCTTGGGGTTAGCTTTGAAGCACGTGACGCAATTTTGTACTCGCTTACGAACAATATTACGCGCGGACAAAATCCAATATTTTTGTCTTATTAATGACATTAATAATTGGGGACCAGTATGAAGGTATCGACGATGATAATAGTCAATTATTAAATTGACTACGTGATCCTTACTAGGCAGCAATATAGGGTGTTTACTATCGTAATCCAAATCGGAATTACGCAACCTTCCACCCACACGAAGTATACCGTTGTGTAAAAAGGCATTTAATTTTAATAAGGACGGCGGTAGTTTACCACCATTTTGGGCAATTTTTATTTCACTCGGGAAGTGAACTAATTGTAAATCTTTAATGACCATTTCTTCCGCAATGTCTAAATGCGAGACACTAAATTGTTTCGGTATTTTCTTAATGAACCGAAGAACATATATTACTATTCGGAGTAATTTATGCCACGAAGAAACACGAGTAGCTAATTCGTAAAAAATAGGTAAGGTACTAGGAGCCTTTATTGCAGCACTAAGTACGTTAACCTTTTCCTCAGGGAAGTTTAAATCGTTCAAGTCAGTTGTATCAACTTGCAATATCGGCCAGTCGTAGACGGGTAGTTGCGCATATGGCGGTCCGTGAAACCAAAGTGGATGTTCAATTAACTGAGAAGGAGTGAGGCCCCTAGATAGACAATCCGCGGGATTTTCCTTTCCACTAATATGACGAAAATGTCGAGGGTGTAAGTCATTTTGAATCATTGCAACCCTATTTGCGACGAACGTTTGCCATCGATTAGGATTAGAAACTATCCACGCGAGTGCTACCTTACTATCTGTGAACGCGAACGTGTTTGTTATCTTACACCGCAACGAATAGTTATTTAGAACTATACGCATTAACTTTGCTAGTATAACATTAGCACACAATTCCATTCGCGCAAGCGTAACTACCGTTTTAGAGGGCGACACTCTGGACTTAGCACACAATAAATTCATTACCGAACGATTTTCGTTAGGAAAATAAACATGTAAATATACCACACCACCGTACGCTCGCTCTGAGGCGTCCGCAAAGCCGATTATTGAAATAACACAATCATTATTATTTACGCTTACGTGTCGAGGTAATTTAATACATTGTAAAAGGTGAAGTTCCGATTCTATGCTTTGCCACAATGAAATTATATTCGAGGGCGGGGATTCGTCCCAATTGACGTTATTTTCCCATAAAGATTTAATTATTAATTTAGCTAAAAGCGTCACTGGAGCCACATAGCCCATAACGTCCCACAGGCGAGCAATCGTGGATAATATTTTGCGCTTTGTACATTCTTGAGGTTGTACGTTAATAACAAAGGTAAAAACATCTTCCGCGGGTAGCCATAAAAGCCCTAATACTTTCAATTGATTGTCGGGGCTGAACTCGACCGCTTCACTAACACGATGTGTTGATGGAATACTAGACATTACCTTCCGCGAGTTACTAGCGAATTTGACTAACTCAAAGCCGGCCGTTTCGAATAATTTTATAAGTTGGGTCGCGAGGTCGATCGCTTTTTTATCCGATTGACAACTTGTAGCCAGGTCGTCCATGTAAAGCTCAGTCTCGGCTACCGCGGCGGCGGCGGGGTACTTGTCCCGCTCGTCCTCAACTAACCGACGCACGGTACGCATAGCTAGGTACGGACTACAACGCAGACCGAACGGCACTCGAGTTATTTCGTATACGATTAAAGGCTCATTAGAGTTGAATCGATATAATATTCGTTGATATTTTAAATCATCATTATCGACATGAATTCTTAAGTACATTTGTCTTATATCAGCGCTTACCGCTATAGGTAATAAACGGAACTTTAATATAATATCAAAAATATTATTTTGTAAATTAGGACCAGTGTACAATAAATCATTTAACGATTTTCCGGAACTGGTGGCATTACTGGCATCTAACACCACGCGCAACTTGGTGGTACTTTTATCATGACGGACTACGGCATGATGAGGAATTACGTATTGCTCGTTATTATAACCTACCTCACTAATAGTACCAACCGGACGCATATAACCCTTTTGTAAATATTCTAAAAATACGGAATCATATTGTTCCTTTAACGATTGATAAGCCAATAATTTACGCTCCAACGTTAAGTACCTACGCTCAGCTGACCGCATTGAATCGCCTAAAAGTGACGGTTCATATTTGAACGGTAACGACACTACGTATTGTCCATTCGAAGTACGACGCGTAGTTTCGTTATAATATTTCTCACAATTATCATCGTCTTTAGATAGGCAAAGTACATTCGGTACCTCTTCCAACTCAAAAAATCGATTCAAGCGATTTTCGACCGGTTCATCTAAAGTGAAGAGAGTATGGATGGTATTACACACGGGTTCAATAACGGGAGCTTGACCTATAATTATATAACCTAATGAGGTCTCGACAGCGACGGGCTCACCGGCGGCGTCACGTGATATTGTATCTGGACGCAGAATGCGCGCGAACAAATCGCTACCAATAATCAAGTCGATACTACCCGGAGTATGATAATTACAATCCGCTAAAATAATATTATTTAAATAACTTAACCGAGCCGTGTTCACTTTAGTGATCGGTAGTTCACTGGTAATATTATTCACGACTACAGGTTGAATCGTATACCTTACCGAATCATTTATTCGCGAACGGATGGTCAGACAGGTCGTCCCTACAATAGGACTATTGACGTCCCCTACACCTGACACATATTTATTATGCGACTCAGATATTTTTAAATTTAAACGTTTGCAACATTCCGTTGTAATTAAGTCCCTTTGAGACGCGCTATCGATTAACGCTCTAATTGCCCATATGTTCCCGGTCGCATCGAGCACGTGACATTGCGCCGTCCCTAGTAATACGGTCGTCGATGGACAAGACACCGTCTGCGTGCCCTCCTCGCCCCGACTGATGCCGTCGTTCACGGCCGCGCAGAGAGCTACTCCTACCGCGGCATCAGCAGGGCCGGACTCAGTAGGTTTTGGGAAATGAAGCAAGCTATTATGTCTCTTAGCGCACTCATTACAACGTTCATTTGTTGACTTGCAATTAAGAATCGTGTGAGTACTATCTAAGCAATTAACACACATTTTATTACTTTTAATAAATTTATAACGATCATTAGGAATCATTGACAGGAATTTAGCACATTGGGAAACATGCGAATGCTCATTTTTCCCACAACATAAACAGTTATTGCGCTCCTGTATGTTAACAAATGTTTTCACATTACTATTATTAGCGTTACGTGAATTTGAGTAGCCTCCCGACATCGCAGTTGATGGCGCCGAGCTATTTTTACGACCCTGAGTACTGCCCTTCGCCGGCGCACCTACGGAATAACTACCTACACCTCGTGTACGCAACTTAACTCGAACATGATCTTTCACGAAATCAATAAAATCGTTACATTTCGGAAATATTTCGGATTTTTCGAATTTGTACTCGAATGCTTCATACGTTTCCGTATTTATTTTCTTACTGGCAATATAAACGAAAACGAAGTCTTCTAAATTCTCGAAATCTAATTGTTTTAAAGCTAAATAAAGAGCCGAGAATTTATCAATAAATTCCTCTAACTGAGTAGGTGAATTATTCGACATAGTAGGTAGATTTAACAATCTTTCTAAGTAGGTCGCGGCAAGTACCCGCTTGTCATTATATTTCTTTACTAAATTACTCCAAATAACTGTATAGTTTTCGGCGGTAGGTAAAATACCCTGACAAATTGCTAGAGCTTTTCCTTGTAATTTCCCCATCAAGAACTGAATTTTATTCCCATCAGTGAGATCTGTATTTTCATGAATGGTGGTACGAAAAGATTCGTAGAAAATGGGCCAGGACGCAATATCACCGTTAAACGAACATAGTTCAATATTAGGTAGGTATTTACGAGTAGGTTTTTCATGTTCACACTTAACTACCTCACCGCCAACGTTACCACTCATTTTTTGAGTATTTGGTGCCGTTAACTGGTGCACTTTGTACTTAATTTTCGCGAACACTTGCTCGAATGCTATAGCTGAATTATACGAAGGGGTGGGGCCGTCAGCTATTGAAAGCTGAACCTCATTCCGCTCCTCAATTGTTTTTAGGAAATCATTTCTTAACGTATCTAACGTAAATGCATCTCCTAGAAAATTATCAATTTTAATGGGATCGTCCCCCAATTTAGCCACTTGATCGTAAATGGTTTGTAACCTACCGTAATATGCCGATAATTTATTTTGTAATAGTTGCATTTTCTTTTCGGAAGCCATCTTTTTACAAATATGACGCCTAGCACCGCGATGGTAGAATGACTAAATCTCAAGAATCTAACTCAATCCGGCTCGAAGGACCAAATTATGTAGGCGCGGGTTGCTTTAAAGAGTTTTAACGATTTTTTGATGATTAGTTTGTGACACAGGCGGCTAATTGCTAGGAACAAAAGGAAAAGAAAAGAATGGAAGGCAAAACATGCAGCTTACCAAAGTCCTGGTTCGACGTAACTTCGGGAGCTCCCAGACAGTAGGATGACACTTTCGGACACTGATTTCGAAGGCACAATATTGAGTTTTTCACCGATAGGCACAATTAATGTGAGAGTAATTATTGTTCGGTCGCGCGCGCACGTCATCAATCGGGATACTAGCGCCGGCCGGTGTTTTGATTCGTCTCGCTGCATTTGCCATTAAGAATGCGGAAATGGAGCGAGAGGGCAATAGATAGGATCATAGGAAAGACAAGGATAGGAAGCATTTCGTCGCTCCGTGTCACACTATCTATTAAGATTAAATATGTATATTATTATAATTTAAAATGAATTATTATTGCCTTAATGTGGCGTTAACACTTTTTTTGAAATTTTGAAAAGTTTAAAAAAAGTTGGGTTTGTTTATTAAATTGTAAATAAATAAATATAATTTATAATAAATTGGAAAAAAACCGACTTAAGAAAAAATGAAAAAAAGTGTCCTAGGTTATTAGTTTAGCTACAAAATGGCAAAAAAAAATACAAAATCGGTTAATAATTGTGACCTGTAGGGTAGGTAGTCCCTTTAGATTTCGAATTGTAGAAAAACGGGTATTTCCGTATTTAAAAAGTGATGTAGCTTCTATGATTATTGACCGATCATCATGGTAATGGTGTTAAAGATGCGAAAGCAGATTCCGATTCTTGCGGGGAAATCTGTGATTTTTTTATTGGTGTTACTCACATAAGCACAAAAAGTCATTTGTATCGAGCAACTAACAAGCTTAATTGCATTATAATGTTACGAATGTGAAACGAAATTGGCATAATTTGCATCAATTTTGTAGAAAATTGCTAATAATTAGATCGTTTGACAATTTCGTGAAAAATAGAACAACTACAATTTTTTTATAAAAAGTAAATTAATAACGATTTGTAACACGCTAACTCTCCATTCTTAATATAGGTAAAATATAAATTAAGGAGAAAAAAAAACTTTAAATAATTCAAATAAACATTATTATTATTATCATACTGCTTGCAAAACCTTTGGAGAGAAAATACAAAAAATGTAAAATCTTGAATGTTACGTTCGCTTCACGGGATAAGTAAATAATTTATTCAAAGGTTAAGGCAAAACTAATTACTCACTTCAAATCGAAATAAACTAGTTTGATAGAGACAACGGCTGATGTCCATCAACTTCAATCAAATATTCAAACTAATATATTTACATTTAAATGGAAAAATTAATAAACCAAATTGAAAAATTGAGATTTTATGCTAGATGCTTCCGTAACACAAAAAAAAGTAAATAATTATTTCAATTCAACAAAATTTACGTTTTCGGTAGTTAAAATAGACTTTACCAATCGTATCCAGGTAATAACTCGAAATATATGATGCTATTTTAATGAAAATAACGAAACAAAATTTAATTAAAAAAGTATAGCCCAAGCTAACTGACACAAATTTACGATGCCGCTAAAACAGAGCGGTGGTCATAATTTAACTAATTATAAATAAGAGAATTATGTAAAACAGCCAGTTCATTATTAATGATTTAGATCGAAATGGGGAATACATTAGCGTCAGTTATTTAAACGAGAACAGAGGTTTTTTTTATAACGATGTCAAACTCGGCTCAAAGTAAAGTAGGGAGGTACCTATTGATTTAAGGATTGGGATCTTTATAGAGGTACTTAGATAGTGTTCGGACGATACCCGATTTGATTAAGTTGGTTAAGAAGCAGATAAAACGATAAGTTTTGCTAACGATCAAATTTTTATTGTATTGTTGTTAACAAAATGAATAACGTATTAAAATAATGAATGAATTAAGAAAAAATCACACTTAAATAATTTTTCCTTTCTCGCTGCCGCCATCTTGATTTAGCAACCGTTACGAGCGCACGCGCATTGTATAAATCCAGGTGTTGGGCTGACAAAACAATCGACTCTCGACTTGAGCGAAAACGGGGCGGACTGAGGAGCCATTCATATTTTTTTTATGAAATCAACTAAAAAATAAAAGCAAAAGTGAATAAAAAAATTGAAAGGCGGCGAGGTTTCGATAGCAGGGTAATATTTCATAACATTAACTACTTATGGATGTGAAGAATGGGTGTGTTGTTAAAATTTATAATTGACCTGTATTATATCGGTTTCTTTTTACTCCCGTGTTTGGACCACCTTCATAAATTTTTACTAATTTTGTTTCTCTGAAATATTATAACGTATTTCGATATGTTTTGTTATACCGTTTGGTTCTGATGGGAAATAATATGAAAATACTATTTGCTTTGGTTTTGCTATGACTTTGACTCAAGAACTAACAACTATTGAAATTATGACCAAAAATATTAATAATAGTAACTTTAGTTTAGACAATGGAATTATAGAAACCAGCATTATGATTGTGTGAAACTTATTATAAGCCTATATCAAGTAACATAAAAGTCTAATTAATCCCATAGAAATGAAAAACTATAGATTTGTAGCCTAACACTTTTACCGATATGCCTCGTAGAAAATGATGAGTTAGCATCTAACACAATAACGCCACTGGATACATGTTACATTGTTGAAATGTTTTCATAAGCCTCAAGTACCGCCTTCAATGCCTTCGGGATCACAGACCTATACGGTCTGCTGCACATCAATGAAATAATTAGGTGTATATTTTACGATTTGCCAAAGATTCCATTGTATTCTTTATGTTGTAAGTGGATTCCTCCAAAGAGCCGCTTGCATGACACTGCTACCTTTGCAATACGTGTGTGTATAATGTTATTATTCGGAGCCGCATCTGTCACAAAGGCCGTTGCGTTCGTAATTTTACAGTTTAATCAGCGTTAAATGCTCTCAGAGTTACCGCTTTCGAGCAAAAAACTCACAAGCGAAGACGCTCCCTTAAGAATGCGACGTCATAACATAAATCATTCGCCTGTCATTGGCTACAATAAAGTAATGCACACTGTATAGATATTCGTTCTAACAAAGATGGCAGTTCGAGATTCGGCTGCAAAAACAATCATCGATTAATTCAATGTTTGAATTAATGAATAATTTATATCTATTTTGAAAGCAGTATTATTTTGTATCTTCCGTACGCGGAAGCTAATACAGCTGAAATTTTTCAGCAACATTTTAAACATCAAAGACGAAATATTCCTCAGGGAAACGGACGGCAGGAATCCAATTCATTCATGCAATATAGTACAAAGAGGTATGTCATCTATTACGTCTCATTGTGGACTGACCACTTAGCGTGGAGAGGAAATAATTTATTCAAAGCGTACTACGCTCGAAGTTATTGGATCATCTCGACCCGTTGGACAGCTAAGTATTTCTACATGGTTATGGAGATATCTCCTTGAATACGATGCGTCGCGTTCTAATACGACATACAAAAGTTTTGTTTCTTCAAATGTGTTGATTTGATCTTCGTTTGTTTCATCTCAGTTCATCAACATTTTGATTCCTATCCTTATTCGAAAAAAACTTGAGCAATAAGTTGCATACCTTTTTTAGCGGCAAAGCAAAACAGGATTCGAAGCCAAATGCTGTTTATCGGAGGATAAGTTCGATTCCACGAGCATTAATTTCTTATTACTAACAAATTAGTATGAAGAATCAATTAACAGCTGGGTGTGTGGTAGCCAAACTTAATTAGCTGACTTCCACGGTCCACAAAAACAGCAGATGCGAGATCGGGTTGTACAAGCTGCATTATTAGTTGTTCAGTAATGTTCTGCCTTTTTCTGTTTTGCTAACCGTCCGGACTAAAACACCATCTGTGTTCGGGTATGGTTGAACTTGATTTAATACTCACGAGCTTTGTGGTGAGCGAATAAGTAAAGATTACGGTGGAGATTACTTTTGAAATAAGCCTAGACTGATTTTTATAACGAGGTCAAAGAAAAAAAGTGACAGCAACCTAATAAAAACGTGTTAAAATATCCTTAGTTACTAGTAGTTTAAATTGCATCTGCTAAAAGACAGTATGTGGGCATGTTTATATACAGCGTGTTACAAAAATACTCCTAATGCCGAATATGGTAGACAATTGCCTTCAAACTGAACAACTTTTACTATGAGACCAACTCTGAAATCGTGTACATTTTGATATTTTCGTTATAAATTTTTGTATGAAACAGCTATTTTTTTCGCGATTTCAGAGTTAGTCCCATAGTAAAAGTTGTTCAGTTTGATGATCCCTATCTACCATATTCGGCATTAAGGGTATTTTTGTAACACGTTGTATTTGTTATATCATAATCAATGTAGATTTTTACAACAATTTCAGTGTTGATGTGGTATTTACTTAACCTTTTGCTTCCACAAACTAGAGTACGTTCGTCATTCAAAACCACAATGTGTACAAGTACATACATAGTAGGTACCGAGTTAAACTTAATTATAACACTTGCCTATAGGGACGGCTGATTGTATGACTGTACGGGCGGGAAGATTTATTGCGATCCCCGAGTCAGTTAGTAAGTGTTCCCGACTTTTTGTTTCATTCCCTTTACGCTTAATCACTGCATGATCTTCGGCTAATGTGTTTTCGGTATCGGCTAAAGACGATGTAATTATTTTTGCTGATTTCCTTCTTGCCAATATTAGGTTAGAAATTAAGTCATGTGATTTGGTTATATCATCTTTTATTTTAAAACATGAAATTAATAATAAACTATAAAAATAACGTATTGTTAACTAATCAATTTTATACAATACATCTGTGATTGGCATAAGTTAAGCAAATTAGATTATTTAAAAAGTAATTTACTTAGTTACATAGTTAATATAATTATCTTTAATATCTATCGCAATCGCTTTCAGGATGTGATACTTACATTGATGCTTCTTATTGGCACAAATAAAAACTTACCAAAGAAATGCAGCAATGTGTCACATCCATCTGTCAAATGAAAGCGATTGCGATAGATTTTTAAAATTAGAAAATAAGTAGGCAGTATTATGAGAAAAGATTTACCAAATCAATTTTTTCTGTAGGTACAAAACGTCGTCGTCTAATAATAATAATACTCAATGGACTTTTTATACCCAAACCTTTTAGTTAAAGAAAGTAAGTTAAACACATCATCCATTTCTTATTTTTGAACTGTAACATTTCCTGTGACGATTATTACAAATATATCATAGAGATAACAAATCCAATTACTAGTTATATTAACAAAACGTTAATATTAACGTTAACCGAAGTGGTTTCAAAACATATATTTATCATAGAAACTGTAACAAGGCGGACTAAATTTTTGTTTCGGACTTATAGTATGAGAGAGCAATAAATTTGTTTTAATTGATTACTGTTAATTCACAATGAAACGAACCGCCTCCGTCTTTAATTGCATTTATGATGATTACAATCCGTTAAGAATGTAGCTCTTTGGAATTGGTCATAAAAATATTTGGATTTTTATTGTCTGTTTTTTTTACTTCTTTAGTTAGGTAAGCAAAAATGCAGGAGACAGAATTTATAGCACGTTTCATTTTGGCAATCTGAGACCCTAGTTCACCAACTACTTAACCCAGCCGATCACTTTTTAGGGTTCCGTAGCCAAAATTGCAAAAAACGGAACCCTTATAGATTCGTCATGTCTGTCTGTCCGTCCGTATGTCACAGCCATTTTATTCTGAAAGTATTAGGATTACACTGATGATTCATCAGTATTCAGAATCGTGTAATAGTAGATTATACAACAAGTGAAAAAAGAGGGAATTTAGTTCGAGGGACTAAGTTGGATCCCGAGAGCAGCGAAGGATACAAAGGACCGAGATTAAATTTTTTTTTTACGAGTTGTGTACTCTACTTTTTACCATTGACTGCGAGAAAAAAAAATAGCAGTACCTATAGTATTTATAGTTGTCCATCAGCCATTTTTGATGTCCCTACTGTGGGGCACAGGCCTTCCTTTTGGGTGGTAAGGAGGACGGGCCATAACCCACCCAATGCGCGGGCCCAATGCGGATTGGTGGGTGTTAACGACTGCAAATGCAGCCGGGACCAACGGCTTAACGTGCCTTCTGAAGCACGGAGGAGCTCGAGATAAAACATTTTTGGTCACCCATCCCATGACCGACCCTTGCGAATGTTGCTTAACTTCCGCAATCGCTGGGCCAGGCGCTAAACCACTGCGCCACCGAGCTAACTAAGAGGGAAACTACATGATCAGTCTGGCATCAGTCCACTTCATCAGTTTGTATAGACTTTGAATTTTTACAGACTGAAGATCGTACCAGACTGATGGAATGGACTGATGCAAGACTGAACAACTAATCTCCCTCAAATATATAAAAAAGAACCCAAATATAAGACACTAAAAAGGACCTAATTGATTTAGCGGGATATTTTTTAGGAAAGAACCCAAAGAAACTACTACTACCACCACCCACTAAAAAGAACCTTAATAAAACTGGCGGGATTATTTTTGTCATTTAATTGTAGAACTATAATTTTATCTATGGAATAGCTCCATACTTTCAGCACCTTTTATTTTTTTTGTACCTAATTCATACGATGCGCGCATGTTCCAAATTCAAAATATTTTTATTCACTCGGTGAATAAAAACGCGTTTTATTCACTGTTATCAATGAATAAGACGCACTTTTTTGAGTGGCGATGGTAAAAAAGCATTTATCTTTAATACTATGAATTGACGCGTTATTTTTTCATTTCTATCTCTCTTTATAGATGTGGCCCGTTTTGTGTTTTACCCTGTTTTTATATAATAAAAAAAAAAAAATCAAATCACCCAAGCTTGATAGTTAGTACAGCCTAGAACACGTATTTGTTCCAGTACGCTGCTTCTTATTACTGGCGATGACTTGTGCTACGGAATAATGGCGTAAAATATACACCATTATTTAATCAAATTGATTGTAGGGAGTGAAACATTGCAATTGTTTTCCTTGACAGTGGTAGGAAGTTGCACAACAGTTTATTCATTTGTAAAGCTTCGGATGTCTGAATCGTTTTACAGTTCAATAAACGGTTGGATCATTTTCTTTACATAAAAAAAACATAAATGAATTAATAACTTCCTCCTTTTTAAGGAGTTAGCTGAAACTCTCAAGGTGTTATAATCGTTTCTCATTGTCAGTTAAATCATACAAAGGAAGCATAAACTAATTATAAGACAGATTCCTTCTAAAGGGGTCATAAACATTTTTACATTCTTTTACGTCTTCACATTTTTGTGACATAAAAACAGTGGACCATAAATTACTTCACATGACAAAATACTATTTAATATCCCCCAGTTCTATACACATGTGAGCATTACGTCATTCCTAAACTCATTTGGTAGTAATGTACTAAGGCATCCATCGTCGATTTTAAGGACACGCTTTTTCAACGCTATCCCTTCATCAATCTGTTCTTCTTGTACACTACTTATTTCCTCGTTACTTCTTTCGTCCTGCTCTTTAAGGTGTACAAGGACAGTAACGAATACAGAATGTATTATCTATTTTGTCTTAGCTGTGACAATAATTAATGAGTGGATTTAAACGCTTCCTCACGCCCGTGACATTAACATAAATAGAATGATCTTCGTTTGCTCGACGTAGTCCCTTTGATTTCCCTATTTTTAGCTTAGCAGGCTCAACTTTTGTATATTAATTTGTGTATGCAGTCCTGTTTTTAGTACTTTGATGTTCTGCGTTAAGCGATGTCTGGTGATTTTCAGCTTAGCGGTCATTAAGACTGCTGGACAGTGTTGAATTAGCTAAGTGAGCCTGTTCAGTGTTATCGTTTAAATTTGGTTGTTACAAAACAATTATGCAATATTCCACTTCTGGCTTCTACGCTAATGTTCTTAAGAGAAAATAAATACTATTTATGTCCGACCATTATTCATATATGAAATGTATAAATGTGTCATGTTCATGTATAATTCCTTACATTGCTAATACAGGAATAATGTGAATTCTCGTCGTGTTCGAGATGATCATAAAACAAAAGATTAATGAAATGAAAATAGCATCCAATGACATGAGCAAAAGAAATAAAGGTGTGTTTAAACAATATAGAGCTCTGTAGAGTTAAATGTGAACAGGTGTATAACAAGCATAGCAGTTATAATTGAAATGAAATGAAATAATTGTTTATTTTCCCATCACAAATAAAGTACTTAAGTGGTAATTAGAAGCTACACATGAATGGTTACTAAATTTGTGAGGGACTGGTGCCAGCAGTAGGTTTCGGAAAAGAAACCTGTGACACAGGTCGCCAGGCCCACCCACAGACAATAGTTTTACCGTATGCATTGTAACTTGATACTATTACACCTAGTACATGACGGTAAACAAAAGTTAACTAAAATAACAGGTATAAAAACTAAACAGAACAATGTAAACTAAAATATAGTATACACCCCAAAGCTAAGATGTATATGTGTAAGTGGGTGTGTAGGTGAATGTGCGTTCGTGTTTGTATGGGTGTGTGTGCATGCGTCTGCGTGTGTGCGTGAATATCTGTAGGAGCGAGAGATATATACCGACACGAAATCCAATATTTGACATAAGTAATTAATATATAATAAAATAACATTCACATTTATTTCTGAATGCTGAGTAGGTTTTCAGTCGCATCGTAGTCAAGAGTCATAAGAAATTTAGTCACAGTACGTTTGCAGTTAGAAGTCAGAAGCGGATAGATATTAAGAGAAGCATTAAGTCTATTATAAAGTAGTGGTCCGAGACAGTCAAAGAAATGATGAGCAAAGGATGTTCTGACAGCAGGTGTGTTGCACACTTGGTAATTAATTGTAATGTATGAGTAAACATGGACTATTCTATAAATTTTTAATAAATTCAATTGAATACGTATGCACGTATACGTTGTAATAAAAAGCCAATACAAACACAGCGCGAAACATCACAACACCCCAATTTGGTTTAGATTTTAATTTATGGGATTTAAATACCTGCATTTTTTTGCATTTTAGTGTTTTATTCTTTAGTGTTTGAGTCTATCAAATATTTAAATCGTACGCATTGATTCTCAAGTGTATCTTTGTAGTAGGTAAACACATTCGTGAATTTAGTCAATTATTTAGCGACAACTACAGAACATTTTTCTTCCGTATCTATACGTAAATAATGTTTTATAATTATAACAATTTGTACAACTATGTTAATTTTAAGTACCTATTGGTAGCGCCTGAGTTTGCCTTACTGGAAACTTAAAAAATCATGATACTTTTGCAAATACCTTATTTATTTTACGCTTATAGTTTCATCATTATTCTTGAATTGTGCAAGCAACCCTAAATGGTAAGACTATGTCACACTATACACTATGCAGTCTAGACGGTGAGGTGTGACAATAAATGAGCAATTTAAGTCTCGTTTCAAACATATTTATTGGCAGTAGAACCAGACTTGCTAATTATAAGGCAGACGAAACAACCCACGGCTTTCCTTTTGCAAGTTATTGTTCATTTAAATTAGCTTCAACGTTGTCACTAATTGTCTAATCTTCATCTTAGTTTACACTTATTGAGTTGCCTTGTTGATGTTGTCTTTTACATCATGGAATAATGTTCTAATACTAAAACTGTGTCTATTTTTTTATTAATTAGAAAAAATACATAGTTATAAAAAAGTTAAGTAGGTACTGCTTGTCTAAACAAAAGGAATTCCACAAAAAAGACGAATACTATTATCAAACATGCTAATAATAAAGCTTGTTACTGTGTTTATTAGATAAAAAAAATACTTTAGACTAGAGTCATAAATTTACCTACATCTTTTAAACACAAAGTTTTACAAACAAACCTACGACTGAGCTTTCCACTTTCACTATATAAGCTTAATGCAGAATTAAGTATTTCATTATACTCGTACCTTTCTTTTCACGCTGGTACATTTATTAATACCAAATACTTCCAGTAAATGTGAGCAACAGTATTTTGCTTAATTTTCTTGTTAACAGAAACTTTCTAATAAATTAATTTCAAACACATAACACACGTTCAGGTTAAAATATTGCGACATTATTAAGACAGGCAGACGCACGCGACACTAGATCTAAATCTTAAGTCATAACATAACAGGCATGCAATACTTCATTGCAGTTTATGTAACTATGTTTATCTATAACCGTTTATTTTAACGTCTCCTACGGCAGTTAATGGTTCTTCAGTATCTGATCTCAACTTTGTATAAAAATAGCTTCTTAATAAATAATATTTTTAAAGCAACCTTAAAAGCGTAGTGTCCTTATAACAAATATAATTAAAATGGTTGCAAATGCGAACAAAAATAATTAAATACAAAACGACAGAAAATTACATAGGTTATTATACCAGTAAATTAGAATGAGCTTGTCCATTTAGTATTGTTTATAATTCAAATCATAACAAAGAGGTAAAAAAATCCAAAGATGTTTACATTTGCACTCAACAATTTTGCACCTATGCTGAAGAATGTATTTTTCTCTGAGTATACTGTAACTATGTTGCGCTTATAATAAGCAGTTGGATTTATTAGTAAGAGTGTTGATATCAGAACCTGTTCTACGCAGATCATAAGGGTGATTTGGCAGTAAAATATGGGGGAGTCTTATTTCTTATTTATTCATGTTTAAGGATTATCATTTTGCAATAAAGAAGACCTTAATCGGCTGTAATATGCGATAAAGAGTTGTTATCCTTACCGCAGAAAACATAATAATACTAAACTTTCCTTACAGAGATAATCCAAGCTAATTTTTAACATGAACAAAATGGTGTTAAATATTAAAGTTGTAACAAACGAGTAGGTAGTAAGGCTGATATTAAACCCACAATCCTCCCTCAGAATTGCAGACTTTTATCTGACAATCTAACTCAAAACGAGTTTACAACTTGATAGACGAAAACAGCTGTTTGTTTGTAACTGCAAACGTCAAAAATATTTTCATATGCTGACGTTGCTAAGGTTATCTTTTATCTCACAAGTGAAATATTTTACTCAGTTTAAGTTTTAGAAGTTAAAACGCGAGTCTGAGTTTAACATGTTTACGTCGTAGCATTTTCTAAGCGTAATCTTATAACTTAAGAATTTTCAAAACTCCAATTGTAAGTTACCAGTTGATTTAAATTGAAAAAGATTTGATTAAAATAGCAAAAGGTGTTTAAAACATTGTCCAAAACCCTTTTAACAGTGAATAATGATACTTTTCTATCATTCATAGAAAACATAAAATAGACTCCCTTATCTCACGTATTAAGCCTCATGCGTATGAAACGGATACCAATAACTATGATAACGATAATCTTCGATTGCCGACGCTGCCTCGTACGGGGTCAGACGTTTCTCGTTGCCTTTCCATAAGTTTCGCACACCCCGCGAGTAAGAACTAGCAAATGGGACGAACATTACGTGAGGCAGATTATATCGGGCCTTGGGAGATAGTTTAGTATGAGACCCGACGTCACTTGGCCGTGATAAATTATCTTTATTTCTTGTGCTAAAAGTATTGGTTTACGTTTTTCTAAGTAGACAGTTCAAAAAATTGATTTCAATTTCACTGGCTCTTTTATGTTTGCCAATTTCGAAGGCTATTAATAAAGCCTACCCACTTTCTTAAAATAAACTTATCGTCTTTAAGTTCAAATTGATTCTATATTTTATTAAAGTTTTTTTTCTCTCAACGCATAAAATAAGAAAGCATGCTTCAGTTACTTTTAAATCAGTTTTACTGAATTATCAAGACGATCTTAGTAATGTAACTGGTTATTCACAAATCTAATAAATGGCCCACATCTGTATGATACAGAGACAAACTCTCTCTCGCTATATCCCTATGAATATTTCATTTGATCTCTACGTTATAATATATCTCTCAAACAGCCATAGTATCGGCAGGAAACTGGGTTAAATTCGTACGTGACAAAATGCATCGTTGACTGAAATGATCATATTCATATGTTTCGTGTAGCGAAGAGAAAGAGCTATTCGAGCATTCGTATTAATTCCAGTTTTGTGATCAAAGACAGCGGTTTCGCCTTTCATACATTTCGAAAACGAAAAAGTCAGACAAAACCGAACGCCTTATAAATCCCGAAATGTTAATAATTTAGTCATTGTCTCATCAAAATTATCTAAATCGATTTGCTATCTTAAATATTGATCATAAAGTCTTCAACGAGAAAAAGTTACGGCAAACTTTCGGATAGTTATTTCAAATGAACATTTGATTTCGTTTCGCGTGACTCGAATTAATTATATCAACAGTCAAAAAGTCTCAATCCTTAAATGCTATATCATTTATGAAATTAAAGAATGCTCATCGGAGGCTTTTTACATGATCATCTTGAATTAGTAGCTGAGGGACCATATCGGACCTAGCCTAAGGGTATCGACAAAAGAATACCAATTTGTTTTTCGACCAGCACCGAACAAAATGCTCCAATTATTAAATTCCTCTTATGACATGCACCAAGATGGAATTCCAAATCAAACAATAGCGAGATATAAGAAAATATGAATTATAGGAATTGAGATGTAGAGGTATACGATTATTTTTTCCCCTATTCTGGACAGAGTCCACTTCATTATTAATTAATAAAAACATAATACTTGTATTTATGAATTATTTATTGGTCGCCTTCGAAGTTGGACGAATACTCGGCATTGTTACGGTATATTTATTAGTCACTTTAAACGTCATAAATATTACTGTAGCTTGTATGAGTGCTTGGAAAGGGTATAAAATTCTTTTTAATCCTAAGTTATTACTGATAATACCTAATATGAACTCCGGTGACATACCAAGTTATTTCTTAATCTAAGAATATATTTTCTTTAAAAGTGTATCTATTTTCATAAATTGATTGAGTAATTCCCAGTTCCTTTATCTTTTGTAAAAAAGAAATTCAACCAAGATTATTCGATTTACATTATGGTGATGTGGTGTATAAATTTGACAACAAAATTAAAGGTATTGATGAATGAAAATCATTCTAAAATCATTTTAGTCCAATTTGCATAATAAGAGCTAAACATTCGAAGCATTTAATTAGGAATTCGTGCCATCAAATTCCGATTTGAATATTATCGAATAGAATTTTAAATGTTTTATCGGTTTTAGTTGTGCTGTGATTTGTTCGGATTCATCAATATATCCAATAAATTGTGTTAAGCGACTTGTTTGTAGGAACAGGAAATTGATAATAAATACTTGTCATTATTGATAAATATTTTTATTTTTTCAATATTAGTATTGAGTTCAACACGCATGAAATAAAATTTAATATTTACAAATTATCACTTTAGTGTTATTTTAAGTTTCATAATATTTACTTGGAAATGGTTAACTTAAGATATCTATTCTGTGATATTCACTTCTCAAGCTTACGCGCTCACTAGACATGAAATAAAACACTTTTAACGGATACTAGCGCGGTTTTATTGAAAGTACTTTGGTAATTAGTTGGTAGTTGGTAGTCCCCCGTGACCACGGCAGCTGCAAAGGTGCCGAAACGTCGGGAAAATCAAAAATCAAACCAAATACCAACTAATTACCAAAGTACTTTCAATAAAACCGCGCTAGTATCCGTTAAAAGTGTTTTATTTCATATCTATTCTGTGACTTAAGTCTATTAATAAATGTGGACTGTGAAAGTAGTTGAGAACAAAAACAAAAAAAGACAAAAGGCCTCCATTTTATCAGTTTCTCAGTTGATCCATAGTGAACAGCGGACGCACCAACATAGCTATTTTCATATTTTTTGCTGCCACATGAAAGATGATAAATTACTAGGGAACCCCGCTTGAATGCAAATATCTCGAAGTGGGTCAGGCTGTAGATATTATTTTTCCACGTTGAATCACTACTGGAGAGATCCTCTTTTGAGTGATTGATCTCTTATTGTCTCGTGACATTTTTACGATTCAAGGGTGTAATAGAAAATTTTTACAACTCTCGAACGATTGCTTTGTGTGCGGTTCGAGTTCGAGTATTGTGGAACACAATTCCATTGAATGACTTTTTGCAATTCCGGTCACTGGTTAGATCTGTCAGTTGCGGAGTGATTGAGTGTAGCATTGATGTTATACTTAAATTTTAAATCCGTATTGAAAGCACAAGAAAATAACTTTTTCACTCCTCTTGCTCAAAAAGTGCGTCATTGTAACGTACAAGAGTCGAGATAAAATAGCATAATAAGCCCTAGGGGATAAAGTTTTTTCTTTTTTAATGTTTGTCTATTACCAATGAGCGTACTAAAACGAAAAAGTTTTTATTCATAATCACGAATAAAAACTCGCTCGACTTAACACTGGGGGTCTATTACGAAAAGTTTAATGCGATACACGCGGCTGCGTCCGTGCTTCGTTCTGATTGATTCCTATTACAAAGCACTTGCGTATGCGATATTGCAAAGTGATTGCGTAAATTTGACAGTATCTCTCTAGTGGATCCGTCATTATTCGTTCAATAGACTATGGACTACGATAGCTACATTGAAAATATTTGTAATAACTATAACCGACGAACTGCGGACGACTATCGTGACCAAGTTTCGTAATAGGCCCCCAGTTTCTCATTCTTATTTTTGAAAATGGAACTAAAAGCATCTCTTCGGTAAAATCATAGACTTATTTATACTCTGTGTACAGAGTGAATCGTAGAATGCGTGTCTGTGTTGCTTAGCTGCTACAGCAGAAATTAAAAAAGGTACCATGGCGCGAAATCTTTAGATTTTTTTTATAATTACAAACTGATTGAATTGTGTGACTGTAATTGGAAAGAAATAATTTTAATCTTCTGCCGTCAAGCACAAATCATTTATTTAAATATTGTACAAAAAGTTTATGAAGTGGAGGAAAAAAAAACGAGTGGATTCGTTTACGGAAGTAAGTAAGTAGGTATAAACTATTTAATATTGTATTTTATTTTCTCGCAATCGTAGTGAAAAGTATAGTGTAACACACGACGCTAAAACCCATTGTAACTCGGTTTCTATTTATTCCCTCGCTAAAGGATCATTCACACAGCTGCGGCGCGTCAGCGGCGCGTCACCGGCCCGTCCGGCAACGTCAAAAATGTGTGTGAACAAGCAGTCCACGGCAGCGGCGGCGGCGCGGCACCGGCGGCGGCGCGGCAGCGGCGGCGGCGCGGCACCGGCAAAACAAACAGGGTTGCTATTTTTTTGTTTTAATAAATTATTAGTTGCTATAATCGGTAGAAAAAAAGTACATTGTGGTATGGAAATAAAGTATTATTTATTTATTTCAATTTTAAAAACAGTTTAATTTTTTAATTTTGTTAATATTTTGGTAATTTTTTGAGACTTAATTTCACCTGTTCCACTAAGTTCTAGCAAGGGAACAATTTTTCGAATTTTAATAAAAATACAATAATGTGTGTGGATTTCGGGTAAACAATGAATGTCGGAAAAACAATGTGAAGGTCAACAATTTATTTTTGAGATATTGCTGTTTTAACTTTGTCAGCTGTCATCTGTCAATCTTAAATCAGCAATATATCTCGAAAAATACTCATCTTAAACTGGTGGTGAAAATTAAGAGTATTACCAAAATAAAAATAAATGTTTTTCAAAGTTGAAGTAAATAAATAATACTTTATTTCCATACCACAATGTACTTTTTTTCTGCCGATTATAGCAACTAATAATTTATTAAAACAAAAAAATAGCAACCCTGTTTGTTTTGCCGGTGACGCGCCGTGCCGGTGCAGCGCCGCAGCCGCGCCGCCGCCGGTGCCGCGCCGCAGCCGCGCCGCCGCCGGTGCCGCGCCGCCGCCGCTGCCGCGCCGCCGCCCACTTCCCCGGCAAGGCAAACAGGGTTGCCACTTATTTGTTTTAATAAACTATTGGTTGTATTATAATAGGTAGAAAAAAAGTACATTGTGGTATGGAAATAAAGTATTATTTATTTATTACAATTTTAAAAACAGTTTTATTTTTTATTACGGCGCGTCACCGGCGAGTCACCGGCAAAACAAACAGGGTTGCTGTTTTTTTGTTTTAATAAATTATTGGTTGCTATAATCGGTAGAGAAAAAGTATATTGTGATTTGTGGTATGGAAATAAAGTATTATTTATTTATTTTAACTTTGAAAATCATTTTTTTTATTACTTTTATTAATATTTCGGTAACTTTATGAGACTTAATTCACCTGTGCCACTAAGTTCTAGGAAGGGTACAATTTTTCGAGTTTTAATAAAAATACAATAATGTGTGTGGATTTCGGGTAAACAAATGAATGTCGGAAAAACAATGTGAAGGTCAACAATTTCTTTTTGAGATATTGCTGTTTTAACTTTGACAGCTATCATCTGTCAATCTTAAATCAGCAATATATCTCGAAAAATACTCATCTTAAACTGGTGGTGAAAATTAAGAGTATTACCAAAATAAAAATAAATGTTTTTCAAAGTTGAAGTAAATAAATAATACTTTATTTCCATACCACAATGTACTTTTTTTCTACCGATTATAGCAACTAATAATCTATTAAAACAAAAAAATAGCAACCCTGTTTGTTTTGCCGGTGACGCGCCGTGCCGGTGCCGCGCCGCAGCCGCGCCGCCGCCGGTGCCGCGCCGCAGCCGCGCCGCCGCCGGTGCCGCGCCGCCGCCCACTTCCCCGGCAAGGCAAACAGGGTTGCCACTTATTTGTTTTAATAAACTATTGGTTGTATTATAATAGGTAGAAAAAAAGTACATTGTGGTATGGAAATAAAGTATTATTTATTTATTTCAATTTTAAAAACAGTTTTATTTTTTATTACGGCGCGTCACCGGCGAGTCACCGGCAAAACAAACAGGGTTGCTGTTTTTTTGTTTTAATAAATTATTGGTTGCTATAATCGGTAGAGAAAAAGTATATTGTGATTTGTGGTATGGAAATAAAGTATTATTTATTTATTTTAACTTTGAAAATCATTTTTTTATTACTTTTATTAATATTTCGGTAACTTTATGAGACTTAATTCACCTGTGCCACTAAGTTCTAGTAAGGGTACAATTTTTCGAGTTTTAATAAAAATACAATAATGTGTGTGGATTTCGGGTAAACAAATGAATGTCGGAAAAACAATGTGAAGGTCAACAATTTCTTTTTGAGATATTGCTGTTTTAACTTTGACAGCTATCATCTGTCAATCTTAAATCAGCAATATATCTCGAAAAATACTCATCTTAAACTGGTGGTGAAAATTAAGAGTATTACCAAAATAAAAATAAATGTTTTTCAAAGTTGAAGTAAATAAATAATACTTTATTTCCATACCACAATGTACTTTTTTTCTACCGATTATAGCAACTAATAATTTATTAAAACCAAAAAATAGCAACCCTGTTTGTTTTGCCGGTGACGCGCCGTGCCGGTGCCGCGCCGCAGCCGCGCCGCCGCCGGTGCCGCGCCGCCGCCGCTGCCGCGCCGCCGCCCACTTCCCCGGCAAGGCAAACAGGGTTGCCACTTATTTGTTTTAATAAACTATTGGTTGTATTATAATAGGTAGAAAAAAAGTACATTGTGGTATGGAAATAAAGTATTATTTATTTATTTCAATTTTAAAAACAGTTTTATTTTTTAATTTTGTTAATATTTTGGTAATTTTTTGAGACTTAATTTCACCTGTTCCACTAAGTTCTAGCAAGGGAACAATTTTTCGAATTTTAATAAACATACAAAATGTGTGTGGATTTCGGGTAAACAATGAATGTCGGAAAAACAATGTGAAGGTCAACAATTTATTTTTGAGATATTGCTGTTTTAACTTTGTCAGCTGTCATCTGTCAATCTTAAATCAGCAATATATCTCGAAAAATACTCATCTTAAACTGATGGTGAAAATTAAGAGTATTACCAAAATAAAAATAAATGTTTTTCAAAGTTGAAGTAAATAAATAATACTTTATTTCCATACCACAATGTACTTTTTTTCTACCGATTATAGCAACTAATAATTTATTAAAACAAAAAATAGCAACCCTGTTTGTTTTGCCGGTGACGCGCCGTGCCGGTGCCGCGCCGGAGCCGCGCCGCCGCCCACTTCCCCGTCAAGGCAAACAGGGTTGCCACTTATTTGTTTTAATAAACTATTGGTTGTATTATAATAGGTAGAAAAAAAGTACATTGTGGTATGGAAATAAAGTATTATTTATTTATTTCAATTTTAAAAACAGTTTTATTTTTAAATTTTGTTAATATTTTGGTAACTTTATGAGACTTAATTCACCTGTTCCACTAAGTTCTAGTAAAGGTAATTTTTTTCAAATTTTAATAAAAATACAACAATGTGAGTGGATTTAGAGTAAACAAATGAATGTCGTAAAAACAAGTGATGGTAGGAAAACATAGTCTAGTGATCTGTAATTAAATTGTGACGTCATCCGCAACGTACGCAAACCTCAACAATTTCTTTTTGAGATAGTGCTGTTTTAACTTTGACAGCTATCATCTGTCAATCTTAAATCAGCAATTTATCTCGAAAAATACTCCTCTTAAACTGGTGGTGTAAATTAAGAGTATTACCAAAATAAAAATAAATGTTTTTCAAAGTTGAAATAAATAAATAATACTTTATTTCCATACCACAATGTACTTTTTTTCTACCGATTATAGCAACTAATAATTTATTAAAACAAAAAAATAGCAACCCTGTTTGTTTTGCCGGTGACGCGCCGCCGCCGCAGCCGCGCCGCCGCCGGTGCCGCGCCGCCGCCGCTGCCGCGCCGCTGCCGCGCCGCCGCCCACTTCCCCGGCAAGGCAAACAGGGTTGCCACTTATTTGTTTTAATAAACTATTGGTTGTATTATAATAGGTAGAAAAAAAGTACATTGTGGTATGGAAATAAAGTATTATTTATTTATTTCAATTTTAAAAACAGTTTTATTTTTTAATTTTGTTAATATTTTGGTAACTTTATGAGACTTAATTCACCTGTTCCACTAAGTTCTAGTAAAGGTATTTTTTTTCAAATTTTAATAAAAATACAACAATGTGAGTGGATTTAGAGTAAACAAATGAATGTCGTAAAAACAAGTGATGGTAGGAAAACATAGTCTAGTGATCTGTAATTAAATTATGACGTCATCCGCAACGTACGCAAACCTCAACAATTTCTTTTTGAGATATTGCTGTTTTAAGTTTGACAGCTATCATCTGTCAATCTTAAATCAGCAATTTATCTCGAAAAATACTCCTCTTAAACTGGTGGTGTAAATTAAGAGTATTACCAAAATAAAAATAAATGTTTTTCAAAGTTGAAATAAATAAATAATACTTTATTTCCATACCACAGTGTACTTTTCTATAACGATTAAAGCAACCAATAATTTAGTTAAACAAAAAAGTAGCAACCCTGTTCTCCTTGCCGGTGACTCGCCGGCGACGCGCCGCACCGGTGACGTGCCGCACGGCGCGTCAGCGGCGCGGCAGCGGCGCGGCGCCGGCATGCCGTAGCAATATGCGTTTGACTTGCCGGTGACTGGACGTTGACGTGACTGATGTGTGTGAACAGTGTAGTACAACTTGTATGTAACTATATTTTTACCGCTGACGCGCCGCTGACGCGCCGCAGCTGTGTGAATGATCCTTAAAGCTCGGGAATAAAAATACCTCGTATGCAATGGGTACTTTTAGCGTCTTGTATAACAATCTACTATTTAAAAATTGATTTTTGAACATGAGAAGTTTCCAAACTATAAGTTTTAGTTTTATTTCAGGGCTAGGCTGTAAATTATAAACGAGGTCTGTTACATGTAAGTTGGTAGGTTAATTTTTTTGTTTATGTCTTAATGAAAATGTATAGATACTAAATTGAGGTGCGCTCGCGAAGGGACGGTTAATAAAGCTCTCAGTGAATCATTATCGATGCATTCGATGTTTTAACCGCACGGAATCCTCGTGTATGCGTGGTCCAATCATCCCATTAAGATGCTAAATTGTACGTCATAAAATGCAAAAAAGTTGGAATCTGTGCCTTAAATGTAAAGGTTGCATGTAATATTCGGCGCAGTGTCGGTAAAATCGTAAGTAGTGTTGGGCGTTGTTGATTTACAATGTAAGTACACTCGATAGTATTTATAACCTCCAGAAGTGTGGTGTGATAAAATATAGATAGATTTATTGATTGGATACCAGTGATTAAGTACATATAGAAACACTATGTTAACACCATTTGTCAAACTTACTATCAACTTAGACAACCGAGACATGACAGAATTGTCAGATTTTATAAAAACATGATATTTTCAACAATGAGCTAAGCTAGTATAAAGATTATGCAATAAGAAATATTTTACTTCACCTCGAAATCGCAATAACAACGTCAGCGTCATCCAAATTAAAAATAAAAGCATGAGAATTTTAAAAATAAAAAAAAACTCATTTTTTATGACAGAAGCACTAAAATGTTATCATGATGCACATAAGCACAACACTAAAGGCGCATCGCCTTTACGAGTTAATACAGCCCCGCGGCGCCGCTTGCAGTTACACGATTTCACACTTGCACGCAAAACTAAATATATGTTTTGGTACTTTTATGCAGACATTCGACGTTGTCTGAAATACTGCGGCTTCATTACTTTAAAATTCCTCGTATCAAAAACCGTGCTTTAACATTTTTAATTTAAATGCAGCATATTTGAAATTGTAGAGTTAATTCGGAATGGTCAAGTTTTGTGATATAAGTTAATGTGTCGTGTAGGGTACCTATAAACACAGTTCTCACTCACTCAATAAATATTAGTATTCATCAATTAGTTATAGAATATAGATAGAGCTCCAAATATGCTTTTCGTATTCGTCATGAATGCATGCGGGAAATACAGCTACATATAAGTAATTACTATCATCAAGTAAAGTTGCGGAAATTACTAACATTCACCGCGTTATAAATAAAAAGCTTTCACAGTGCATTCTCAGTGCTCATCAAAGCATCTTAGTTCATCAGATTGTGCCGGCACAGAAATTTCTTGCGTCAAATCAAGATCATTGACAGCTAGTATGGGAAAAGTTTTAATGATATAAACGTAGAAATAATATTGCTCTAGCACATCTTACTCTCCGAGTTTTTCAGATTCCAACATTTTGGATTTGCCAATTTAATGAAACTTCAACAGCGAAAAAAAATTTTTTTTCTATTTACTTATTAACATTAAATTGTCAACCAAATTCTCATCATTGAAATCCTAATACTGTGATAGTTATTTTCTATTTCGCCATGAGAAATATAGTTGTTCTTATTAGATAGGTACGGTCATTTTTAACTAAGTTAAGTGTTAAAATATTTGTGACTAGAAAAGTTATATATTTTTTGTTTATGTAATATAAGACCGTGGTTACATTTCTAATTACAATCATCTTAGAACCATAACGGTCTGAGGTTGTAATCACAATATTACGAGCACGTCGTCGGATACACATTAATCATAAGTTAGTTTGACTTGACTAATGCAGTGTGTACTTAGCTTTAGAACTTTAGTTCCGTATAATAATATTAATGTAATAACTTCGGTTTTTTGTTAATTGCGTAATATATATTTAATATCAAAGCAGCTCTATTTCTCTATGTATCTCATTCAGTCTTTTGTTTTCCGTTATTTTTTATTTAATAAAACAACACAATTATGATATTTGTGTTTTATTTTTATTTTTTTATGTTTCATAATCAGTACAGTTATGAAATATGTTTGAAAGTTTAACTTTATCAGATATGGTACTTAGTAAAGTACCAAGTCATAACGTTGTGTACAAAAACCACTAATAACATTATTTCACGCCTACTATCGTACACTTTTGTTTTCTCCGTATTTTTTATTAATGATTTATATCATTAATCCATACAGTTATGGGACATGGTTATAAAAATCAAACGCTACAGGTAAGTAGTGAAAGTACAAAGTCATTTCGTTAACATAAACCTTGTGTACAAAAACCACTAATTGCATTACATAATGCGGAATAGAGCCGAAATTCCATTTGTTTAATGTTTTCGTTCATGTAATATGTCCTGTAATGGGTTAACCACTATAATGAATTTGGGGAATTTCGTCGGCGTCCACTGGAATATTGGAAACAAAAACTTTTTGCTGTGGTATAATGTTTTTTTTTTCTCAGTAAGCGTTGCATTGCAGATATTAATAATAATTATTTAGGTACTGAACACAGGTTTTTGCGTTTTGCACACTGTTTTTTCACTGTTAATAATAAATCATAACAAAACTTTTACTTCGAGCAAAGTATTTCGGTTGAGGTAAACTAATTTAGTTACTCTAACTTTAAACAGCAGACAGTAAACAAACAAATATTCCTATAGGTAAGTATCTATTGCTTGAATTTATTTCTAAACAAAAGACAACAAAATAATTGAAATATTTTGTCCAAGGAACCCTAAAATCGTCTCGAGGTGCCGTCCTTCGGCGACGGATTCACAAAATAAGGTTGATGATGATGATGACTTATGTAATGCAATCATCTGTAACATTTGACGCGGCCGTTGGCCGGTGTAGCGACAGCAACGAAACTTGTAAGTGGTTTTTAATTTAGTTTTTTTTTCGTTAAAATGAATGTCAAAGTAATATTTAATTGAATACAATAATATCAATTATTAAAATGTATAAAAACTCGACAAAATCTACATCTACAAGTAAGATATAGAAAACTTTAAATATAAAGCGGCGTTGGCCGTAACGAGAAACGACTATATTTATTTATAAGATTTTTACACACCTGTTTAACTTAGACACTCTTTAAATGTGATGCTGTCTCTTTCAAACAAAATTGGCAAAAAATTCACAGCATCACATCTAAACTGGTGTTCAATAATCTTTTGCTATTGGAAAAGATTATTAAACACCAGTTTAAATGTGACCGACACTGACATTTTTTCCTATATACTTAGATAGGTACTCTATTCAGCGAGTTAATTAAAATCAAGGACTTAAGTCCCTGTCGTGTAAATTTTTTGAGTCTTGGTACTAAGCATCAAAAAACCTAAGCATGTAAGTACATTTCTTTGCTAACGCTACACCTGTTGATGACGATTAAAGTAATACGGCGTAACATCCAAGCCACCATTACTAGGCCCATTTGAGCATAAGCAGGTAGCGCCGAATGTTCGTTCAACTCTTCTCATATACACTTATAAGATCTTACAACAAGTGAAGGCTGTATGGTATGTGATATTTTGTTATAAATATTTTCAAAACCAGTTCGCACAGTTCTTGTTTCTGACTTTTTATGCACAACGGGATAGTGCTTGCATATTTATGGCCTTCACCTCACCTGATATTAGTTAAGTGACGATAAGGCCGAAGGTGGAAGCGCACTACACCCGGAATCCTTATCACTGAGGAACTGGCTATCTTACCTTTAACTGCCGGAACACAATTTTTTATTGTTGTCATTGCGCAGATTTTGAGTAAGGTGGTGGTAGCTAGCCAGGTGGACTTGAAATAAGCCCTACCAGTAGTAGGGAACGAAATGAAATTGTACTCCCCCCTTTAGAACCAAAGACGCAGAGGGCGTTACACAGGTGGGCGAGTCACCAGACCACAAAATTCTGTGTAAAAGAACTGTGGAGAAGGGTAGGTTAAGATAGTTAAAAAAGAGCGCATCTGGCCATCAAACTTTAAAGTTTGGCGAGTGATTTTTAAATTGTATTTTTTTGTATTTCTTTTGGTAACAATAAAAAAAAAGAAGCGGTAAAAACTTCTATACCGCTACAAATTTTCTAGTATCTAAGTATAAATAATTCTGTCCATCTTTTAGGTTTCCTTTATTCACAAAAAAGTTGACTACACTAGTAGTTAGTCGTTTATACTAATAAAGAACAAAAAGGCTGGATAATAAAACATCTCCAAGCTCCAAGATGGCAATAACATACTTTACTAAGTCACAACAAAACTCCCAAACACAACAACTAATAATAAAACTGTGACCCCATATTTATTCGTACAAATAAGACAATATATCGTAAACACCAACAAAGCTATGTTTAACAAATGTCTAAAATCCTCGCAAGCAATTCCTTTTATGATCCTCACACGCCAAGAGGCAAACTTCGTAAAAGGAGAAAGATTGTCTTTATCCGAGATACAATGTAGGACTGAAGCTCTTGAACCACTGTTAGACGGTCATACAAGGTTGTGCTGTAATTCCAGCGCGATGTAGGAATTAGGATACGAAATTCTGAGATTTGAGCAAGTGTTTTAGGTGGCAAACTTTGTATATATATATTCTGATAGATTTGCAAACATAGATCTATGTTTCACTAATATTACTTACGAACATCATCAGTCTGTTTGTTAGTTATGCTATCTCGCTTCTACTTAAGTTTTATAGTTCTGTCTTACTTAAGTTAAGATAAATAACCTTCACTTGTTATAGATAAATGTATAATAAGTTTTGACGTAGACTAGTTAAGTAGTAATTGAGTTTTTAATAACCGTTCTAAAATATCTATACGTACCTAGTAACTGTTGTCATACGTGCTCTCATCACATCGCACCGGACAAATCTACGTGATTTTTGGTGCACTTATAACATCAATGTTATGTTTACTTTTGATAAATAAATTAAAAAAAAAAACATAAGCAATAAAATTTTGTTTTTCATTTAAATAAATTCAAAACAGTGATGAAAACTATGGTTTCTTTCATGACCTATTAATTAAAAAAACTGTTTTCACTCCTCTTGCTCAAAAAGTGCGTCATTGTAACGTACAAGAGTCGAGATAAAATAGCATAATAAGCCCTAGGGGATAAAGTTTATTCTTTTTTAATGTTTGTCTATTACCAATGAGTCTATACTAAAACGAAAAAGTGTTTATTCACAATCACGAATAAAAACTTGCTCGACTTAATACTGGGGGTCTATTACGAAAAGTTTAATGAGATACACGCAGCTGCGTCCGTGCTTCGTTCCGATTGATTCCTATTACAAAGCACTTGCGTATGCGATATTGCAAAGTGATTGCGTAAATTTAACAGTTTCTCTCTAGCGGAACCGTCATTATTCGTTCAATAGACTATGGACTACGATAGCTACATTGAAAATATTTGTAATAACTATAACCGACGAACTGCGGACGACTATCGTGACCAAGTTTCGTAATAGGCCCCCAGTTTCTCATTCTTATTTTTGAAAATGGAACTAAAAGCATCTCTTCTGTGAAATCATAGACTTATTTATACTCTGTGTACAGAGTGAATCGTAGAATGCGTGTTTGTGTTGCTTAGCAGAAATTAAAAAAAGGTACCATGGTGCGAAATCTTTAGAATTTTTCTATAATTACAAACTGATTGAATTGTGTGACTGTAATAGGAAAGAAATAATTTTAATCTTTTGCCGTCAAGCACAAATCATTTATTTAAATATTGTACAAAAAGTTTATGAAGTGGAGAATAGAAAAACGAGTGGATTCGTTTACGGAAGTAGGTAGGTATAAACTATTTAATATTGTTTTTTATTTTCTCGCAATCGTAGTGAAAAGTATAGTATAACACACGACGCTAAAACCCATTGTAACTCGGTTACTGTTTATTCCCTCGCTAAAGCTCGGGAATAAAAATACCTAGTATGTAATGGGTAATTTTAGCGTCTTGTATAACAATCTACTATTTTTTTAAACTGTCTGTTACGTTGAAGGCAGAAAAACAATATTCATGAAACATAATCTTTTTAATAGCTGTCATTGTTAATTTACTAGCTTGAGTCCACAATTTTGTCCTCTTAGACATTCTAGGGAACCTTTGTCCAGGATACAAAGTTCATCTAAATCCGCTCAGCCATTTTTGCTGTATTAATCATCCAAACATTCAAACTTTCACATTAAATTTATAATAGGATATATGTTAAGTTTACTGTAATATACACTGTAATATACAGATACAGCACGGAAAGTAATTAATTATTAATTACTTTCCGTGCTGTATCTGTATATTAATATATTTATTTTTTCATAAAATAAGAGAGGCTATTACGACCGACCTGCTTGTTAGCGGTAACCTTAGCTTGTGATGCCAAGGGTATCACTTACCAATCTCTGACTTTATTTCTCTAACCCTAGTCTTTGATGATCTCTTGCTGTTATTTACTTGAGAAAAGATTGTTTACCCTGACGTTTGTTCTATTTTGAATTTGCCTTTCAAGGCATTCCGAATCGCTCATTCCAGCGGTCACCACAGTAATTTACAGCAATATTTTGCTAATAATATTATGTAACGAATTTCTGCTATGAAGAAGGCTATGAATTATTAAATAACGTGATATGTAATATTCCACAAAAGCCCTTTTAGTAATTATAACAATAGAAGTTTCACAAGCGTGAATAAGGTCACGCTTATAAATGACTAGCTTCTGCCCGCGACTTCGTCCGCGTGGATATTAGAGAAAATCCTTAGGGAACCTTCAACCAGGATCTGACCAGCCATTTTTACGCATTACGGCTTCCGTTCCCGTTCCCGTCCCCGTCCCCGTCCCCGTCCCCGTCCCCGTCCCCGTTCCCGTTCCCGTCCCCGTCCCCGTCCCCGTGCATGTCCAGGCCCAATCATGGCCACCGTGTTGGACTTCAAAATAAATGTCATTTTCGCAACCACCCCATCCCATGAAACCTCAAGAACGACATCCACATCGATTTTCATGTTTACTTACCCCATTTACACCTTAAGGGAGGATTTTCAAAATATCAAAATATGTGTTTGCCTATTTATTTTTAGACATGCTCCTACGAATTTTAAAGTTGTAATGTCTATTTTATATTATTTTTCCATACAAAATTTAAACTCCATTTTCACCCCTTTAGGGGTTAAATCATTTCCACTGTGTTAGACTTCAAAATAAATCTCATTTTCGCAATCACCATCCTATAAAACCTCAAGAACGACATCCACATCGATTTTCATGTTTACTTACCCCATTTACCCCTAAGTAGTTGATTTTTAAAATTACAAAATATATGTTTGCCTTTTTTTTTTTAGATGTGCTCCAACGAACTTTAAAGTTGTAATGTCTATTTTATATTATTTTTTCATACAAAATTTGAACCCTTATTTTCACCCCTTTAGGGGTCAAATCATGTCCACCGTGTTGGACTTCAAAATAAATGTCATTTTTGCAATCGTCATCCCCGAAAACCCCAATAACGACATCCATATCTATTTTTGTGGTTTTTTACCCCTTTTCACCCCCATTTCATACCAATAGGGGTTCAAATACTAACAATAACAATATACGTTGCGTTAGATGTCTATCCATAAGCCTAAATTATAAATTTAGCGATTTTTACTTCGAAAATAAAGGATTTTCTTCAATACACAACTTCATCCCCCTTTTGACCCCTTCGAGGGTAGAATTTTGAAAAACGCTGAGACCCGTATTTATTTATTTTCAATGGTTAGTCTAAACACAAAATTTGAAGATCCTAGCTTCAAAACTGAGGGACTTTCATACAAACTTTGATCCCCTTTTTTACCCCCTTAGGGGGTGAATTTTGAAAAACCCTTTCTTAGTGCACCCCTAGACCTCATAAGGAACCTACGTGCCAAATTTGGAGTCTCTAGACCCAGCGGTTTGGGCTGTGCGTTGATAGATCAGTCAGTCAGTCAGTCAGTCAGTCAGTCAGTCATTCATTCAGTTTACGATTTTATAAATATAGATACACTATTTGGAGTACTTATAATAAAAAATCTTAATTATTTTCTTTGAATAAAGGAATGATAAAAGCTAGAACGTAGGTATGTTATAATTTCGGTACGTATTATTATGGTGTTATAATAAAAAGTTCATAATCATCACAATCGCACGACGACGCCAATACAATAGTGGCATAAACTTAAAAAAAATAAAGAATTAATACATCCAAATCAAACCAAAATTTCTCAACACTCCCTTTTCTCGTTCTTATTTCGAAAACACCACGTAGTTACCAAATTACAGACAGAACTGACCAGAAGCGGTCAGATCAACAACCGTAAGCAATAATCATTACTCCCGACTCATCAGCCTTGAAAGATGCTTTATTGTCTCGATTCTACTTGTTGTCGACTTGTTACGACTAAAGAATAAAAAAATAAAAAGATATCATCAAACTTGTATTATAAAACCTCACGCAATCGAGGCGCGCGCGGTGAAAAAAGTTTAAATAATTTCTCGAGTCGGATTGGAATGGCCGCTGTGTGTGGAGTTTTGTTAGGCTCGGATTGCATTTGCGAGAATTGGGTTACTTCCCGTTGGGACTTGGATATTTAATTAATACTAGAAGTGTAGACACTGTACCTATTTTAAGGTTTGATAGTTGAAATTTGCACAGAAATTCTAGTTCCTGAAATCTTTTGTGTTATTTTCGATACGCTTTATTGTTTGCTTTTGTGATTAAGTTGCGTTTCCTTTGTGAGTATTTATTTGTCCAAACAACCATATACAGAGCGTTTCATAATAACTGGTAAAATTTGTTTTTTATTTGTATTGAAAACTGCAAAGGGACTATTAAGAAACCCTAAACGCAAATAGGATATTGTTTTCGATAATCAATCCCATAAATAATCAAAAGCAAAACATAATTCAGGTTTAAGGTTTCCACTATGCAGTTTATCATGATTTTTTCTTCTTTCAAAATTAGGGTTATAATTATTTTCCGAGGTCGTATGTACCCTATATACCTTATTCGGCTTTAGAAGTTTATTTTTAGCACTTGTATTTCTGTTAGTATTATATTAATACTGTAGTAGGTACTAGGTAAGAAGTTATAAAAATATTATAAATAATTTATTAATTATTGGGAACCACTTATACCAGTCACAACTACAAACAGGCACATTATAAAGGTTTTCTTTGAACGAAGAAATTAATTAGAAAATACGCGGCAAAAATAATGCACATACTTTAGGCGCTTAAAGACATCGCAATTGATTCTTGTTACATAGTATCTGATATTTTCACACACGATATGCCGATACAAACCCCAATAAAGTATACCCGATACTGTTATTTCTTTATTGTTATGGCCATCCAAATCCTGGTTGTAGACAAAACGAATGCCAGATAAAGTCCACTGAAAGTATATTTTCCGGTAGACGGCAGCCATAACTTTTTAGGGCTACCATGAAAGTAACTTTTACGATTGTTAGGAATTAATATCTGAAAAACGATTTGGGACCCTCATATCTGGCCCGTTAAAGAGGACATTCATTTTGTTAAGAATTATTTTATGTGGCTAAAAGTTTTCCTTCTCATATTTTACCGATAATCTGTTATATCGTAATCCGTGAGTTTAATACTATTTATTTATGCAATTATTGTACTATAATACTTAATTATCTACAATTGCATACAAGACTTTATCTACACCTATGATATGTATCCTCTTTAACGGGTTTTGACTTTGACTTTCCTCCTCTTCGTCGTCATTATAACATCCGAACGAGTTTTATAATGTTGTCCTGAATTTCATAATGTAGCTTGTTGGGTGTGGGTGCGAGGAGGAGCGCGACATCCTCTCGCTCGGATATTTTAATGTTGGCAGTAAGCTAGTTAGGTTCTGCTAAAAGAAAGCATGGGTGTAGATAAAAAAAATATTTGGTTCCTAAAATAATGCGGTACTACATGGATATGGAAAGGCCAATATAGATTAGACCTGATCCACTAACGGTGGAAGACATAAATACACTCACTAAACTCCATGTAATATTAAGAAACATTCAATCATTTTGATGTTATTCATAATCTTTTATTAACACCCATGCTTTAAATCCTCTGTAAAGGGTTCTGAAATGGAATGGTTAGCTTACTGCCAACATTACAATATCCGAGCGAAAGGATGTCGCACTCCTCCCTGCTGCGCCCACGTGCGACGAGATACGTTATGAAATTTAATACAATATTATAACACTCGTTCGGATGATAATATAATAAAGAGGAGGAGGAGGAAAGTCAAATTCAAAGTCAAAACCCTTTATAGAGGATACATAATCATGGGTATAGATAAAGTCTTGTATGTAACTGAACATTATTAGGTATTAAAAAACTCGTTAATGCCCCTCATTATAGTATAGTTGCATAAATATAACTATTATACAACCTCAAAATCATTATCAATATCTAATCCAATTGTACAAAATCACTTCCCAATACAAGAGGCCATAGCGAGGACGCTGCCACGCAGCATTAAGAAGCCAGAATGGGGACCGTCCGACTTCTTTCTGTTATTTTAAACGCCCCCCCTAAAAAGGTCGTCTAATTTGTCGGCCGGAATTCGGCATTACTTCTCTCAACCATTGTTTGTGTTACGATTACCGCGAGGGTTAAATTGCCCGTTTAAACGTCGACTTTTTCGTTCAAACTCCTCCGTTGTAAAGGAGTGAACTTAAAAGGGTTAAGCTGCCCCTAATCGTAAACTGCTTGCGTTTTTCTTTTGTTCTAAATTTTGGCGTCGTTCGGAATTTTAAAACGTTCAGCCGTGAGCTTAGGTCGGTAATAGTAGCTTATAATTCTGAGAGCGTAATTTCCGGCGATAGGGCGTCGCGTGCTAAGCAGCGAGTTGCAATTTTTCAGACAAGCAACGACTTGAGACGATATCGCATACTAATAGGCTTTAAGAGAACAGTATGTAGCATTACTTAGAGATTTTCATGATTTTCTTTAACGGTCTAAGGCATTATTAGTACTAAAAACTTTTAGAGTAAAAAAATCTCCATCCATTGTATTCCTCAAAATCTTATAACTATCCTTATTAATTTATTTTCATCAGCACAAAGAGAGCACTATTGTAAAGTTAACACCGCAGATAATTAATAATAATCCTAATAATTAATATTTTAACTCAACTGAAATTATGAAAATTGGCACATAGATAGTTTATACTTAACCTGGATTAAATGTATTAATGTACAATAGTTTTTATCTTGATAGGGATTTTTCGACTGTGCACGCGGACGAAGTCGCGGGCGGAAGCCAGTATCTTATAATCCTATCACATTAATTCATTTTCATCAGCACAAAAGAGCATAGTAAAGTTTACACCGCAGATAGCATCCAATTTTGATCGAACAAGGTACGCCGTCCGTGGTTACTACACGATGACGTCACCACGTTTCCGAGGACTAACAGTGCAACCACGAATACCATGAATAAACAACTTTAAAAAAACAAGTGACAAAACGTAAAGCTGCATGTAAAATATAAAGTAGAAACTTTCCTGTTTTTAATTTGACACAAGAAGTGCAAGTCATCTTTTCAATATTACTTTTAAACTGAAATGTAAACATGCAAATCACTTTGGCAGAATGACCAAAACCAGATAACACATCTGACTCAAGTTGGTCTACATTTATACAGGATTATTTATACAACACTTGTTCTGCGACTTTTCCAAAAACAGGCAAAAAAATCGACTTTTCATACAAAACTAGATCAGCTGGTCGGACATTTGAATGGAGCGTCTAATTTTTTTTGTCTATTTTCGGAAAAGTCGTAGAACAAATATTGTTGTTTATAATATATTAGTACATTATTGATAGTAATCGACTCCTGCGAGGTTGTTGGTTGGATTTACAAATAACCCTGTATAATTGAGTCGCTTATTCTTCTAGTGTTGACGTATGTTTAGATCCGGGCTAATTGTCGAATTTCAAAATCTATCGCTTTCATTTGACAGATGGAAGTGACACATTGCTGCATTTCTTTGGTAAGCTTTTATTTATGCCAAAAAGAAGCATCAATGTATTACATCTTGAAAGCGATTGCGATAGATTTTGAAATTAGACAATAGAAAGGCTGTTTAGATGTTAATGTTGATGTATAGAGGTACTTGTAGCTAGACGTCATCCGTTGTTTCATAATTTTTGGACGGTTCGCTATTAAAATAGAGCCTTGACTGTCATAGCACATTTTTCCTTGTTTTTTTTTATTTAAATCAGTTTAGTAAAATAAAGCATAGATTATCCTGGTTCTTATAATAAGTGATCAGACACGTTTGCGGTACGTACATCAACGACGACGCTCCGTTAGTAGACTAGGGAGCTCTTATTACCTACCTGCTCTGCGATTTAATTGAGCACCGAGTATACCGCGATAATACAATTAACGGCACAAAGGAATATCTTCCCTGTTCAGCTTATAACGGAGAGGATTTCGGTAAATTTACTCTGGAGTGCTTCAAGCAAAGGATAAAAAGTAAATAAGGTAGGATAACACCACTTTCATTAATTGTTTATGGGCAGAGGTAAGCAGCTTAAAGCATGTGTAGTAAACATACCTGGCTTAACAAATGTTTGTGTTAAAACAAGTAACTTGTTTTGCTACGGAATTAAGCTTTGTATCGAAATCAATATTGCAATCACAAATTTGAGTTTTTAATTTTAATTTTTGAGAACAAAAGCTTTGACCGTATTTGAATATATTTACTTCCGTCATTTGTTTTGCAGCACTAGGAACTACAAGGAACTGCTTCAGTACTTCCGAGTACTATAGCCCTAAATCATTAATTTCCTCATCACACAATAGTAACTCTAGAACATTTTTGAGTGAAATACTAATATGTAGACCTGAAGTGTGAGAAGCTGGCAATAAGTTTTAAAAGAAAACCGGTTACACAATTTGGTCTAAGATTGCATGTAAGTAGTTTCTATGTTTGCGTGCATTGAAAACCGCGATGTGTTCCAAGCTACACTTCTGTCTATTTTATGTTTTCTAAAGTGATGCAAGGGTTGTCACTCAGGAAAAAAAATATTACAATGTTTAGTTGTTTAACTAGACCACCCACTTCAACTGTAACTGTAATAATTTAACTAAAATCTTATCATACCATACATGAAGGCAAGATTAAATTTGTGTTCAAAGAAACTTGTTATAAGGCCCTTAATAAGGTGTGAAAGCCTTAAAATGCTATCGTAGGGCTGACTATCAGGGTTTGATCGTATTTATCGCAGATCTGTCCCCTTAATTGTTGCTCGGCGCTTGTTCAGGCTTAATTAGTGAAAATACCCACGCCACTATCCGGACGGATCTTTGATTTTGAATGCAATTATTGTTCTCATGATAAAGGACGGGATTGACTAGAATGTGATATTTTTTAAAGTTTTTTTAGACACCTTCTACTTCTTGTTAATAAGTTCATTCTGAGAAAAATCGCAATAGGTACCAGAATAAATTTTCAGACTGCTCTCTAAAAAATGACAGGATTTAAAAATTGGTGTGTCAATGTTTATTTTTAATATACATAGGTAGTAAGTAACAGCAATATACTTTTCCGGCATACATGAGACAAAATTATCTCAAATCCAGACAGCGAAGAGATACCTACGTAATTCAGTGCTATGGTATTATATTCATAATTCGACAAAGACGGCGAGCACGCAATCTCGGTATTCTAAGGGGAACGCGAACGGTAGATACACGAAATAAAACGAATATTTAATATGTCATTCTTCGTATCTACACCTGAACAAAAATGAAATTTTAATCCTTTCATCTGCATACCGCATAAGCCCATCCAAATTATCTAACATGGTTGATCTTTAGTTGCTTACTGAAATGTGTGCTTGGCACCCTTTTATTTTGCAACTGCCGCGCAAGGGAACAGTGAAAGGCTTAAATTTTAATTAATTTTTCACTCCACAGAGTTCTTTAATAAAACCGGAGCCTTAATTGCCAAAATATTTCACAATCCCTTTAGGTGGAAGGGCGCACCATAAGACGTCTTTAATTAGTGACATTGGTCTTATTAAATTTGTTCTTTTTGCAGTTATTATTTCAGAGTTTAATTATGAAAAACAATTGGTACGGTTTTTCAAGTGATGAAGATATTAATATTTTTGTTTAGCGTGACTGCGATAGTAAACGTCCTTTAACCGCTTTAATTACTACTTTTTGGAATATTAAAACAAGAAAAAACAAAACAAACAAACATTCGAAAGGTATTCTGTCTGAACCTATTAAAAATCACTCTGCAGCGAGCCATAGAATTCAAATTTAAGTGTCCCAAACATACTATTTTTCCTTTCATACGAAAAATATTTAAATAGGCACGCGGCGGAACACAAAGGTCTTCCAATTCATTTGCTTATCTATTTAAAAGAGCGGGTTGTTCAGGGTACGAGAAACCGACACATTCAAAACCAATGAAGCCTAATGTCACAAAATGCCGGTGTAAGCTCATCCAGGGAACATGTTGAGCCGCGATGAATTGGGGAAAAAATGTAAATATAGGTATCTGAAATGATGCTCAGCCGAGCGCGCCTTTTGTAGAGGAGTGCTCAGTTATTATTTTTTATAATCTTGCCAACACGAGAGCCTTTTGCGTAACCGTTAAACGTAGACGATAAGTACTTTCAATAGACTCCATTCTGCTGCGGTACCAATGAAAAATTATAGACACGTTTACAAACGAAAAGTATATCATCGAAACCAATGAGATCCGTGTATTTCGCTCACTTTATATTCCGTATCAGTTTAGAGTTTTCTATTCATAAAGTTGGCATCATCCAAAACTTTTATACGGCCAAACAAAAAGTAGTAAAACACTTCTTACTGTAACGGAAAACTTATTTCCCCGTGAAGGAAGCTCACTTTTTAAATTCAATCCGAAACTCTGAGAACCCTTTTTCGTGTATAAAATATTATACGAATGCCGAAACCCCTTGCCAATTCTGGAAATGGTATTGTTGATAAAAAAAACTTTGTATTCAGTTACGTGTGCGCTGTATTTTGAGGGGCGCACCGGTGGTGCTTGCCAAATGGAGTACTTTAATATTGGTTGGCGATTAAATATTGGCAAGTGAAGGTTGCATCTATGCCTATAGCGGAAACATAACGAGACAGAATAGCAACATCAGCACGGCGGAATCTCTTGTACGTGCGCTCTGAATATGTGAAATATACATACCATTTATTTAGTAAAGGCACGTTGGAATGGCTTTTTCTTGTTATCTAAATTATCTATTTTCTTCTTCATGCCAAAGGGGATGTTATCGATAGCTAGCGATTGTTTTGATTATATCTACAGAATTTGGTAGGCGTAACTACGCTACTAAGATATACCTAGTTAATTTTAAGCATATATTATTGAATTTACATAGGCATCGAAGTTAAATACCGTAGATACGAAAATAACTTGTTTTTTTAACTTTTTTTTTTAACTTAGTCTTTATTAGTATACGAATTTTAGATGCGGAGTACAAAATTAAATTGCAGCGTAGATAACTCTTAAATATTTTTTTCCATACCATGAAAACCGATGCTTGCAAATATCTACTTTGGGCCTGTTATAATATTGAAAGATAATCGTTTCCAGGCCATAAAACTGCCTAGTAGCTTTAAATTATGGATTCCATATACAACGTTTCACAATGGTGATCGAATATGTATGTGAAAAAGAATCGACGTTCAGTAGCCGGCGTAGGTGTCAAACGGACAGCAGTTCATCTTATCAGTAAAACGTCAAGCAGCCTAACTGGAGATGTGACTAAACCAGTATAGGACGAACCCCGAAAGTTCTAAAATATTTGAAAAGAAACCTTCTTTTGTTGGTGAGAGGCGAGCGGGGAGGGTCTCGTTGGAATGGCTGCATCACTCACGTGTAGGACGTGGGAGGTACATTAGGGAAGAAATCAAGATCGTCGCTGCAACGGAAGCCAGGTGATGCATTGCTTAGAGTACGCTCTCTCAATCGCTAGATTCAAGATTAGATCGCGTTCGCTTTCTAGCGTAAACTGCTTTAAGCGCAGTCTAGGATTGTTTACTCGCGCGATTCATCTTCTGCGTAGGTTTATTTCCCGACTGGATTAGAAAAGTAAATTAGGATTTACTGTTCGTTTTGCTGTTACAAGCATTTCTCCGAGTCGTTTCTCTCGGCTAGCGAGGGTGTGAAGATTAAACAGTAAATGTGTGCTTTAAAGGGCAAGCATTTGATTTTCCATTTATTTATTGTTAGAAGATGAAAAGTCTTTTTAAGTAATGGATGTAACAAGATTAATGAGGTGAGTCTTTATTTACGTGAGAATTTTTTATACTTTCAATAATCACGATTTTTCAAGTTGTATAATGAAGGTTGTTACAAAATGTGGTATCACGAGGTTAAGTAATTAAGCCTCCATGCTTTAACGTAACTAAGATGATGAATCTGTCCACAAACAACTAGTGGCAGCCACGAAACTCGCAGCACGAAATCCAATTAGACTAATGTATCTCTATACGAATGTCCTAATTGTTATTAGCTATGTTTATCTCGGGCCTATTGCCGGGGCAATCATTGGAATGATGAATTTTATTCCTCTGTCCGCCAACGCAATTCTTCATTAACAAATCTTTATGTGTATGCGTATACGTCGGGCTGTGGGTGTCCGTCTTTCAATAGAACAAGCCGGTTCATCACGATTGAAAGAACAGAAAGAATCGGTAATTGAAAACGCTTTACGACATCGTCTGGCGTTGATTGATTATGATTTTCTTAATGTTGCGTCTGCTATTTCTAATTAATGTTACGGAGTTCGCTCGGGTTTTGTAACTAAAACAGTTCGGGTGAACTGTGAGAATTTTAGACTGATAGTTTGCTTACTCATCTGCTTTTAATAATGAATCTCATTTGATGAAACTCTTCTTCTTTTATTTTTAAAACGTGCGCACCATATTTGGAGCAACTATAATACTCATCCTTTAGAAAGTTGATTAGAATTTGATGAAAGTTATTTAATATCAAACATTTGCTCGCCATTTTGTTTGCATGAAAATATTTCCAGATTAAATCGTCTTGGAAGTTTAGGGAACTCCATAACTTATCATTCCTAAGTTCGGAACGAGAGACTTGTTGTGAGGCAAACGAAAACTCCATCTCGAAGTAGGCACTTTATAATCCACTCCGCGTTTGACCTCTAACGACTCAGTGTTGTTATCTCCCGAAGTTCCAAAAGATAAATCTTTGGTTTTAAGCGTTGTACCGCGTGTATAAATCTAAAAGGGTAAAATGGTTAAAAGTCCTAAGGTGCGTTAAAGGCAGAATAAGATTTAGTTGCGCTCTTGAAGAGATAAGTAAGTAATGTCCCTTACAAAGAAGCATTTGCAACATCTTTCTCATAAGCTGCGCACTCATTATCTTTTAACACGCGCCGCAAAACTTATGCCTGTCCTACGTTATACTCCTATCTCGACTCTTAAACAGCGTTTTCCAGGCTTTCGTTACATCCTCAGCCGCTGGATCAGATAGCTGCGCCTGCTCAGACCGAGCCTATACACTTATTTATTTACGGAGCTAAGACGATTATTTACGATGTAAACCGTGTAATAGCTTGCAGTATCTCGTTTTTCCGTACAAGATCCGGTTTCCACAACATGCATCATTTGAGGCATTCGACTATCGCAAATGCCTACGGCCGGTATGCCTTTCTCGCAAACAATATATTCGCAACACGAGCCGGATTAGCATAGGAAAGTAATTTAAACAAATTGCCTAAACGATTTTTTGTGAGCGCGACGCGTTCCGTTTAGATGAAGCATTCCATATCTGTGATAGTTATAATTCACATCTGACCGAGTTTCTCGTCTTTGCCAAAAGCATAAAACGTAGCTTCGTGTTGGTATATCAACACCCGCCGCGAGAAATTTTTAGAGAAAAACTTTTGTCATCCCGACAACATAACAAATTCCTCTTTTCAAAGATTACGCGCACCCTAAACTTTTGTCGAAATTATGCCGCAATAAATCCGGAAATATGTATGGAACGTCTTATTATCAAACTTTGCCCTCTTGATAAGGCTTAACTGCGAATGTTTTCATAATTTTTTGTAATAACTTGATGTACTTTATAGCGATAAAGCGTAAATGGTCGTCACATTAAAAGCGGCGGGTAACTGTTGGCCGATAACATTTCGCTGTAAAATACATAAAAATGTACATAAAGATAACTCCCCCCGCTCTGTCCTAAAAATTTCACAGTAAATTTTATTCGCACAAAAGCGTTTTTCGGATAATGTCCTTCCATTAGAGGTTCGGAAAATGCGATCGATAACCGTTTCCGCTTTACCAATAGCTTTTTTAATTAATAAAGCATCATTTTACAATTTAGAATTCACATTTTGGATACATGTAATTTGGAGTTTTATTGGTGTTATTACGTGCGTAGGCAGTCGTATGGTCTATGATGGTATAATTGAATGTTTTTACGCTATTATAAAATAACAAAATAATTTGTGATGGTCTACCTTTTGTACGATTATGAATGAATCACACACGCGTTTGATTTTATAAATTTTGTTTCTTCTCTATGATTTACAAGTCGATAGTATAAATATGCCAGTATGCTAATTTTATTATTTTTCGTTCCATTACTTCGTTCTCAATATTTTCTTAGTATCGTGACCGTAATAAGCCGTCGAGTTAACGGCCTATAACAAATCCCGTTTCGCTTTTCATAAACAAGTCCTTAAAATAGATTACGTTGAAATTTATGAAAGTTTGCTGATCATAAAACCGTTTTAGGTCGTAGCACAGATTTTTCAGCAGGTACCTTATAAAATATTTGTGTTTGTGCTTTAAAAAAAATCAATACCTTTCGCCATGCGATAAATGAGTACACGAGCTTTTCTGTAGAACAAAAAGATAAAGCTTGACATGCTTGGGTATTTTTTTGATATAATAAGATTATAGTCATATTTATTACAAAATGTTAAACTATGTTTTACTTTATTCTAATTAACTGTACGTAAATAATTATCAATATTTTATGTATAATCTAATGGGGACTAAATATGCTTCAAAATATATTGTTATTTTCGTTCAAACTCATTATTGTTTTTTGAAAACTAAAGGTGGAGCACAGCTTGAAAATATTAATTTCGTAAAAAAGACACTTTTATGAGAAAAAATTGCGGGTATTCCCAAGAACTGCCGCATTATGAATGCACATTTTACTGTTTTCTATTATTTTAAATCAAAACTCGTAATCAAAATTTAGCTCAAAGCAAAGCTCGGCTTAACTTTGATCTAAATTTTGTCGGCATAAGTTCATATTTCATAATTTTTTAATTAATTGCAAATCAGAAACGGATAAGGGCAAATATAAAATGAGTTTTCAATACCTATGGGGTATTTCCGGTAACTGTTTCAGCCATTCAAAGGTATAGTTATATGCATAGATTAACTCTGACTTTATAGTTAAGGCAACTCGTAAAACGGTGTTTGTGTTACGGTAGTAGGTAGCGGGTGGCCATCATAAAAGTAAAATCTATTTTTAAAGAACCGGAGAAAGTATTTGATGTATATTGAACGTGATAAATATTAATATTGAGCCGAAGTTTCTTTACGACCGAACCTTTGACGGGACAATGGTTGGTGCCTGCGAACTAATTTCGTCTTTCAAGGCTAGAGAGAGAAACTTTTGCTCTTTTAGAATACATTATTTAGCTTTTGACTGTCGTTGTGCTTAAGTTATTCGTCTGTTTCTATCGACGGTTCAAGTTGCTAACTTAAATTAACTTTGACTTAGCAAAAGTAATAAGAATAAGTTTTCATAGCTTTTAAAGTTTTGTTATTTTATTTAGTTTTTTTATTATTTTTTTTATACTCTTGTTGTAGGCAACGTTCCAAAGCGTGTAATTTTGTTTAGTTATTAATATTGATTTATAATGTTTTTTTAAGTGAAATAAGAATAGATTTTTAAATTATTAAGTGCAAATTAAAAACGTAGTGAACAAATAGAGTTTTTTGTTATTATTCATACAGATAAAATACTTCTTTTTATGAAGTGTTACATAATGTCACGAAATATTTATTAACGAGCGGCCGCCCGCGACTTCGTCTGTGTCAGTTTTTTGCAAACCCTCGGGAACTATTTGTGTTTTCTGGATAAAAGGTGTAGCCTATGTCTTTTTCTGTACCCCTGACAATGTGTGTGCAAAATTTCATAAAGATCGGTTCTGCAGTTAAGACGTGAAGGCGTTAACAACAAACAACGAAACGGACTTTCGCAAATATAATATTAGTTTTTCAAACCGAGTGACTGCTTAATTATGTCCGGCGCAAGGGTGCGGCCGCTGGAAGGTTAAAGATATAGGTCAGTGTTTCTTTGCTCCGGTCAACCTTCGGTCCGGTGCTTGAGTTTCGGTTGATCTCCAATCGAACTCCGGCAAGCAAGCTACACGAAGTCTCGGATCGTAGCCCAAGAAGACAAAATATGACAAACCTATTTTGAGTCCAGAAAACACAGACTTTATATTTTGTATTGAGGGTGTCAAACTTGCTAGAAAGTGGGGGCCTATTTCCGTTGTTCCCCACTGTGGCATATAGGGGGAAAAATTAAATTTTTCCCCTATATCCCCCAGTGGGGACAAAAGTGGGGGACAACGAGAATAGGCTGAAAGTAGGAGTCATTTTGTATCAGCCGCATGACACCCACTGCTGGGTATAGGCCTCCCCCAAGGATCTCCACAACGATCGGTCCTACGCTGCGCCCGCATTGAGTGGCTTCCCGCGACCTTCACCAGATCGTCGGTCCACCTTGTCGGGGACCTACCCACAGACCATCTCGTCTGGTGCGCGGTCGCCATTCTAGAACCTTTCCACCCCAACGGCTATCGGATCTTCTCGCTATGTATCCCGCCCACTGCCACTTCAGCTGAGCAATCCTTGAAGCAATGTCCGTTACTTTAGTTCTCCTATTAGGTCTCCTCTTTCTGATTCGATTTCGTAAAGAAACGCCGAGCCTGACTTTCTCCATTGCACACTGGGTGACCTTGAGCCTTCTTATGATACCCTGTTCAGTATTCATCAACTAACAATAAATCCCATTTAAATCTTTAAAATCATAAAATCTATTGTTTTCTCACGAGCATTGTACTCAAGCGGAGAGGCTTAGTAAAAAAAAACTAGTTTCCTTTTATACGACAGGTAACCAATTATACAATTTTTAATTGCTTTTATATTGAAGTCAACAAAAAAGACAATAGCCGTGACAAATGCAATAAAAGGCTTCATATAAAAAGACTTTGTTGTCTTCAATTGAATAATAAGTAAGTTGTCACAAACTGGAACATCGAAAGTTACTATGAATACGATAGTTAACTGGTTGTAAAACAAAAGAGGCATAGGCAAAAGACCCAGTTTAAATCAGACTACTGTTTAAACCGGGAAAACTATAAAAAATATAGTATTTTTTTCAAAATTTTGGTTATACAATCTATCCTAATCTAAGAGTAGAATAGTGTGAAATTGACATTTAGTTAAATAACAAAGTTGCGGTGCGAAGTTCGAAGGATCAATTTAGCCGAAATCAGAAATCCGAAAAGCATTAAACTCAAGATAAACAAAATCAACTAGAAACATAACAACGTAACAATTAAGCTTAAAATGCGTTCTCCACGTTGCAGGACCGCAAATAAAAGCCATTAGTCCTCCTAATGGGCGGTGGTACAATAAAACAAAGTTAATTAAGTTCGGTGATGTTCAGGCTATAATTCGATGGGTCGGAGATACAAGTTTTGGTCGTAAAAACAGAATGTAGTATTTCAGTACAGTATTATGGACGTGCTCGTTAACAGTGCCAGATATTTCATTGTACATTTTGATAATTTTTTTTTTGCTTCCAATATTTCGTTTCAAAAAGTTTGTTAAGAATGTTTGTTTTGATAAAGTGAGAATATTTTACAATAATAAATAATCTAAAATCTAAACTAGTTTTATAGAAGTTTGAGAAATATCATAATGCTATAAACTTTCACACAATCTTAACAAAGTGCACATCCATTTATTACCATGACTTAGATTCGCAGTTCAATGATGGCACCTTACGTTATACTTAATGCCCTTATAAAATGTTTATTACAGCTAACATTCACCTTAATCACGTGAAAAGCCTTTATGAGTCTAAAAAGGCATGATTGTATAACGGAAAGTTATACAATAACTTAAATACTCGTATGTATATATAAATGAAACAATTCATTGCAGAATTCTATAATGTCATTGTTTAATAATATCATTAAACATTAATATTTGTAATTTTCTATACGGCCACACTAATGCCTTTGTTCTGGCAACATATAATTTTTTGTCGCTCTCTAAAATTGATGGTGATAACCGTGAGTGCTTCTGTAACATTTTATTTAATTAATGTCGAAATAAAAGGCATTTTTAAACTTCGACCGCATTTTATTGTACATGCGGTTTGTGGTCCTTCGAAGATTAATTAGAATCAGCAAAAGTGGTGTTATTTTGATATTTGTGATTCGTGATATATCTGCCTATTCATAGTTCGCGTGCCTACCCCCCATCATTTTTCGATAAAAAATCGGCACGGGAAAGGATTTCCGGCGGGCGCAAGTGTTTGACAGATCTGCGGTGCTGCCAACATAATAGCAGCTCGTCTGGCTGCATTCGGTTGCATAAGGTTGCATCCTCGTCGCATCCATAACTGCGCAAGGTTGCCTGTCCGTCACTTCCTAGTCTGTGGGCGGGTCGCAAGCTGTCAACTGTGTCAAGTGAAGTGAAGTCACTGTCAGTCAATTTGACTTTACGATTCGCGACGTCACGAAATAAAATACCACGAGGTTTTTTGCCGGCAATAGCGGCAGGTTTTTATAGTAAAACTAATTTGTAAAAGTGCATTTCCCAGTATTTCATATAAACATCCACTGCTATTTACGTGGAATCAAGGAGTGCCAAGTGGTATCACGGCTATAGCGTGTTCCTATTTCTCTGCGCGTGGCGTTCATAAGATGGCGGCCAAGGAAGATGTAAAGGAAAAGCTGAAAAGATTGCTACTTTCACGTTCCCAGCTGAAAGGCATGGTGACAAGAATAGCCAACTACGTAAACGATCCCATTAATCTGACAACGGCAAACACCGAGATGCTTGAAGCGCGCAAGGAAAAATTAATAGAAACTTTCAAATCTTACGAGCAAATTCAGCTTGATATTCTGGCTCTCGATGAGACAGACTCGGAAAATATGTCCATCCTTGAAGAAAAGTATTTCAGTGTCATCTCGAAATTAAATATTACTCTAAAAAACTGCAATGCTCATGAGAAGAAGCAGTGTAGTAACATTGCAACATCAAAGTTACCAAACATAGAGGTACCATTCTTTGATGGTAAGAACTTTACTGAATACACCCCATTTATGGACCTCTTTACTGCTGTAATACATAACAACAATTCGCTATCACATGTCCAACGACTATTTTACTTAAGAAAATTCTTACTGGGTGAAGCCCTATCTGTTATTATTAACTTACCCATTGTTAATGAATCTTACAGGGAGGCGCTTGATCTGCTGAAAAAGAGGTTTGACAATAGAGCACGGATTATCACACATCACATCAATAAAATTTTAGAATTGCCTTCAATGCAAAAAGGTACTGCGGCCTCTATAAGGACGTTCATTTCTGAGGTGCAACAACAATTATATGCACTCAAGAATTTACAGCAACCTATACATAATTGGGACATGCTACTCATTTCTATTTTACAGAAGAAGTTAGATCTATATACTAACAGAGCATATCAACTAGACCGTGACTCGAATTCACTACCTACTATGGAGGAATTCATATCATTTTTAGAAAAGCGCGCTATAGCACTAGAAGATAGTCACACCAGCAATACAGATGTAAAGAGGCCTTATGCCAATAAAGTAACTAATTTAGCTGCAAAAAATGTTTCATGTTCCTACTGTGCTGCTCTCAACCATGCTATTTATGGTTGCCCAACTTTCAAAACGGCCCCCATAGATGACCGTATTGGGTTTGTCAAGAAGCATAACATGTGCAGTATTTGTTTAAAGATTCACACTGGTAAGTGTAAATTTAACTTCTTATGTAAAGTGTGTAAGGCAAAGCATAATACTCTTCTCCATAAAGATAGTATTGAGAACGCAGAGCCGGCGGTGGCCATGCATTCAAATACCACTTCGATAAATATTTTGCTTCCTACTATAAAGGTAAAATTAGTTGATTGTCATGGCCGTGATATTGTTGTCAGAGCTCTTCTTGATACAGGCAGTCAAGCTTCCTTCGCAACTGATCAATTAATTGATAAGTTAGGTTTAAAACCAAAATGTCAAAATTCCAATATTATAAGCATTGGTAATAAAAATAATAAAATAAATAAATATGTAAACATCACAGTGCATTCCCCCCTTAACAATGTGCAATTAAATGCTAAATGTAATGTAGTCCATTCCATTACATCCCGCCTGCCGCAGAATGAGATTGATATTTCAAATTTAAATATTCCTCTTCATATTAAGCTTGCTGACGCTGACTTTAACACTCCAGCTGAAATATCACTCTTGTTTGGAGCAGACATCTATTTTAACATTTTACTTGATGGACATTTGAAACTTCAAAATGGTCTTGTGCTACAAAATACATTATTTGGATATATTGTTGGTGGTAATCTTAATATTAACATGTCTCAGCCAAAAAACTTGGTGACAAATTTTGCAATAAATGACCATAAGAAGTTAGAGGATGTAATGGAACGATTTTGGCTTGCAGAGGCTCCTCCTCAACCTGTTACTAAAGTACCTATAGAACATAAAAAGGTTGAAGAGATTTTTCAAAATTCAGTAGTTCTCAGTGAAAATAAATTTCAAGTTGATATACCATTAACTAATGACTTAAATGATTTACAGATTGGGGACTCATTTTCAGTTGCCTTTCAGAGATTTCTCTCTTTAGAGAAGAAATTTAAGCAAAATCCAATGTATTTAGAGCAGTATAAGAAGTTTATAGATGAGTACGTATCGCTGGGGCATGCCAAAGCAGTGGACATTGGTGAGTACGACGTCCAAAATGGACCAGTATACTTTTTAGCTCATCATGCTGTATTAAATGATAAAAGCCCTACAACAAAATTGCGTGTAGTCTTCGATGGTGGTATGAAATCCTTAGAGGGAAAGTCATTAAATGACCTTATGTTGAACGGCCCAGTCGTACAGAGTGAACTTTTTGATATTCTTCTTTTGTGGAGAACCTTTATGTATACATTAACATGTGATATCACTAAGATGTTTCGTTGCATTAACATAAATCCATCACAAACTAGTTTACAAAACATTCTCTGGCGTGATGACCCAAATAAGGGACTTAGCTGTTTACAATTACAAACAGTCACATATGGCTTAAGGGCTTCCACCTTCTTGGCCACTCGTTGCTTGATAGAGCTGGCTCTTCGCTATAGGGAGCGGTTTCCACTTGCCTCACAGGCGATGCTATCAAGTACTTATACAGATGACATAATTTGTGGAGCCGACAAGAGGGAGCAATTAGAACAGTTAAAATATGAACTAATCAACTTGCTCCTTCTTGGTGGTTTCTCACTGCACAAGTGGGCATCAAACTATATGCCAGTTCTTGATGACTTACCTGATAGTAACAAATACTTTGAAAACCTTGATATTGACGGAGGGGATAAAATAGTAAAAACTTTAGGTTTGCAATGTGATGTGTTAAGGGATCAACTGATTTTCAAGGGCCCAGATACAGATATTTATGAAATTAATACTAAAAGAAAAATATTAAGCTATATAGGTAAGATTTTTGATCCATTAGGTCTGATCGGTCCAATAATAGTCATTGCTAAGTTGTTTATGCAAACTTTGTGGTCTATAAATATAAACTGGGACACTATATTGACCCAAGACCATTTAAAGATTTGGCAAAATTTTTTAATTGACTTAAAGGAAATGGATGCTATAACCATTCCAAGGGGAGTTAGTTCAAATATAATAGTATCTGTTGAACTAGTGGGGTATGCGGATGCTTCTATAAAGGCATTAGGATGCTGTTTATATTTAAGAATCCATAATTCTGATGGAACAGTGTCTAATAACTTGCTATGCTCTAAATCAAAAGTGGCTCCTCTTAAAAAGTCTGTAACGGTACCACGTTTGGAATTAAATAGTGCTTTAATTTTGTCACAGGTCGCAGATAGAGTATACAATGTTTATAAACAAAAATTCAAGAATTTAAAGGTTTGGCTCTATAGTGACTCTCAGATTGTCTTGGCATGGATAGCATCTGGTAATGTCAAATTAAATTCATATGTTTCAAGTAGAGTTCAGCAGATAAATAACCTAACTAAAGAATTTGTTTGGACACATGTTAATACAAAAAGCAATCCTGCTGACTTGTTATCAAGAGGCTGTCCTCCTCAAAAGTTAAAATGTAATCAACTATGGTGGCATGGCCCCCCTGAGTTATCTGATCCAGAATTTAAACACTCGGTAGCTGATATTAAACAGCCTCTGCTTGTGCCTAGTGACAGTGAGGAAGCCGATTCATTTTGTGGTGTAGCGAAATGTGACATTAGTGAAGACACTACTGAAAACTTTGTAATTAAACTTATTAAGAAATTTTCTAATATCATGAGGCTTCAAAGAGTTGTAGCTTACATGTTGCGTTTTTACAATAACTCTAAAGCAACAAATATGAAAATCTTTGGTTCATTAACACCAGTTGAGCTCAATAATGCCATGACTATACTTATAAAAGGTGTTCAAAGGTTTCATTTTGAATATGAAATAGAATCTATTAATAAAGGTTCTATAATTAAAACAAATTTGTCTAATCTTCATCCGTTTATAGATAAATATGGTATCCTTCGTGTTGGAGGTCGCCTTCAAAATGCTGAAAACATTTCCTATGAAAAAATTCATCCAATAATACTGCCGAAGGCATCTCACTTTACATATATAATTATACATAAGGAGCATCTACGCCTCCTCCATGCTGGTGCTAAATTAGTTCTTAGCTCCCTATCGCAAAGCTTTTGGCTTATTAGTGGCATACGGGAAGTCAAAAAGGTGGTCAACAAATGTATTAAATGTGCTAAACTAAAAGCTACTGCTTCTATGCAACTTATGGGTTCTTTACCTCTAGATAGAATATCTCCAACAAGGCCCTTTGAAGTGACAGGAATCGATTACTGCGGTTCGTTCAACGTAAAGGTATCAAGAATTAGAAAACCTATTATTACCAAGGGCTACATTGCAATTTTTGTTTGTTTTTCAACAAAGGCAATACACATGGAGCTTGTCAGCGACCTAACCACTGACGCTTTTTTGGCATGCCTCAAGCGGTTCTTCTCAAGGAGGGGAATGCCTGTTAGAATTTATTGTGATAACGCCAAAACATTTAAAGGGGCACAGAATGAATTAAATAAGCTTTATGAATTGGTTTCATCTCAGTCTCATGTAGACGATGTGGAAAACTATTGTGCTTCTAATTATGTACAATTTAAATTTATACCTGCATACTCACCTGAGTTTGGGGGCTTATGGGAAGCAGGGGTCAAGAGTTTTAAATACCACTTTAAAAGGATAGTTGGGAACATCGCTTTAACATTTGAAGGTCTATATACAGTTGTTACAGAAATTGAAGCGATATTAAATTCCAGACCTCTGCTCCCCATAAGCTCAGATATTTCCAGTTATGACTATCTTACGCCGGGGCACTTCCTCATAGGCACCCCTATGATGAGTTACCCGGAAGTTGATCTTTCAAATAAATATGTTGACAGATTAAAGTTTTGGCAAATGTTGTCCAAAATTAAACAAGATTTGTGGAAAGTCTGGTCAAGGGATTATCTTACGCAGTTACAAAGTAGACCGAAATGGAAACAGTCACATCCTAATTTAAAAGAGGGTGATTTAGTAATTGTTCGCTGTGATAATTCTGCACCTTTAAACTGGCCTATGGCGAGGATTGTTAAGACCATCCCTGGTCCAGATGGAAGGGTTAGGGTAGCTGAAATAAAAATGTCTAATAATAAAAAATATGTAAGATCTTTCAGAAAATTGTGTCCATTGCCACTTTAAATGGCTATGTACTAAGCCACCCGTCTGGATTAATGTGTTTTATTTTATTAAAGTATTAAGTTCCTACCTACTTAAAATATTGTAGATGTGTATCTACATTCTCTTGTATGCTCGGTGTATGTGTACTTTAACAATATAAGAAAATTATTACTTATAACTTTAGCGACTAAAGCAACGCTGAAAAAATAATTTTGTTCACTTTAGTAATCTATTATAGTTATGTTTAAATATTAAAACTGTGTAACCTGGCCTGGCCCAACTATGTTTAATAATATCATTAAACATTAATATTTGTAATTTTCTATACGGCCACACTAATGCCTTTGTTCTGGCAACATATAATTTTTTGTCTCTCTCTAAAATTGATGGTGATAACCGTGAGTGCTTCTGTAACATTTTATTTAATTAATGTCGAAATAAAAGGCATTTTTAAACTTCGACCGCATTTTATTGTACAGTCATTAATTTATGAAACATCTGCATTTCAATTCATCATGCTATGACCATCTCTATGATCCAGGGTTCGATCCCGGGCTGGGTTAATTCGGGAAACGAACTCTTCTTTTCCCAAATTTTGGGAGTGAAACACTTTTCATTAATGTGTTTTTTATATTCTATTGACGAATGTTAAAAATAGAGAGTTTTTTAATAGTTATTTCCAGAAAAAAAATTATAACCTATGTTAAACTAACTACCTAATTTATTTGCAGTAGAGATCAAAGGATCTTTTCTTCAAAAGATTTACATAAAATTCGCTGAATGTAGTATTTGTTATAAACCGATTTCTTGGAATTTAATAACAATTTGTTCGTTCAAAATAAAATAATAATATCATAGTAATTAATCCTTTTTTTATCTAATCTAAATTTAGATATTTTAGGATCAGCGCTATTTTATTTTTACTGATTTACTTGTATGAATTAATTTATTTTTTTACGCTTTCTTTTGTAAAACATTTCTTGAAAATTCAACTAAAACAAAAATCGTAGAAAATAATGTTCTTGTCACAGAATACTAACTTCGGCCTTGTATCGACTTAGCAACATTTGTCGCGCAAAATGTTTGATAAACAACGTGCGACCTTATGAAATAGCACATGATGTTGCTAATGACGTGTGACATGAATGAACGAATGAAAAAATGAATTTAATTATACTTTATTGTTCACCATAGTAATAACATACAATTTTTTTTTTAAAAAAGGACATTTATAAGTTGCACGTTGTCACTTAATACGACATGTCTCACGACAAAATGTTGCTTAGTGCATACAAGACTTTACTTTCACATATAAATTCTGTGAAAAAAATTACAACGCGCTAATGCTTCCGCAAACATTTCGTCTCATAAGTGGGAAACCACCGTCGCGTGCTTCAGAGAACAATTCTCAATCTTCCTCCATCTTTCCTTTAAGCAAATCCGCACGAATACCTAAATCCTTATACGGTCGGAGTCCTTAGATCTTCGTAGATAAACATTCTCTAGATATAGCTATGAAGTTGTTGGTTTATGGTAGGGTAGCATTAGCGGAATCATAATATGATTGTGCTTTTTTATTACCGATTTTAATGATTCTTTTTTTGTTCGATTGAGTTTTCTTGCGAGATGGTCCCATTAATTTTTTTTTCAAATCGGTTCAGTAGTTTACAAGTTATCCTGAAAATACTATGATATTAAATCAACTACCTTGACGATTTTGTTATTTATAAACAGAATTAGATGATTTTTTTGTTGGGAAAGGGATACCTTTGTGTAGTCTTTTTAACCGACTTCAAAAAAGGAGGTATTCAGTTTGTATGTATGTATGTGTCTCCGCGATTATCTCACGTTTGGCTGAGCCGATTTTTCTACCTAAATAATATACCTACACTACCTAATACAGAAGGTACTTACACTAAAAATAAAAAAATTGTTTAAAAAACAAAAAAACCGACTTCAAAAAACCTGCCTCTAAAAAGCAAGAAATAATATACAAATCATTAGATACGCACTATCATTGTAATAATAAAACACGTCTATTGAAGTCGGGTGGGGCTTTTAGAATAAAAAAGGACGATGTACTCCAGCCCCACCCGACTTTAATAGACGTGTTTTATTATAACAATGATAGTGCGTATCTAATGATTTGTATATTATTTCTTGCTTTTTAGAAGCAGGTTTTATGCAATGCATATTATTGTATGCATATTATTTTTTTACGCAAAGAATTAAAAATCCAGTAAAAAACCTTTTTTTAACATTCACTTCTAGTACAATTAAAGTCATCTGCCTATTTCTGAGAGTCCTATTCCCTACACTCTAAAATACATTGAAAAGAAAGTAAAAACCTTTTTTTAAATCACTTCTAGAAGAATTAAAGTTATCTCCCCATTTCTTAGGAACTCATTCCATCTTTACGTCAGACGAAACTGCGTTTAGGAGTAACCGCAACGGGCTAACTGGCCCATTCGGTTAATTACCATGCCTTACCGGAGAAAATAAAAAAGTTGAAGAGAAATAGTCGCTGGCTCTTTTTGTGGGACTTTTAAAAAGTTTTATTTTTATTTCGATTGTCTATGCGATCAATTGAAGCCAGTTAAGGCAGCATCAGCCACTGAGATAAAATGTACTATAATTCTACCTCAGTGGCATCAGCACAGTTTTATGTGAAAAAAACTTTTTATTGTGTTAGGATGACGTGTTTTAATATGAGATAACAGAAGCAAACACAATTTATGGTTAACTTTAAAGCTCCGTAAACATTGATTTCAAATTTTCGAATAAATCATACAGTGTAAGACTTAATTTATTCAAAAACTAAACGAAAACCGTCTAGTATTTAACATTAATCTACTTTAATTAATTGAACATATTATTAATTTCGCTGCTATCATTTCTAATTACGGCCACACTAAGACATTTGAACTAAAATAAATATCCTAACCATTCATAAAACATCCGGTTAAAAACACAATTTGTTTGTAACAAACGAGCTGTCATCTAAATCAAACGTAATAGTAGTGTCTAATTTATGCATTGATTTATTTAAAACGATCCTAAATAATTATTCTGAACATCGACACCATTATTTTAACTATTGTTTAAGTTATCCACTAAAATATTGCCTGTTCGAAAATCAACTGATTTATATACTAAATGTAGGCGTTCAGTCCACTAGACGGAGATTTTCGACGCTCGCTTGATAATTAAATGTTACCTCTGGCGTAGAATGATACAATAACTTCATATAATATACGTTTATGGACACAGGAGATTTTACTTTTCACTAGCCAGGTGCTAAACTAGTTATCACTTTGGGCCAATGACTTAAGTCATTGCTTTGGGCAGTAAATTGTTGGATACGTAAATTATAAGAATAATAACTAATATGGTTGGATGTACCCCTTTAGGCAACATTAAGCTTAGAATTTGTGTTTCTCATTCGGTTGATATTTGCAAAAGACTAACAATTATTCTATTGCTACGTATAGATGTTATAATAACTTAATTAGTTATAATAATCAATAGATTAATATAATTATTGTATTGAGTGGGAAATAGTTATTCTAACTAGTGAACAAGCATTTTGATAAAATATTTAGTGTCGATTGTAAAGTTTTTGCTTTTCTTAATCAATCAAGTTAACTACTAGATTTCTGCGTTTACTACACGCTAGTATGTGTTATATTTTAATCTACATCTAGTTTTTTTTTCAAATACTTTACGTGTTAAACATTATTTTACACTAATTACAAGACCACACTGATCGGATTCCGCTACCGTTGACATAATTAATGATTTTAACGCCTTTTTAATTATTGCCCCAACGTTTTGTGGCGTTAACTGGGACATAAATACGTTCGCAGTCGCCATAACAACAACAAAAACTCAAAGACTTTCTATAAAACCAGTGATATGTTACCGGAAACTGTACCATTAGTAGGGCGCAGTAAATTTTACAAATTAGTAGTGTATGACAAACTAAAATTAATGGAGTTTTGTCAGCCGGAGGCATTTTTTAATTTTGGTAGGTGCCCTAATGATCCCGCACATGTCAACGCTACGTCTGAAAATGTGGTATTTCTGTTCGATTGCATTGGGGTTTGGGGTCAATGTACTTGGAATCTAGCAGTTGAAAATCGTCCATTATTTTTTAGATCTCTTTTGTTGTAATGTGTACAGTATATTTGTGATTTAAATGCATCGAAGTGTGAGTTCGTCATGCAAACGTAGCATGAGTAAAAACGTGAATATGCACTCGGAAAAGGTTATTTGATACAAAATAACCTTTTCCGAGTGCATATTTAATAATATATTAAACAACTTTTGCGTCTAATATATTAATAAGGTTTACCTACGCCTTATTAGAGATATCACTTTGCAGTTCAATAAGTACATGGAATGAAGATTTTCCGCTATTAAATCAGTTGTGGCGAAAGATGTTAACAAGATAATTTCCATACTCTGCCAAAGCAACATCAAACTACGTTATCAAAACAGAACAAGTTACCGATGCAAATATATTAGAAATACGCCCTGGATCCCATTAAACTGTACCCGTACCAATACACTAGAGGGTTCAAACTTTGATTAAAATTTCATAACCCCCGCAAGCTTAGGAAATATGGACTCATTGTAAATTGTAAATATTGCATGAACACAGCCTTTGTTAACACATGTAACGTTTCCGAAGGCTTAATTTGCGTAGAAATAAAAGCCTCGTTGATTACGATTAATATTTGTTTTGAAGTTTGATTGCATTTTGTTTTAGGGTGTATTGACTCGTGGAATGGTTGGAAACTCGGTTATAATTTTCTTCCTTTTCAAAATTATGATCAACAATTCTAATCGAATGTTGCTTTGATTATATTTAATTTCTGTTTTAGTTATGCATTGAAATCATAATTTATACTTTTGAGAATTGTGATTATTATAAATTCAGACTAATAATAATAATGAGGAAGGGCATAGGCTACCTTTTGTCGCGAAAATTATTATCAAAGGGAATGAAATAGGCGATGGAAAGTTCGTATACGGACCTGCTAGGCGATTGCGTAAAGTCAATCATATTCATTTGACAGTTCATATCCTATCATATTAAATATCATCCCATACAAATTGCAGCCGATGGAATACGATATGAACTGTCAAATGAATACGATTACCTTACGCAATTCCACCCCTGGAATAAAGATGACCTGCCCCCCTAGCTTAATTCTCTTGTTCGGTTGACTAAAATCCACCGATCTAAGTACCAAGAATTAGAAATCCTCATAGTTCGATCAGTCGAACCATAAGGACCTAGATTTCTTTGTGATTCGATTGACTGCAATTGATCGAATTGCAGTCAATCGAATCGAATTTCTGTTCCGCGAGATTCGATCAATTTGGTGATCGCAATCGAACCTCGTTTATGACGTCAGTGCACTGTCCGTCCTTGTCATCGTGTTATGATATGACAAGGACGGACAGAGCATTGCTATGGCTCTGGCTAAAGCTTTGAGTTAGGCGGTAGGGCCCCTGAATACGAATTCGCCAAGTCCGCCGCGCCCGCGAGTTCAACGTGTACAAGCACTTACGTTTAACTGTCAAAAGACAATGGATTTTAACAGTAGAGTGTCGATAAAACGCGCGATATTGTATATCGTGTTTCGGTAGTCATGCTGGGGGGAGACGGATTCGCGGGCGACCGCTAGTAATTAATATGCAATGAACAAAATCACATAATAGGTCTGAAATCAGAATTGAGGATAGTTCCTCAACCAGTCAGATTGATGCAATACAAAAGTTTACTTCTTATCTGAGGCCATAAAACACCATTATCCTAATAAGAATTTCCACAAAGAAAATTAGTTACACAATAACTTTCGCTGTCAATATATTGACACGATATTGAATCAACGGGTAAGAGAAAATCGGAGCTCATATTACTGGGCTTAACAAAACGAGTCGACTTCCCTCGGGACTCCAGTCCTCTATAACTCATCCAACTATCGCTGTCAAACCACCAAGAAACCTATATATCAAGTTTGATAGTCAATTATTGGCAGCCGCTTAGAACCACTATGTCTATATTATTAGTCATGGATATCCCTAATCCTTTTGATATATAATAATGATTTTAAAATCATTATTATATACCTGATATATATATATACCATACCAGAAAACCTTTTTGTAATAGCAAATATACAAAAAATAATCAAAAAATTTAAAGGAAAATGAAATATCTTTAAGAGGCTAAAAAAAACATAAACTCAGTAATTAGATATTTAACTTTAAAACTTGATCGAACTAGTAACGACAAGCGAGAGATATTATTAAAAAGCGTGTTATCTAAGGAAAATCTTCTAGAATTATTCAAATGGTCTTAAGTGGATTTGCTTTAGGTGTACCCGTCAATGCCTTATAATGTTCAGGGGCATTTACTTTGAGTAGGCTTGATATTCTATTCATGAGCTCAGCTTGTACGCAAATAAAGGCCGTTCTCAAGGGGATCCCTGGTTCATACCCTAATTTGATAATGTGTATGTGTTCGAAATTGAATATGAGATCACGGGCGTCACGGCAATGGAAACACGGATATACATAAAAGTGATTGTTTGAACAAAAGCTAACTTTTGTATATTAATAGTTTTTTTTTGTTACAATGCTTCAATCAAGAATACCCTAGATTTCCGGTCAGAGACTAAAAAATAGCACCTCAAATAGCGTCCCACTTACAAACTGGGCGCTTATTTTGCACAAAGCAAGTGATAAAAGATGTGAGTTTGTACAAAATAAGAGGTGATTATGTACAAAATAAGCGCCGAGTTTGTAAGTGTGATGTTTGTAAGCATTATCTAGGATATTCTTGATCGAAGTTACATCGAAGAAATTTAAAATTTAAAATTTTATAAATAGAAATAAAATTACAGACAGACATGACAAAAGAGACGGAAGAAAATTAGAAATAAATAACACTTTTTACGTATTACAGCGCGTTCAGTTTAAATTAATTTGTTATTTTATAAATAAATAAAAAACTAATGAATCAAAACTAAATAATTCTACATTAACAACTGAATAATTAACTGAATATACGCGGAGTATTTCGTCAAAAATGTTTTATTTCTAATTAACTGTACGCGCGGAAGTCTGAAGTGTAGACGGAAGAAGAGTTTGTTAACACACCATATTTTTTTGGAAATTTGTGTAAAATTTAAGAACTATTAATATTGTAACAAAATATTACACCACTAGGGTGAATAAAAACATGTTGCAGTGATATTTTATGAGTGCACTCAAAGTGGTATTTTAAACGACATAACGCATTTATTTAAAATGATTAACTTTAGTCATTACCAACCGTGACAAATATTATAACTAGCCTTACATTTTTGTTTAATCACCAGTGTGTGTCGTAGAGGAACGCTCACGAGATTTATTATCGGAAGGACTAAAGACATTAAACTCTAATGTTGAGAACTCGAATGAACCCACCGTAATGACGGTCTCTCCATGGAGCTATTTACTGCTCTAAAATTCTCATGACCCAAACTATTTCACATTCTTTACGAATCCCAGATTGAATTAACGACACTAAAAAGTGCATGGAGTCACGGAATGCTTACTAAAATCAACAGTACCTAATCTATTGTAGTAATGAGCGCGCCCTGAACAACATTCTCCGAACTGTTTCAAATTTAGAATGCGACTTTCGAACGTTTAGACGGAGTTTTAACATTTTGACAAGAAATTCAACCGAAGAATATGTTGTAGTTAAATCCGATGTAACTGCACTGAATAGAATGCCAAACTACGCAGCTCAGAATAGAAAATTGGATGAACAAATGAGTTTGAATGCTGATCTATTAGACTACCAAATATTTTTTTTCGTGGGCACCAGCGCATGTGATTAAGGGATGGGACATTATCTGTGCTGCTTTTGTCCCCGATTGTCCTTATTTTGCGGTCTGTGGTCGACGTTCCAAGACTCTACATTCTATAATGGAGCTTATTTGCCGCTACTTTAAATTCTTTTTCGTGGAGACACCAGAGCTATTATAACGTTGTATAGAGTTACGCAAACCAAATACCGTTGCCTAGACGAAAGCTGATCTCTGGCAGTGACATCTCTGGAGTACGTAAAGGATTATCGAATGACAATAAGCGTTTTTATCCTAGCATGTGTATTTAGTTGACGATATTCAAAGGGATCCGATGCTTTTAGAGTAGATGCTATTAAATTGCGCATGCGTCTTTTGTCATGCCATATGGCATTTTCCAGCAGCTGGTTCTTTTGAAAGGCCTTCGCAATTGAAGCGCGTACGCTTATACGAAAGTATTCAAAACATGCGACATTATTGAAAATGACATTAAGTTTACTCCAAGATTTTTGGTAAACTTACAACTTTTACAATTCGATAAACAAATCCGTTTCTACCGCAACCCTTATGTTAAAACCAGCCGTATGTATTAGAAAAAAATAATGAATTAAAAAGGGATACTTCGTCTAGATACCAAAAATAATTGATTGGATTTGACACAAGTTTTTAAAAGAGAAACGTATCTTGATATAAGCTCTATATGTAGTGTTTTACAAGAGTCTAACGGCTAATGACTTGCTTCAAAATAAACTTAGTTAATGCAAAATCTGAGGTGATTTAATAACCCCACACCCTTCAGAGTTATCTTCCAAAATACGAGCCTAATCAAAACTTTCGTCAGTCTCCAACAAAGTCACAGAGTAAACAATTATGTGTCATCAGCTCCACGGTTACATAAACTTTGATATTAATGCAGACAGATAACAAACATGACCACAGTGTGGGACACATTTGCGTCGCACTTTCAGCAAACTTTTCCCATTATTTTTACTGGGACCCATCTCTGTTTGATAAGGGTACAGAAGTAACCAATGTTGATTTCGTTTTGATTCGTCCACAAAGAGATAATAGCAGTTTCATGAGTCGCGTAGGTTCGCGGCAGACGCTTACTGCGGCCTGGATAGAAAAATATGAGGATTTATCACTCAGCGAGTGCTCGTAATGGCGAGAGAATTGTGTTATAAATCGACGGTCGGGATAAACTTTCCCCTCCTTAAATCAGAAAATACTTTATAGTTTACGATAGTTTAATGAAGAGTTAATCTTCAAGAAGCTGTAATGTTAGGTACATATATTTTGCAGTTGTTAGTCTTTATGAGCTCTCTGGTTTGACTAAAGGTTTCTTTGGACCTTAGAGTAAAAGGGATCTGTGGTTTAAGTCCCGATCAGTCAATTTGGAACAAAACTTTCGGGTCGTGTTGTTTTCGGTCGTTAGGCGAGTTGATTATAGTTTCCTGATAGAAACATAGACAATGGACAATATTCCAATATTATTATAGTAAAGGGTACAAGGGAAAAATTATCAATGTCAAATTTACCTGATTTCGAGAAAATATGATTCTGTAGTTCCTCATTTTTAGCACATCATTCATCATTTTAATCATTATTTTTTTTTGTTCACAGTTATTTTAAAGGACTTTCATCGATGTTAGCCTGTCCCTCAAATTTTAATAGCTAATAACTTGGAGATATAATGTGTTTTTTGTGTGTATTCTGATGAAAACGAAACATTTTCGATGGACTTCTATTGTTAGGTAGAGATAGCTCTGTATCTAGTATCTGAAATAATTCACTCAAATGTACTACTGTCAACTGTCATATTTACTGGAATACCAAAACCTGAGACAATAATAAAAAAAAACTCATTCTCCATATTAACCATGGCACTTAATCTTCAAAAGTATGAGGACACCTTTTTTCGTTGAAATTCTAGAGCTACTTTTAGAAATCATCAAAAAGCCTTACGAAAACCGCACAAGAAAAGTGCCAGGACAACAACACCCTTATGTCAATCAGGAAAAGGTACAAAATTGTCAACACCACAGTCAATCTTACATAGTATCAATAAAGTGTATCATCTCCGTTTGCAACGAGGTCACGGCTTAAGTGCGTAACTAATAAAATTAGCCGATGTAATTGCCACTTAAGTAGACTTGTGTCGAACGAAACTTACCCTGTCTTTACTTAGAACAACTGACACTTAGCTCCTCAGGAATAGTGTTGCCAAGTTATTTTTGTGTTTCAGGATTCTTACATAAACTTATCCGATTATTTTATTGCTAATACTTGTTTTTATTAAAACCGACCTAAATATATTTCTTTTGATTTGAATTGTATCCTCATTATCATCAACAATTTTATCACAATATGGTTTTATTGTTCCCACTGCTGTGATCAAATCAACAAAATAATTACATTTATGTGGAAATGCTTACGTTATGAAGACTTTACTTCTTTTTATCGAATGAGGAATAGTGGCCACCTCTGGTGTTAGAGTTTATCAAGCCGCCTGTAAGACTATTATCAGATGACAAAAGTCGGGACCGACGGTTTAACGTTCCCTCCGAAGCACGGAAGCGTAATGCCACTTAACGGTCACCCATCCGACACCTGGCCGGACTGAACGTTGCTTAACAAACGTGATCGAGTACGATCAGTCTGTCAAGTTCCGCCATGAGCGACGCGAAGACTTTACTAAATTGTAAATAGATTTGTAAAAATCTCAGCTGCAATAGTTACCAAGTCCAATATTGTCCTGTGAATCCTCCAACAGTTGGTAGTCCTTACACCGGAACAGAGTACACTGATCAAACACCGCTCGAACCTCGCTCCAGCTAAATTGTGGAAGTTCTTCTGGATAGTTTTCATCCGTTCAAACACTGTGTCCCGGTGTTAATTTCACATGCGTTTCCTTAAAAGTATTTAAGGGATTTCGCTTTTGAAATTTAAGCTAATTATGTTAAAAATAGAACTTATGACGAAATGTAGGAAGAAATACCTACCTACTAGGTTTGTTAGCGAATGGATATTTGATTACGAAAGAGTTAAGTTTGACACTAACTTAACTTTAATACTTTCAAAATCTAAGTTGTAAGTGTATATAGTAATTGTATAGTATTTTTAGTTCTTACGTATTCAATATATTATAATTTCAATTGTTTATATTAATTCATAAATAAAATAATCGTTAAACAGGCAAATGTATTGTTATCGTTAAACAGATCATATCTATTATCTTAGTTAAAGTCTCAAAAACTTATAAGAATACAGATTCTCTCATTAGGTAGTTATTTTTTTGTGATTTGCCACCAGGAGCTAAGGCGTCAAATCAGTATCTCAAAATTAACTTCGCCTAAAGTAAATAGTGCCATTAATATTATCTTAACATGTTTGTAATAACCATCAAATATTCCTCAAGGATTTTGCATCAATTTGTCTTTTGGGGCCGGAAAACTATATTATTGTTATCCTCATTCGAAACTACCTTTTCCCTGTTTGGCATAACGTTTTGAGTGAGTTTATTCTATCCCTTTAAATGGCCTACTTTCCTTAGAGTTTCTATACACTTTGTTTTCATATTTTTGTTGCCAGTTTATGCCATAAGTTTGAAAAAAGGGTTTGCTTTAGCATCGTAAAAAAGTTGAACACATTATAGTTTTGTATTGTTTTATTTTATTATATGTATTTAAAATGAATGGTGGCGGTGAATACGTAATGATTCAGGTTTCTTATTAATATTGTGAGGATTACGTCTAAATTTTAAGTTAGCTAAAAAGGTAAAACATTCCATGTAGCATAGGTAAAGTAAGTATTTAATAAACTTAGTTTTAGAAACATAAAATATTTGAATGCTAACATTGAAGTTTTTTCAAAATCGTTCGTAAATGAAATAAGTATTGAATTTGTGTTTTGCCAGCTTTAAAAATTTTGATTTGTTCTAAGATATCAAATAGCAATGTATATTTATACATTGGAGATTTTCTGATGTTAAGTTATTTTTATTCAAAACTACTTTACCTAAGTAGATTACGTTAACTGTTCTGTTGAGCAGTTTATTCAATATAAGTATTCCAAGAAAGTGTTTTATGCAAAGTTTCAAAGTAAAATAAAGGAACTTCTGGCAATCATTCCGCTAAAGGTTGTTCAAGCAAAAAATAATTTGAATATCTAATGGGTGGAATAATGACCCCAGGAAATTTTAAGCTAAAACCAAAGTACTATACAAAAAAAGTAAAAATAATAACAGCTACTGGGAAAAAGAAATGAAACAAAAGCAAATTAAATTTTGAAAATGTGTGTATTTCATGATTTTCTTCTGATAATTAGATATCTCATTTAGTATTCACATAATTATGTACAAAAATTATAATTATTTACAGTCTCTTTTCATGATATAAAATATCATCGTTCAATAAAATTATGTATAAATGCATCTGTACAATAGTAAGTTTTAAACTTTGGCATTATAATAATTTAAGCATTATTAAATAAAAATCTACGGTCCCTAAAACAGTTTTGTACATTGTTTTGTATATATATACAGCACGTTTCTATCCTTACCTTAAACATTACTATCGCAGAAATAAGGAAATCCGTAACAACTTAAACAAAAACTAGCGTTTTCTATAATATACAAATAAAGACAATATCGGACCAGGCGTTACCTACAATAAATACAGTGGAACTTAAAATAATTATCACTTTTGTTGGACTAATACGCTTAAGCGTTGCAAGTATGGACTGTGTCAGTTTACCTGCGTTGGAGCATACGCTACGCCCAGAGCTGCGCGTGCGGCGGCATGCGGTGTGGGTGCGGGTCTCGTGCGTGCACGCCGGCCGGCATGGCCAGCCCGTCGCCCAGGAGGGGGGGCATCTTGCCCGGCGGCGGCGGCGGGGGCGGCGCCGGCGCCCGCCCTGCCCCCACCGGCGACACCGACGCATAAATATTCACAGTCGAACGATGATATTGACACTTCCTCAAGTCCGGCATCGCGAACCTCAGTTTTTGCCAAAATTGCCTATCACCCCACTCTATACACGTGTTCGCCTTCAAACACAATCGTAGCTCCGGGTCGATGTCTCTATTCGGCAGCTCGCCTAATAATATTATTATCAGTCTTCTGCGTCTCTCTTTCAACACCTCGTGCAGTGCCGTTTTGAATTCGAAACGACACCATTCGTTGTTGATGAAGTTTTTAGATAGGACTATTATAGTCCGTTTTGATGATTCTACCGCCTCTATTATTGTATCTGCTACGTACGCCGAAGCGTTGAAATCGCGGTAGTGTAGGCAGAGTCGAAAGCTAGGATCGGTCGCTTCTAAACCGGGAGCCAACATCTGAGCAACAAACGCCTCGTCTTTCACACTGTAGCTTATATACGCGTCGAATAAGCGATCTTTGTCGGCTTCATCGTCGAAGGCTGTACTTTTATAACACATTCTGAAGCCACAATGGTAATAAATCCAGACACGAAGCTCGCGGCGCCAATAAAATACACCGCAAATTAAAGCAGAGCTTACAACGAACACGCACAACGATATCAATAACAGTGGAAGGTAGTCATTTATAACTTGATTTTCAATAATCGAGGAGCTTCCACCGACGTGGCTGTAGCAATTTGTGGAGTTGAAATCAGCCATGTGCGGTCCGATTGCGTTCGTCACATTATCGAATATGCATGTGATCTTATCTGCGTCCTCAACCTTACCGAGGTTATTTTTAAACCAATTTCGGAATTTATGCAGATACTGACAGTCGCACGACCATGGGTTGCGAGAAAGACTTATCTCTACCAAATATGGATTCATCGTGAATTGCCACACCGCAAAGCCGTAAATGTTATTCCCTTCAAGGCGCAGCACCTCTAAATGCCTCAACTCCATGAAGGTGCGATTATCGATGTAATGTATTTTATTGTCTTGTAGATGTAATTCGCGTAAATTCTCCAGAGGCGATAGCTCGAAACCTAACAACTCTTTTATATTATTTTTCTCTAAATGCAAAATCGTTAAGCGTTTTAGTCCACTAAATGTATTATTATAGAGAGCATCGATATTAGAGTTATTTGCATACAATATTTTTAAATTTTTACGTCCAATAAAAGCATGACTTGTTAATCCACCAAAATTGTTACCATCTAAATATAGTTCAGTAGCGTCCATAGGTATATTGTTCGGTATTTCGGAATACCCTGCCGCGGAACAGTCCACTATATTCGCCGACCACGGTTGGTCGTGATAACACGTACAGTTCGATGGGCACGTCATTTCACAATCACAAGCGTCAAAATCACAACAATGACACAACGTAAAACAATGAGTTTTATATGTACACAAAAACTGTGATGATTCCGCCTCAATGAGCGGAATATAAGTCCTTTCTCTATTATACAACAGCTTGCAATATATGCTTTCCAAGTCCATTACTCTAGGGTGCTGCCTGAGATGGTCGAGTTTGTTTATCCGCTGTAACCACTCCATAGTACAGTCGCACTGAAAAGGATTTCCTCCAATATAAAATTCAGGCAGGGGCCGCCCCGGATCAACTGGAGTTAGACGAAGCGCATTGAGATCCATGCTAGTTATCTGATTTGCATACAAATCGACTCGCGTTAAATTGGTTTTTCCAACAAAAGTTTGAGCTTCAACTTGCGTAATTTGATTATCATTAAGGAATAGCAATTCAACGCTGCTCGGAATAGAATAAGTGTATATTCTCGTCATTTTGTTGAAACTAGCATCTAAGGTTTGCAGTCGGAGTTCCTTATCCATGCGGTAATTATTTCCCAACTCTTTGATGCTGTTGCTGTGAAGATCCAACCACTGCAGTCCCGGAGGAATAACAGCGTAATCAAACCATTCTATTTGGTTATCTGATACGTTCAGCCACAACAAAGAGGGAATATTTACAAATAGGCCTTGAATATCGGTTAGCTGGTTAGCGTCAAGTCTGATGGCTTGTAAATTAGTTAACGTTTCAAATGCATTCATGTCAATGTGCCTGAGCCTATTACGAGCCAAATTTAATATTTGCAGCGAAGGCAAGTCCGAAAACACATCTTTGCTGATATTTTCGATTTTATTTCCAATGAGACGTAAGCCGTAAACATTGTGTAAACCGACAAAGCCTGGCTCTTCGAGTGACGTTATCTGATTTTCACCAAGATCAAGGGTTCGCAATAGTCGCATATTTCTAAGCGCAATGGGTACTTTCTTCAAACGATTTCCATTCAAATTTAAATCTTGTAGCGATGACGTATTTCTGAAAGCTTCCGGATGAAGTTCTTCGAGATGATTGTTATCTATCGATAGCAGTGATAACACATACAAGCCATTTAGCGCGTAAGCGTCGATGTGAGAAATCTTGTTGTATGACAAAATTAACGTGTGCAAGTTATTCATTGGTGCAAATGTATCTGCAGCAATGTTCTCCAACATGTTGTGTTGCACATTCAAGATTTGTAAAGTATATAAATCTTTGAAAAGTTTTGGTTCCAACTTCGACAGTCTGTTATTAGATAAGTTCAACAGCACCATTCTGATAAGACCAATGAAAGTATTCTCATTTATCCAAGTGCTCGTTAAATGATTATTAGATAAATCCAGCGCTAATAACTGATCTAGATTGGCGAAGAGACTGGATGAAAGTACACTAATGGAATTATTCTGTAGATATATTTCTTTAATAACTGGTCTGCAGTCTTTAAATAGGTCTTGAGGAAGAGCGACAATTTTGTTGTTAGAAAGATCGATTATCTGTAGTTGTTTTAGTCCAGATAACGCTTTGTCGGCAACCATCGATATTTCGTTGTCATGGATGTGCAATTCTTTCAGTCTTCTGAGTGCCATAAATCCATTGTCAGGCATTAACACAAAATGATTATTTGACGCATCTAACACTTCTATATCTAGGGAGCACGTAGAGTGTGGGAGAGATGCCACTGTTGGTACAGAACTATCTTGATCACTAATTAACGCCTGGTGCATTGCCCTCTCTCTGAATCCCAAATCAGAAACATCTTGAAGTCTATTCGAAGACACGTTCAAATATACTAAATTAGTGAGAGGGCAAAACAAGTTTTCGGGAAACGACCAAATGTTGTTAAAACTGAGGTCTAACTTCTCTAACTGCCGAACGGCAGTAAAGCTCTCCGATGCTATCTCTAGGCTCATGGCGGCCCATTCCGTGTTTTTAGTTCGGATCGTTAAATTTCGGAGGTCTCTCAGGCCAGAGAGGACGCCGGGCGGCCATCGTCCGATTTTACAGCTATCCAAAACAAGTTCACGTAATTTCACTAAATGTGCAAAACTCCGCTCATTTAGATAACTCTTGTACATCATTTCTTCATTGCACTCTATCCTCAGTGATGTCGTGTGTTCTGAAGGGATGACACTGAAGTTTGTAGTGTCAAACTCACTGTTTATTGTGCGAAGCTTACAAGTCAGAGAAACTTCGTGGGAGTCATTTGGACCCCGCAGCCACCACTGGCAATCATCTGGAGCTTCATATTTCAGTGGCAGTGAGCTCTGGTCGGCGACGTTGAGTCCAATAACAAACCATAACAGGATTTGTGCGAAGGCTCGTTTTGTAGAGGAAATGTATTGCAAAGCCATTATGAGGAAAATCAAATATCAAGGAAGAAAGAAAACAAGACACGGTGGGTTCAGTGTCATGTTTTTTCCGTCGGTGTTTGTGCGTTGCGTCCCCTTGCCGGAAGTGAAGTATCCATCAATTTATAAAGTCTATTTCGGCTTCAATTTAGCACTAAGTCCTTATTGATGTAAACATGATGAGATAGATGATTTGGGTCACAGTCTGTAATTTGGGATCCTCAGTCACGTAAACTAAATTATCACATAAACTGTCCACTTTTACTAAAAACGTCCGTAATGCACCATAACAGCCGTGGGTGAGGTTTGTATGCACGAGGTATTCGTTTTTTGAAAATCGGTAGAGTTCGCTTTGTTTTTGTTTCGCGTTCGTGATAAGCGTGTTTTCATAGAACGTAAGCCCGTTTCGAGCGTCGAGTGGCGCGACCGTGCCTCGACGCTGCTGGGAGTTGACTGAATACGAGCGGAGCAGAGGCATTGCAGTTGGTAGGGTCTACGCTTAGCGGGGGAGGGGTGACGGGCTGATGAGCCGAGCGGTGGCGAGCGCTCACGACGACTTGTTACAATAAATTATTTTTTACGAAGCTTTAAGCGATCGGATGTATGTGAATGCTAAGCCGCAAACTTTGAATAAAGGTAAACAGGTGATTGGAGTGAAAAATAGCGTTCAATTCATTTACAAGCTTCAGGTAAACAGTTATGTTATGTTGCATCTATTTTACGATTAAGATGATGGTTGAATTATGAACTTTAGTTGTTACTATACTATTATAAGTGAAAATAATAAATTATTAATATGATAAGATAACACTATTGATTTATTGTACATTACTAGTATTCGTATTTAAGTTTAAAGAACACTTTTTTCTGAGCCGCAAACTTTTGAAATAGGTATTAGATATTTCATGATTCTTAGTATAAATTCATTTCCCTAGGTAGCATTTCTTTGACAGTTGAAAATCAGACAGATTCATTATATTAAAACATTTTCGTTGTATTTTTTCCCGGTATCTCGGAGGTTGTGGGAAAACGTTAGCTAAAGTTATCGAAGCCTTCCAAGTTTCGAAATATTTCGCATGCCGTCACTACCAATCGAAAGCCTTATTAACACTTTTTGCAGAAGCAGATTTAACTAGAAGCCTTATCGAAGGAAGTTCAAATAAGTGTGAAAACTTGTGGTGTGACATTACAAGGATGTTGGTGAATTTATTGTATCGGAATTTATTAGATGTTACACGTTGTACAAAATAAAGGATTTTATCAAGAAACATTTGTGTTTTTGATAATATAATAAATAAAGTGACATGAATAATTCTCAGTAACAATCCGATAATAAGTAAGTATGTCTCATTAAACCTTTCTTACAAGTCTAAATTTAGATAAACAGTTTCGTCTTTGTTATTTCTATTTATTATTTACTACAACATTCCAATGAATGATTCACAATTCCACTTTTTTAGTTAACCGCTAAAGCAAAACAAAATTTAATAGGATTTCGAATAAAGGTCCGGTAGAGCTTAAAGACTTTTATAAATATTATACTTCTAAAAGGAAGCCGTAATGAATTTACCACAAGACGAATAGATTCCGTGAGGTAACAAAGAAATCGTAACACTCTTACATGATGGTATGGATTATAGCAACCCTTCCATTCGAATGCTAAAATTAAAAGCAACTATCGCATAAAAGTATTAAGAGATTAAAGTTACAAAATTCTTAAATGCTTTTACAAAAGGTCTGTTTTCATGCTTGGTGGGCCACACTGGCTGTCAGACGACGGAAGGTATCATTTTAATCCTTTTAGTTAAGTTGACTATGAAAAGACAGATGCCTTAGCGTCCCAATTTTTCTTTTGTCATTGGTTGACGCGTTGATGTTTAGTGTTAGCCTTAGATTAATTAATGGTGACTTTCTAATTAGTATATCAGAGTTAAAAGTTAAATATTTGTGACGTCTTTTTAGTGTTTTACATAGGTATCTATCAAAAGTTACCGACATTATTTTTATAAATAATAGAATGTGATTTTCAAAAGACAGTAAACATTTAAATTATTTGTAAAAAATAGGAAAGTACACATTTTGCTCGTGTATTTACTAGTTCAAATTATAGTTTTCATAGTTGAACGATAGATGGCGCTACGCATCTGTAACTTTGTAGCTCTAGGCTGATGCATTCTGCGGCGTATCTACTCGGTAAGGTACAATTTTTATAATAATACGTTTTTTATCTGTTCAATTTTTAAAGCAATGAGTGAATTATAAACTGAAAGATAACTGCAGTCAATATTCAATTAAATATTATCTTAAACTTCTCTTTTCTCTTTAGTGTTAATTAAATAATAAGTTTTTCCTCTTAAAAGTTAAATAAACGATAGGTGTAAACTTGTCTTAAGTTTGAAATAAAACACTTTTAAATATTAGCGCGGTTTTATTGAAAGAACTTTGGAAAATAGTTTGTATTTAGTTTGATCTTTTACTTTGCCGATGACGTTTCAATAAAACCGCGCTAGTATCCGCTAAAAGTGTTTTATTCCTAGTGGGCGCGTAAGCTTGAAAGATGAATTTGTCTTTAGTTTGTTAAATTCGTTATTACGAAAGCAACCTTCGGCTAAAAGCCTTCGTTCGACATGTGTAAACGTTACGTTTGCTCACAAAACATCTATCTTTAAAACGCCAAGCGTGTTAAACTTATTACTTTGAAGTGTTTCACATCACAATCTGTCAGTTCAGAAAATGAATAATGATCCATCGTATTCGCCCGTAGGGGTATATTCGTACCCACGCACCGATTTCGACTTTACTCGATGAAATATTCGCTGCAATCATGTAAGAATCGATCCGGATAATCGTTAGTGGGTGATCGATAAATCGAAGGAATAAATTCTCGCAGAAGTGATGACGTTGTTATTTTACGTAATTTACTGGTTTTAAATTGGTGGTTTGATGAAAGTTCCGAGTTAGATTTTTGTAGGTGGCTGTCTGCTAGGTAGATAATTTATACATGTTACAATTTCAAGTTTTGTTACTGATTATTAAATTTTAAAAGCTATCAGATAATGATGATATTTTTTGTTTATGAAAATGAATCTTCGTGTAATATTTTTTATGTAAAAGTCCATATTTATTATTTATGTAACAATAAAAAATTCTGATATTTGTCTTTTAACAGACCCTACTTACATTTTCTTGATAGCCTGTCATCAGAGCATTAAAGATAAAACAAACGATTTTGTTTTTGCGATAATAAAATATGTAGTATATTATGTAAGTCTGTTATTACGATAATAAGAAAGGTTTTTATTTGTATGATACCTTCTACTAGTATAAATATTATACTAGTGAAAAAGCACGATATAAATCAGTGTAAGTAATAAACTCGTTACAAACATTCTAAAACTAGTTTCAATGATACGACAAAACTGTCATAATCAAAAGAAAATTAATTCTAAATTTACTATACTTACAGTTCTTTTTGCAATACAAATTGCAACCTTATCTTTCTACAGTTTAACGTCATTCCACACTTGCCGTTAATCTCCAAGCCGAGAGGCTTGTTAGACATTTAAAACGGCGTCAAGCGTCACTCAAAGCTTGCGATGCGACAAAAAAATGTCGCAGAGATTCTAAAACATAGCACAATTTATGTGTTTGTGGCGTACACATAAAATGTTACTGGTAAAATATTCACCCCGTGTGTTTTCCGCAACGACAGCGATACAAACACGATAACACGAGGATTCTTGTTAGCATAGAAATTACATTTTGTGTATATCTCTATGATATTTATGTATGCGATCTGGTTCATTTAATATTTTTATTTATAAATTATAGTTACTAATCAGTCATTCATAACCTATTGACGACCTCTGTGGTAGAGTGGTTTGTATGTACGAAGTTTTAAGGTGTCGCCGTCTCTGAAGTCTCGGATTCGATCCCCGGCTGAGTCAAATTTAGTTAGAAAACGAACTTATTGGCCCCTGGTCTAGGTGTTTGTAGTTCCACACCGTTGTCTCTGATTTCCATAACACAAGTGCTTTAGCTATATATATATATATTCATACGTAAGTATATACATATATATACTTACGTTTTTGGAATAAGAACATTGTTTGTGATGTTGTCTAATATATAAAATTTATTTAAATTTATTATAACTACTTATAATAGAACTTGAAAAACTAGAATGATTATAACGATGAAGATTTTTTTTCAAACTAAAAATTATACATTACAAATTATTATCTTTATATTGTAGTAGATCATCTACTGCAAATAATTTAGTACCTACCTTAGATTAAATCTTTTTGATTTAATCTAAGTTGTAATTTTTCTAAGCTCGTATGAAAAGCATTTTTCAAGATTTAAATAATTAAGCGACATTAAGCGTCGTTCGATTCGAATAAACGTTTTTATTTGTATTTGCTAAAAGAACCTCGATAAATCCAAACAAATAATACCTACATGAAAGCCGTAAATTAAATAAAAACCAAACTTCCTCGCGGAAGTCGGTAACGGGCGAAATATCCTTCTTAACTTTTTTATTTCACATCGAAAGTAGAAGCCAATAATATAACGTCAAATAATGTACAATGGCACAAAACCAACGAAGGGTAAACATACCATTCATACAAAACTCCATATTTTACAAGCTTGGACCGTATAAAATCGAAAAATATGAACATTGACAGAAAGCGTGAATCACTAAATTAATATCCTTGAAATCTAATCGAAGCAATTAAGAATGCTTTTTTCTATTCCGCTTAGTTCACCTATCTCTTTCTTTAGTGAGAGTTTTTTGTAAGGCCGTCTCTTTCGCTTGATCTTTTTAGAATTTTTATAAGGTGGATATGTGACAAGGGTTGGCTCGCAATATTTCACGAGCGGTGTCTAGAAGGCACCCACGGTCAGGTAGCAAAGATTATCACTACAGGCGTTGTTCATAACAAAAAAAAATCCATTTTAAAGCAAAATGGACTAAAATGCTGTGGAGTTACCGAGGAATGTATCTGAGTAATATTTTAGTAGGTAGCTGTTTAAAAATATATAAATCTAGATACGTTATTTATGCAAAGTCAGTGTTTAGTAATGTTATTTTTTGACAAACTTAAAAAACAAAGGAATCGTTAACTATTGAACTAACAAAACTAAATAAAATTTTACAATAGTATAAAATTTCACCAACGATGAATAATAAGTACTAGTAAGTGATCTCTCGTAAGATCACTAGTAAGTGATCTCGTTGAATAAAGGGTGACCTGGGGGCTAATTGTCTAATTTCAAAATCTATCGCAATCGCTTTCATTTGACAGATGGATGTGACACATTGCTGCATATCTTTGGTAAGTTTTTATTTATGCCAAAAGGAAGCATCAATGTATTACATCTTGAAAGCGATTGCGATAGATTTCGAAATTAGACAATAGAAAGGCAGTTTTTTAAGCGACGACGATACACAATTACTAATGTGTCGATATTGTTCGTTGTTGCCGACTCTACCTCTATCCTTAGTCCATAATCCAAAAACCCGACAAAACTATGAAACAGATAAAAAACAAGCGACACAGCATCGAGCTGCGAATAAAAAACGTCGAACAAAAATATTAATCTCAAAAAAGATAAAGCTAACTTTCCGAACGTTCTTTTCTGCGATACGAAATCTTTTGTGCCAATTATGAGGTCGTTTGAGATTTTTTTAGATCCATTATTTAGAAACCGAATGTCAACGGTGGGTGGGAATATGTGGATGCTCATTTTTTTAAAATTCATGATTTATTTCAAATATAATATTTTTTACAGAACATTCCTTCTGTGTGCAAAATATAGGGTTAAATGTGAGGAGTTGACAACCATTCTTCAAAATTTGAAAAAGCGATAAATAAATAAATAAAATAAAATAAGTTTAGAATATATTTAGCACGCAATTATAATTTATTATAGTATTGAACAAAGCATGATCCCAGCTAACTAGATTTTACTAAAGACTATTAAATATGAACCCTTGTAACTCAGCTTCGTGAGTTTGGATAGATTTTTAACTCTTATTAGCCAAAGGAAGTAAATCTACTGGGACTTAACACACTTTTTGGTAACACTTCTTTTATTTTTAACTTACTGAATCAGATCAATAGGCAACAATGTATCTGTTTCCACGCAGTTTGACAATTGACAATCAGTCGGTTTTCTCAAGGGCTAAGTATGTTTTTTTTTTTTTTTAATTTTTTATTGCTTATAGCACGAACAACTATAGAGAAAATAACGCGCGTAAGACAATTCGACGAAGTAATTTTGTATGGGAAATTGATACAGCGCCATCTACCGCCGAAAAGCGAAATGAGATTTCCCATAGACAAAAATCCGTATCGAGTACTTTTACGCGCGTTTTTTTCTCGATATATGTTCGTGCTAGGGATACTGAACGGTCGTTTAGGTTTTCACACAAACTCTGACAAGGCGAAGCAATTACAAAGCTTTCGATCTTAGCGAGTGCTAACAAGCGTGTGCAGCTTTCATCGCGCCGATATTTGTAAGGATGGTACACACTTGCAATACTAATTTTAATTTATCTGAATAAAAAAGAGTAGTAAAAAGAATACTTTCTTTATTACCGCCGAAAGCATTGAATGTGAAAAACAGTACTGAATGTAGAAAAAGGGGCTTTAATTTTTATTTCAATCTAGGCACCGGCGATACTGCTAGAACACCTAACAAAAGAATTTTAAACACTGTTTAACTAAACACATGTTTAAATGTGATGCTGTCACACAATATTGTCAAAAAGTGGCAGCATAACATTTAAACATGTTTAGTTAAACAGTGTTTAAAAATCTTTTGTAATAACACGGCAAATTTTTGGTTGTAAAGTGTTAACTTGAAAAAAAAAACTTTAAAATAAGACGTATTATTGTATTTTTGTTCATTTTAAATATATTTTTTATATTTTCAACCTCGTTTTAAAGCTGCCAATTCACTCCAAATTCTTGGTCGAACTCGACTTGATGTATGCAACGAAGGCATTTTCCAATTGGTGCCTTCACCTGGACCCAGGAATTTCATTTAGTGCACGCCTGCCCTTACACAGGTTTGCCGCCTCCGTGCAAGCAAATTATACTTCCCTCAGCGGGGTACGACTATGTTAGGCACGATATATCGAATTTCTCTCACTCAGTCTTCGGCCATCCGAAAAAAAGGGGTAAATTACTTCAAAGTGACAAAAAAGCACTTGAAAGTTTTACTGTGCTTATAGTGTGAGTGTGAGACTATGGGAGTTGTTGACAAAGTTATGTACAACTTAAAGTATTACCAAAAAATTATGAGTAGTACTTAAAATATTTGTTATGATTTTATTATTTAATCTACAATTTGATTTGTGAATGGATATAGGTACTCATGTTTTAATAATTATTATTAAATCATATTAAAATTTTATTAAACATTAATTCTCCGTCGAATATAAAAATAAAATAAAATTAGATCCATCTCCTTTTAAAAGCGGCGTATTGTAAACGGATTTGACATAATCTAGTTTGTCACATTCAAACAAAAGGCCCATTTCGGCTTTTGGAGGTAAAAAATATGTTCGGCAACCATTTTAGATCAGTAAAGTTAATTTGAGCTTTTGTACGAACAAACTCGTTAAAATTACAAAAGGCTAACAGGTAAAGCAGACAAACCAATCTTCCGTAATAGAGATTATCCTTCCTAAGATAAAAGAGACAATACTGAAAGGACCAGCTAAGATTGAATTAGCATTACAAGATTGAAAAGAAAATGTAAACTGTCAGGAATATATTTTAAAAGAGTGTTTATTTCAAATAAATTAAGGATTTTACGATTATCTTCTCTGAAACTGGCTTCATAAAGATAACAAAAGTTGTAATGTAAACGTGTTATTTGAAGTTGTTATATACTCTAGCGTTACACAATTTGTATTTACATACCCCCTTACTAATAAAGATTGTATAGCAGATGTATAGTTACACAGTGTTTTGTCACTTTCTTTTCAATGTCAAACTCAAATAGTTTGTAGTACAGAGAGTAACTATTGTGTAACTATACATCTGCTATCTTTATTTATACTTAGAACTCGAGTCTCGACCAGTGCTACGGCACTGGTTAGGTTAGGTTAGGTTATAATATTAAACTGGTGGTTTAGTTTTTTTATTTTTATTTTATTTAGTTATATTATTAAATTCAATTGGATTTTTTTTTTATAATTTTTGGTTTTATTACTTACTTAATGATACCTAAGTGTGTTAATAGATGCATAACATTTTTATTCAATAACTACAACAATTTAAAATTAATTTTTAATTGTTACTTCGTCTTCGTCTTTGTTTCATCAACAGCAGAATTCGAAAGATTGTTTTTAATTTTTGCTGATATTTATCACATAAAAATATAGGTAATACAAACAAATCAAAACATTTAGGATTTCTAAAGTTTCATAGTAAACGTGCTTAATACAAGAACGAACGCGAATGCGATACTTTTAGCTAAATCTCGAAACACAGAAGTTTAAAACTTTCTAGACATCTGTCGCAAGACGTTAAGTTATTAGCAATGATATACGTTTAATTTGGCATAAGATAGGGATACTTAAGCTTAATTAATTAAAACTTTAGTCGAAGAATCAACATTTTGTAAGGGTAACAGCTTATAGAGGAAAATTTCAGAATTTTAGAAGTTTCTCTAACCCTTTAAATTGTTAGCGTAGAATAACGCTTAAATTTCTAGTTTTAGGTTTAATTGTAAACAGAAAGTTTTTGTTATTTTACTACTTTACTAATCTAAGCAGATATTTTTCAAAGTTTTAAGAGTCTAATTTAAATATCTTAAATTAACGCTAGCTAGACAAAAGTTAATGATTGAATATTTAGTTACCTACTATCTTTTTTCTTATGTATACCTATGTACATGTTTATTTATAATTTATGCTTTTTATATTGGCAACCTGTATTTATTTTAGAGTTCAAAAGGAAAACTTAATATACAATTTTTGTATTCGGAGTTGCTAGTTGCTAGTATAAATAAAGATAAGCTTGTGCTTAAGTTTTGATGTGAACATTGATGTAAGTTTACACTCACAATTAAAAATTACGTTAAAGTTATGGAATCAACAAAAACTTTTTTAAATAAATACCGACATAGTGTTTATACGAATAAACGTTTATGTTCGGATTCCTACAACGGTGTAAGCATAGCAAAGCAACGAGAGGGACATTCCAAATGGAATGCTTTCGAAAAGAATCCGACTACAAATAGTGAGTAGCCGATATATCGGCACAATAGTCGACAGTTCGATTTGATTCGATTCGACCCTTTTGTCAGATGTCAGTCGGGCCGACCGTGACCAGCATTTATCGATGCTGAGTGCGTTTTCAAAATTAGAAACACATCCCGTAGCTTTTTAATTGGCTGTTTGTGAAGGAAAAGGAGTAATGTTTTTTCTCCTGCCTGATGCAAAATTCGAAGTGTTCTCAAAGTTATTGGCAATTAATAAGTCTGGCGAAAAAGCCAATTTACATGATCCGATTTAAAATGTCCAATTTAAGTTTTTGCTAAGCTAAGTTTTTGTTTAAGGATCCTATATAGATTATTTTAGTACGATATTAGACTGTAAAGAGATAAATTACATCAGATAAATCGTTTATGATTGGAAGGTGTGGGGCCAGGAATAGTACTTAAAATAGCATGAACCACAAATCCACAAAATGACTGAAATTATTAAATAAGGTTCACGTGATAGGCAGTGGATTTGAAGTTATATTTATATATTTTTTAAATACTTTTTTCCGAAAGTCCCATTTACGTATAAAGGACTTCACTGTATATTTCTAAGTAATCAAGGATATTATGCTAAGAAATTACTATTTTATACGATTAATTTAAATTCACCGATAAAATCTCATTTCAGAATGATACTAATGGTTATTGTTACAAAAAATATTATAATAGAGCGACATTCTTATGACGAGATCGTCAAACCAGTATGAAGAGATAAACTGATGTTATCTAGACTTTATACACACATTACGTATGTTTAAAAGACGAAAATTTAAAACCAGAATGTACCCAATTAAAGTTTCTTTATTATAAACAAATCATGTCATCACAATTCCTAATTATGAATTTAATTTTCATATTATTGTAAGTGAATGATTTGGGCAAAATGCTAGTTTTGGTGAGTTTGTTACTTTCAATGGAGAAAAAAACTGTTAACTTTAAAGTTCGTATTGTTAACTTTTTCAATTCGTGACAAACATAGAATTTTAGTACTTTACAACAATATATTTGAATTTTCGTTTTCTTCGTGAGTTAGTCATAATAGTAAAGCTGGAAAACTATGTTTTTTGATAGAATTCGAAGGATATTATTGATCAAAATTAGAAGCACCATCTAGCTGCGAATACTCACGTACCTTCTGTGTCCTTTGAAAACTTCATGGCGACATTTTATTTTATTTTATCGCGAGGTCTACAGCTCACGGAGCCACTAGTTTAGATTATTTGTAAATAAACCGTAATATAAGAATATATTATGATAGTTACCGCGTCCATCGTGGTGTGAGGTAGCTATAGCTAGTCACTCGATCTTTCATATCGCCAGGTCAAAACATTTCAACTAACGGGCAAAGCCCATTCTTAACTGCACAGTGAAAAAGAACTCGACGTATGTAGAAGTCTTAATTAAGTTGAAAGAAGACAAGTTATCTGGCTACTGATGAAAATGTTCCATCAATCATATTACGGTTGATTGATAATGCAACGTGAATTACTGATAGATCGTGCTGCCAAAGGAGGAATACTCATCTCAATTTATTTACATGTGTTTGTACGACTTGTTGATATCGCCAACGGTAGGCGATAGTTTTCTAATCGCAAATTCGGAAGATATTTTTTTGGATATGGCAGTAGGTCATTAGCACTTTTCAATTTCTGGTACATATAACATATGATAAACACAAAATGATGGTTATTCTTAATTTGAAACTTAATGCGAGACGTCGACATAAATTGCTTAAGTTGCAAATATATCGCAGGCTCTAAGTTGTATCCAAATTGTTTACTTACGGTATTTCTCTCTTAAAAAACAAATCAAATACAAAATAAGCTGCCGAACAAAACATTTAAGGCATAAAATCTTAAATACGTAGAAAATATTGTTTTTCTTTTAAAATCCTTCCGAGATTAAATTAAGTACCTACCTTCCTGATCTGTTTTGAACAAAATAACAGATTGTTATCCATCCAAGATGTTGATTTGCTTTTACTAAATAAGACAGATATTTTTTAATTTGATATTTATTTTATTATTTACCTGGGTCTTTTGTTTCAAGGTAAATATTTTATTAATATAAAACTATACCACCTCCATTTTAGTGATGTGCCACAGTACAATCGATGGAAGATACGCGCTAACGAAGCGTCGGATATGATTGAAAATCATCTTATAGGAATGATGTCCTAGACGGAAGGCACTATAAATCATGCCAAGACAGTAGCTCATACATCAATAAAGTCGATTACTTGATAACTGAACAGAAACACGGTCAGCGGTTGTTTTAATTCGGAACCGGTGTGCGAGCGAGAGATAATTAAAATAAAAGTTTCTTATAAATATTTCTATTAGTGAGCGGTTTGAACGAAAGCTCTGGTATTTTGATTGGCAGCTTGACCTTTGATGGGATAAGAGTACTTTTTTGGAAGTTAGTTATTTTTGACAATATTGTAAGAGTTTATAGGGAATAATTCTCGTTCTTGTCAGAAGGGGTTCAGTTTGTCCCGTCAAGCATTAAAAAAAATTAAAATTAAAATTAAAAATGTTTATTTCTTACAAAATTAGTACAAGCAATATTCTGAGGCTGGAACCAACCAAGTAGGTATTAATTATACCTGTATTAGGCGGCACCGCTCCTCCATAGCAAAAGGTACATATGTATGCAATTAAACTAATAAAACGAATTAACAAACATGCCTAAAAACTATTGAAATTATTAGGCCTACTTACATATATTTATTTATTTGTGTGTGTGTGTATGTGTGTGTGGGTGTGTATGTATGTGTGAGTGTGTGTGTGTACATGCATGTATTGTTTAAAAAGCATTTAAGTTATTTTGAGACTCATGGATTCTTGATTTTGACAACACTGTTTTATTTTATAAGATTAATGGATAACAAACAATGGGTATAATTATTTAGATAAAATAGCAACCAGGAGTTTATCATGCTTGTGATCACATGTCGTAGTGATTTAACCGCAATTTGAATAAGTTATATAGGTACTTCACTTTAACTTTAACCAGATATCACTTAGTTTTTTTCTACCTACTCATGATATTTTTAGGAAAACAGTTGGAAATATAAATATATTTCCAACTGTCGAGGCATGATTTAAAGCACGACCTTGGTTCTCATGAACTTCAACGTTTAAAAAAGCTCTTGATAATAAAAAGCACAATTACTTAATTAGAGATTTGTACGATAACCAAGCAGGTGTATCAAAGATCACGATTAAAGAACTGCCGGACATCAATTCGTTACAAATCCGACCATTTAGATACACCTCGTTGAGTCAAGGACTCTCAAACTCATTCTGTGTACAATAAAAGTGAAAAAATGAAACAAATTAACCGATTCAACCTGTTCTGAGGACCCCTAAAGAGTGGTTCTGTTAAAGTGAACTAATTTATACCCGACGGTATCATAAACAATATTGTGTGGCGGCAGTAAGATGCTTTTGAATACCTTCATGCTTTTTTATGTATAGGCCTAGACCTTAACTCGTCGCTGCGTTTGTGTTTTTGAGCATAATATTTGTAGTTTTTGTTGTGATAGATTTAACACTAATCTTTTCTAATATTTAATGAATCAAATATTGAGTGGTGCGGCAGGTGGATGGTTTTGAAAATATGCAGTACTGTTATGGCCAGTACCCATGGCTCTGTTTGTGTGAGTTTTTAAGTTATTTTTTTATGTAATAGATACTAAAGCGATGTCTTTAAAATATATATTTTTTAAATGAGAAACACTGAAACACTCGATTTGTAATTAAAACTTGTTTTCTAATAAAAAGTTCGTAATAATTCATTTAATTTGAAATAAAAACAGTTATCCCATTTCTTGTGAAACACGAATAAAGTACTGCAATAACTACCTATCGTAATTTCAATTGACAAAATATTCTATAACTTTTTGTCACAAAACATTTGAAGCGCGAACTATCAGATAGTAGAGCGACGCCATCAAGTTTTTCTTTTTTTTAAAATTTCGGTGCGACTCTTATTCGACGTTAACCGACAGAGGTAGCTTTTAAAAAGATGTCAGCTCGTAAAACAGCGTTTGTCCTCAAGATAACACGACGGCATGTTTATACCGCTACCCGCTGCGTCCATATATGATTCGCATAAACGTCACATCCCATTTGAAATTATTATGTGTGTATGTTTTTATTCTTTTGCATTTATGGAAATTGCAGACGTTAAACTCGCACGTTCTTATTAAATCTCTCTGAATGTTTTTATTGCAGTAACATCTTTAGAATTGGTTTTCTCGTTTGGTGTAAAGTATGTGAAATATATTTTAGAAGCGGAATTGTGTTAAGCTATCCTGTTTTGTGTTATCTTTTTTCTTGGTGGAAATTATTTCTGTATCTTTTGACTAGACAAAAGCAGAGCGAGTTTAATTAACCACTTTTAAGGCTTCGTCGCTTAATTAATGGTTTTACTGTTCAACGAGACTATTACAAGAAATTAATTAAATAACCATTATTAAACAGAAAATGTTATTCTATGTTGCTTCCATCATTTTTAATATTTTCTGGTCGACAATTTGAGTTGGTTATTATTTAATTAAAAATACTTGTATGCTTTTTTCTTTTTTTTCTTTGTTCTGTGGTATGTCCTAATACAACGCAAACAATCATCACCTGAATTAACGACGTCACCATAGCGTACCGATGACGCGACGCGATTATCGCGCAAATGCCAATTAGGACACCTATTCGACATCAGTATGTTTGATCACGGATTCGTACAAATTTAGTTAGTTCGCGCGAATAGACTTCAAAAATTTTAGACGCGCGACCGCAATGCGCGAATGCCAATTAGGATACCTATTTGATATCAGTATGTTTGATCGCGGATTCAGACGACTAAAATTCGCGCGAACTTGCAATGATCGCGTAGATGCATTCTATTAGGAGGAACCCTCAGACAATAACTGCTAGACGAAAATTTTCTTCAACACACCCAAAGATATTTAAACACCCATTCCACACAGCTACTTAACGCATCTAAAGGTTGTATACGGTACATATAAATTAGTTTCCGTTGGCGCCCGTTATTAAAAAGGTCCTACTCTGAGCACAATATTCGATTTCGTTTGCCAGTGGGGGGCTCGACGGTTTCAATCGTTGCGACAATTAATCACAGTATAGCTATGTCATCCGGCTTCAAACGAAAACATGGCGGACGAATCATTTGTAACACTTCGTTTTTTAACCTTTTTGCGTGTATCGTTTAATGTGCTGTTGCGATTCTGTTCACGATTGTACCGCTAAGTTCAAAGTTATCGATAGCTATTTTTATGGAAAAAACTGCTATGAAATGTCACTTAGTTACTTACTTATAATAATAGTTTTGACAAAAAATGTTAACTGTCAGCGATTTAAACTCAAATTGGAGCATAATATAATATTGGGTTGGGAAACAACACACAGAAATTCATATGGACAATACATTGGTTGGCTATTTTTTTAGAGATGAAAACCAAAATAATAGCAAAACAAAACGTTTCACTATTTTTGCATTTTTGGTAGCATTTCGTTGTATTGTAATAAAATAAAAACATCAGTTTTACTTTCGACGAAAATATTTTTTTATTTTAGGCTTCCCAACGATTGCGTAACAGGAGTCCAATATAATTAAATTTCCAATGAATCTCTATTCACAAGTAAAATTAAAATAATGATCACATTATAGCTTGCCAAATTGATAATAGGCTTATTTAATGAGAGGCACAAAACAACCTACATCTGAATATTTCAGTTCATTTGTCATTCCGTCGACATCACACAGCGTAGCTAATCCAGTAGATCTTTGGGTTAATTTACAATGCTTTTTTTTTACCAATTGACTATAAGAAAATAATAAGCTCACGTTGTTTGATACGAATTAGATGACAATTGTATATTTGGTTCAGTTTTTTGATTAAATTTGGTTACCTAAATAAGCAATAAGCTTCTTTGTTTGCAAATAAAAAAGGAAACACTGTCGGTGTTATTACAAAAGATTTTTAAACACTTGTTGAACTTAGACACTGTTTAAATGTGATGCTGTCACTTTTATGTCAATTTTGTTTGAAAGAGACAGCATCATATTTAAACAGTGTCTAAGGTCTTTAACAATCTTTTGTAATAACACCGCAAGTGATTTAGGTTCAGATCTCAGACTATTATACTTTCTGCAGCTCACCAGTTTTTATAGGCAACATAAGGCATCATTGACTTCACAGAAACCCAAATTATGAACTAACATGAGTTTATGTATACCTTAAATTCAGGAACTTTAAAGTGTGCCAGTGTTTTGTTTCAGCAATTATAAATAAAACACAAAATAACAATGTTCAGTCAATAAATCGGAGTTTTACACAGAGAACCCTAGACGGTGGTCTTAACATTGTGTATTGGACACGAGGCGTGGCGTCAGAACATAAAAGGGTAAAGGCGCATGCGTTTGAATGCCATTAAGTAACCTGAGCTCTAGCTAATCAAAGAGGTAAAACAGGAATTTATTGTGTGCACTGTTCCTTGGCAAGTTTATTGTACGGTGTATTGACGGTAGCAATTACTCAACTCGCGATATAAACTCAGATTTACCTCTACGGGTACAGTAGGTGCTACTGGCCTAGGTACGTAATTATAAACGAACACATTGCTTGAATTAACTCAAACAATGTCTCTCTTAATATTAAAATTTGGCACTGAAATGAAAAATATAAATATAGAGTTGTTTATGAATACTATTATATTGTATTATTCCAGTCAGTTATTTTGATAGTTTTGATTTTTCTCACACCATACACTTAACTTTGTAAGGTATAAAGGATATTGATTGATTCCTTGCTTGTGAATAGATAAGATCATGACTAATAAAAAATAAGCTATTGAAGAATGATTTTATCTGTAAATACTGTCAAAATTAATTCAACATTATTTAAGTCCCCTTTTCCCTCATACTCTATTGAAATCAATAGTGAAGCAAATGATTAAAAGACGCAATTGCGTCCTAATTAAGGCGTGAGCACAAAAAAGTTTCTGACGAAATTAGCCGACAACGGGTTGCCACAAAGTCCGAGATTACGCGATAATCGGGAGACAAAGAAATTCGTCAAAGGCAAAGGATAGCAGTTAACAGTTTTAATTTTAAAGTTTCCCCGTTTCGCTCAAGCTCGCAACGTTTAATTTCCGGCGGAGAAATTATCAGGAAGAACTAAGCTGTTGGAGGCTTTAAAAACAGTGTGAAAGTAGCGGCCGACTTTAACTATACCTACCTGTCAACTTTTTGCTGTTGAGTTGATACAGTTTATAGGAAAACCTTTTTTTTTATTTATTTATAGTTATACATTACATGTTTTCACATTTTTATATCTCGCCAAACTGCAGTGCAGTTTGTTGGCAAGTTCACACCCATTTTTTACATAATGTATAGTTACATAAATCAAAAACTTTAAGTCTATACTTTTTTTTATTTTTTCTTAAAAAGTATATCCTATTATAAATACTTCGCAGTACATATTTATTAGTTCTTTTACCGTAATAATTTTTGACCTTAGATATTTATTTTCCCTTAACCTTCTTGTATTATATTTATTCATTACTTTAGAAACACACTCGATACTTAATTAAATTGAATAACCTTCAGCACGTTAATACTAACTTTACTAACTTTATACTAACGTAATATTAAGTTATATTTACTAACAATATTGTTTATACATATATTATGTTTTAGTTACAAGGTATGCATCTATGAGCCATTGTTGCCTGATTATAAATAAATAAATAAAAAAATACTGACTGACTAATACTGATTGAGTACCTACTGATATGGCCATTTTAGACGATTGCCATTTTGATGTTTAGACGTTTTCTGATGAAATTTGGCACACATATACTTAAGCTTACTAATTATCTTTCATAATACGAAAGTGGTAAAATAACCTAAATAATTTATTGCTTATACACACAAAAGTAGTGCCGTAAACAGTAAACAAAGAGCAACACCTAATTATTAGTTAAATGAGGTGCGCGCAAGCATACTTTACTGGAATAAATCCAAATAAGCAATTTTCCCGCTCACTATCTAGAATGAGCTTCTCGGGAGGAGCAGTAAACTGAGCTCGGATCCCAAACTTTACTGTGCGGCTTACTCCAACTTCTTTATAGCGCTATTGGAAAGTGCATACACTCCAATTTTCTTTTAACAACAAAAATTATCACCTTAAAATTCACTTCGGGAATTTCGCGCGCCTTTATTGACTCCAACGTTGCGTTTTTACATTAAAATTTACAGCTTATAACCATCGTTTTAAATTGGACAACTGATCTCCGTTAAATTATAATAAAATAACTGTGCTTTAAAATGTGAAGTAACTTATTTAAAAACACGAAATATTATTGTCCAAGTTTTTTTATTTATTTTTCATTCACACTAAATTAATACAACAGTTTTGCATTTCAAAAATGTTATTCCGCGATGTTCGCAATTTCCGCAAAACTCATAACGATTCTTTTGTTGCAAATAAAGCAATATCAATTTCCAATGCACAAAGCTGTGAATGTGAAAATTGAAAACATGCGAGTTCATCAATAGATCACAAACTAGAATAGCTCCTTACTCGATTGCAACGAACCAAGCCAGATTTGTGCTCGTGAGAAGAAAAAACGAAATTACAGTCAATTTGTTGCGATATCCTTATGGGAAGGCAATCCTCTTACGTGTAGAGTTATGTAGAGAGCCGGCCAGCGTAACCAACAAACGGGTATTAAGGAACGGTACGGATTTAGGATCGTAGATTTTCGTTCCGAAATCCTGTTAGGGAGTTACTTTACTTTTTATTTAGACGAATATCGAAATTCTTGTTGCTACCGAACGTATTTTTTTGTTTACTCAATAAAATCGAGTTCGAAGAAGCTTAACAGTTGATTTTGAATTTTATTATTATTACATTACGTCTATTGAATTTCCTTTCTGTACCGATTAAAGCCTTCTAAATAATTATTAATTAATGGTGTTTCTTTAATGTTGCTTCTTATTATATTTTCTGCAAAATCCGCCTCTCCAGTCTTGTGGTTCACCCATCCGTGTAAGACGCAGGGGTCCCGGGTTCGATTCCCAGGGGGGGGGGGGGTCAATTTGCATTCGGTTTGGTTGGAGGTAGGGCTTGTTTCAAGTCCGCCCGGCTAGCTGCCACTATCTTACCTAAGTCTGACGCCATAACAACGATTTAAAAATTGTTGTATTCCGACAGTTAGAGGTAAAATAGCCAGTTCCTCAGTGATGAGGATTCTGGATGTAGTGCGATTGCACCCGGCCTTATCATCATTTAACATCAGGTGAGGTGACGGCCAAGCACTATCCAGTTAAGCATTAAAAAATCATTTCATAGAACCGTCAAAGTAATATCCATATTATAGGCTTTATTTCAATACCGTGTAAAGCTTATTTTTTGCTTGCTGGGTCCAAACTCATAAGTTTATTAAAACCTCAATTTGTAATAATTACCTTACACAGATATTTATGCAGTACCTATCTGTGACCCTTGAGAAGTTTTTAAGTATAATAGTTATAAAAACATACAATATTATTTTATTAAAATATCGCCACCTTATTCCGTCTCTGATAGTGCGAGCGAACCTAATGACTACCTCGGAGAGCGCAAAAGTTTTTCGCTTTGCTCGAGTCTGTTCTATCTAAATAGGGTGGTTATTACAGGTGATGGCCGCTAGATTTTGACTTGACGCCAAATCATCGTGATTTACTACCAAGATTGATCTATTAAAATATTGTTTAGTAGTAGTAGAGTTAAGTCAAGCTCAATCAGTAGAGTCACTCAATGTTAATAGAGTCTTTTGGCCACTGATGTCCCGAGTTATATTTCCTGCATATTCCTGTTTGGGTAGTCCTAAGTCCGCGGAACTAGCTATATATTTAGTTAAGACACATAAAAAGAACATCTTTTAACATAAAAGAGACATAATCTTAAAAGGGAGATATCACCAAAGATGGTGATTTTAAAGAAGACTTTAACGTGTCTTCTGAATCTAAGAGTTACCCCTACTGCCAAGCTGGTCATTCTACCAATCTTTATGTTGTGTGTCCAAAGTTGCTATACACCGTTATTTTTAAGTATATCTAAAAATGAAATGGGGATTTCAGACCACGTATATGAACAACTTTTACTATGGGGCCAAGCATGGAATCTCTAATTTTTAGATATACTTAAAAAAAATGTATAATTGGTGTATAATTCTGCCTCCTTAGCATGACTACCACGATATTATATCGCGTGATATAGCGTTTTATCGACAGTCAACTGCCAAATCTGTTGTCTTCTGACAGGTTCGATCAGATCCGCTATATCATACATATCTCACGGTGATCATGATGGGGGGTTGACTGTAGATTTGAGCTAAATATATTTAAAATAAGCTTTGTATTAAACTAGGACTAAATCTGTACTGCTGGTAGATTGTCTTTTAAATGGTGGTGACACAAAATCAGCTCAAAACTTTCAAAGATCTTAACAAAATGCGCGTCTTTGTTTCCAAATAAATCACTCCAACCCCCATAGTTCACGCCGAATAAATACAGCACAGAAACTAGATTAAAGTTAACATAAAGCGTAGTAAGTGAATGCGGTAACTCGAGAGCAGCCAGACAATGCAGGCTCCCTTATTGCAAGGTCTTAAATTGTGCTGTGGTTTCAATGCATGCCAGTGACGTTAAATTATTGTCCCCAAGCCATGTTACACTGCCTATGCAGGCTCTCACGTGTGCACTAGGCTTATAGCCGAAGTGTGTTTATGTGGATCTATTAAGACTAGTCGTTTGGTTCAGAATGTTAGATGAAGATTGAAAAGGTGGAATTTAGTCGCTTTTGTAATGCGTTTGACGTATTAAACGCCAGGCAAAGGAATTACATCACTCTAATATTTAAAGTAACTAATATAATAGTTTTGTTAAGTTTTGACTGTTTATTGAACAAAAGAATATCGAAAGAGACCTCAAGAAAGCCCAATTGACTGAACTGACAGCCACTGATCGTACTACCTGGTGCAGAAAAGTAAGAAAACCCGACCCCAAATAATGAGATAAAGAGAAGAAGAAGAATTTGTGACTGTTCATTAAAGTATTTTTATATTCAACATGTACATTTTCGCAATAAAGTAATAACTAATATCGTGCATAAAAGAAGGAAACTTAACGAAAGCCAAGATCAAAGGTCCACGCAATTACTGGACGTTTTGTACCAAATTCGTTATGTGGTACAGTTATTTCGGCATATGATTTGTGATTATTATGGTATCATTTTAGTAGACGCGAGAGCAAGTGCATACATAGTTATTACGCGTCTGAACAAAGATTTATTGCCGGACGCTACTCAAAATTTATGATGCTACGACCGATTTCTCTAAGCAGTAAGAGCTGTTTTCGTATGCCTTTTAATTTTTCTACGAGTAAAAACAACGTGGTCACACCCAAATCGTGGACGATCATAGATCGTATAGACATTTGCATGTTATTTGAGCTGTCATTATCTCAACGTATTGTGAAAATTGTTCATAATAACACTTTCTAATTTCGTTCTTTATACTTATTTGATTTGCTATTTTCATAATTGCTGAGTACGCTAACTTTATTGAATAAGCTATAGTATTTATTTCTTACTCAACTCGTGCATATGTTTTTTTGCACTATAATCTTTAGAAACTCTTTTATGTAGTTGTTAAACTATTATGAATAGGCAAAGTGTATATTTACTAACAAATTCTATCAAAGTAGGTACTTAATAGAAGGTGTTCTGTGTTTTTAATACAACAAGTAATTTAGAATAGTCGTCCTACTAAAGTATTTCAAGTGCGTCAGTACAATAGAATGGAAAAAAATAACCTTATAATAGTTACAGTGCTAAAACAGCGTAGCACACCATTAATATATCGAAGATAAACTGCTGCTAAAATTTCAAATGTTTTAGAAACCTATTTGAAAGATACCTGTAGCAGGTACTTTAGTGCCTCATTTAGAATTAATTGAACATTTGAGAGATGGATGTCAGCAATAATCGAAATTCCACAGGCTTCCTCACCAAACGAATTAAACAATCGATTAAATCGTTCACTTAATTACCGAATTAATGTTGGTTACGAGTGTGCGCAGTAACTTACCGCAAGCATGCAGCCTAAAACGGAAACCATTTTGCAATTAAACGATTCGAAATGCATTGATTTGTGTTTATTTAATGGCTGTAGTATTTATTTTCAAGAAATTTCATTCAAACTATTAGTACCTAATAACTTTTAAGGCTATAGTTAGAAGCACTTAATAGCTGATGAACTCGCTATTGAACTTTTAACAGCACTTAAAGTTACCTGTATTGTGTTGTGAGGACCTTTAATTGCTTACCTACTGCTATACCTATTATTTGTTATTATCGTTTGTTACTGTTGGTCTTCCTATAAAAAATAAAATATTTAAAACAATGTTATTGCATTGACTTTGTTATTTTGGCAAAGGATTATACGCAACGTTATTGAAAATGCACGATAAGTTGGCCATCATAAATCAGCCATAAGTTGCCCACGGCTGGGCATAGGCCTCCCCAAGAATTTCCTCAGCCATCTGTTCTGCGCTGCTCGTAGCCAGTGGCTTCCCGCGACCGTCACCAGATCGTCGGTCCAGCGGTCCTTGTCGGAAGTCTAATACAGCTAGCCAGCCAGCCCCTAGAATGACCACCGAAAGCGATATGATATAGCGATTTATCACGTTTAACTGTCAAAAGACAATGGAATTTGACAGTTGAGTGTCGATAAAACTCTATAATCACGCGATATACAGGGTGTATTTGTAACCACTCTCGAAATTTTAAGGATGTGTTCAGTCCATGAAACTGAACAACTTTCTCCATGAAACATGTGTCGAAATACGCCAAAAAAAATTGGTACAATACTAAACTGATCACGTGATCTCTTTGATTTGTATGAAAAGTCTTTTTTTTACATATTTGACCCAATGTTTCATGGAGAAAGTTATTCAGTTTCATGGACTGAACACATCCTTAAAATTTGGAGAGTGGTTACAAATACACCTTGTATATCGTGATGCAGTGGTCATGCAAAGGGGGCTTAGAACAAGCCTTACAAACCATAAATTGAATACAAATGTGTCACACAAGAATCGAACTAGAGACCAATACTAAGACTGGTGGCTAAAATTAGAGGAAGAAAACACGAGTGAGAAGTGCATTCAAATTAGACCAAAAATTATATTGGTCTTTAGTATGAATAAAGCTTATTATTTTATTAACTTTCCTTTCATAATTACATCGATTAAAAACTGCGAGAGGCGGACACGTAATTAAGTTTCGAAAGATAATCGGTGATAAGTAGATCACACTTTAAAAAGTCCCGTTACCTTCAGCTAATTGCATCGAAGTCACGTTTTTACAAATTGATTAATTAAATTATGATCATTACCTGTATCATGTCAATTCAAATTGCAGCACATGCAGATTCTTTTAGCAAGTCAAACAAATACATTAGACCTGATCAGGATAACGTTTACTCTTGAAGAACTTAATTCTAACCATATTTACCAAGTCATAGAGATCTGCAGGCCTATTACGTAAAAAGAATGGCGATAATCAGACACAATTCGGCGTTCAATTTCGGGAGTTAATACAGTGTCACGGAGTGATACGAACATTAGTCGCTTATCGCGATTATTTTTACGTAATGGACCTGCGGGAATTTTAACAAATTATTAGAAAAAAAAGACACTTTGTCAAAAATCAAAATCCTCCGGAGTATTGACCAGTCAAATCTTTGCCTCTCTGGAAAGTTAAGACTTTTGTTTGGTATGGTAAAACAACGCGTTTGTGAAAGTATTAAAATTGTCTAACTGTGCTATCAAATTATTATTTTTAGCTCAAAAAGGCAGTTGATAAAGTACAAAAACAAACAGCAACACAATACAGTGATCTCATCCAAATAATTTTAATTAACGCGAGCGCATTCCTTGGGCCACAACGTCGCAAATGAAAGCGCAGTTCCAACGTGTGCCTTGCAACTATTGTCTTTGTTGTGCAACAAGAGCTATACTTTCCGTAATTAAGATCGAACTCGCTCGAACCAATAAAGGTTTTGAGCGTAAAACGTTTCGACCTTAGTCCGAACGACGTCGTAACTCTCGCAATTAAGTCGAATTAAAAATAAAGAAAGCCCCGGCTGTTGATTAAACGCCATCTCGCGGGTCTCCATCAATAACAACAGTTTAATTAAAACACTTTTATACCCCGCCTGAATGGCTAGTCACGGCTTTTAATCTGCCCTTTTTTCCTTTTATGCTCTTTAATTTTTGCTTAATAGAGTCCATATTGGCTATCGGATCCTGAAACAAAGGGCTAACTTCCAATGCTTTCTTAGCGAAGTAAAATGCATCTTTTATGTTTTAAAACTCATACGCTAGGTTATTTAAAGTTTTAATTAAAAGCTCGATTGGTATGCCTATGTTTTTTTGGACATTTTAAATTTACTTTCCCATTTTATGAAAGGATATCAATCAATTAATTTGAAATTTGAACCAAAAGTGTGTAGATATCAAAGTTTATTACTGGCAAGAGTACGAGTTTAACAAATACCTTCAGAATATAATCATTATTTTTAGCTTTAACTAAACCCATGACACATGATCGCAATTCAAGTAATTACAACTAAAGTTAATTAAGTGGTAATCTTCGTTATTCATCTCCAATTATCATAAAATACACATTAATACAAACTAATTTGGCATGAGAACATTAACTTGATAACAGTATAATTTAAGCGATCTTTCTGTAGTTGAAAATAGAGGGTTGGGCCAGATAAAACGTATCTTTGAATTACAATACAGAGTAATATAATCATAATTTAATACGTTATTGCGTTAAGCTTAATGAACTACATGACAATATTAATATTTAATTATTACAAATTATAATCATACATAATTTAAAAAAAATATATTTAGTAATTTATTACCCTGTAACTGAATTCAAATAGTTTAATTTACCAACTTACTCACTATAATGTCACAGACAGACGATATCTTTACAGCAGCTATTTAGTTTAAAAACAGCATGAATTATTAAATAAAAAAATAAAAAAAATATTATTCCAAAATTATTTATTTTGAAATACTCTTGAATTAATTTACTATAAACAGAAAATACACAAATACGTTTTTACTTTTCAGATAAGATGGTAACATTAGAAATAGACTAGTTTATTTTCATACAAAAACGGTACCTAATAACATTTTGTGTAGCTGACAGATAAATATGAAGTTATTTTAATGTTTATACGATTTAAATAACTCTTTTCATGCAATTTATTTATGTGTGACTGGTAAATGCAATTTTTTTTATCAAATCATAACTATGAATAAATAACTGTAAAAAGTTTGCATTATTATTTATTTTAGTTCACAATAGTATTAGTTTTCATTAGTTATGTGGTTTAGTTTAGGTCGGCGTAATCAGGCATCTGACTTATCATTCCACCTCAAATCAGGTCATGATGTTTGGTAGTTTTGGTTGGTGGTAGGCCTTATTCCAAGTCCGCCTGGCTGGCTACCACCATCTTACTTAAGTCTGACGCCATAACAAAATTTAAAAAATGTTTTTTGCTGCAGTTGGAGGTAAGATAGCCAGTTCCTCAGTGATGAGGATTCCGGGTGTAGTGCGCTTCCACCTTCGGACTTATCGACACTTTACATCAGGTGAGGTGGAGGCCAAGCACTATCTCGTTGCGTATTAAAAAAAAATAACATAGATTATGAAAAAAAAACGTTTTTAGACAGAGAAATACGCCACCACTATTTCCGCTCGTTTATGATTCGTAAATTACGTTAACGTTACGTTAACATTTTCCCCAGCCACAAATTAGACTGTAAGCGCATGATTTAAATCTAAAAACATCATTTCAGTGATTCCAAGTCGACCTTAAAATTTACATTGCTTTAATTAAATGAACGACACCATAAATTTTGTTGGGAACATTTTAAATGTATAATTTGACATGCATTGTGGAGCGTGAGATAACGTCCTCAGTACCGGGATATTTTATTGTTATTGACGTTGGAAAAGATAAAATTTTCGAATAAGTGGACCCGCTCAATGTTAGCAACAAATGAAATTGATAAGGAAAATTTTATTGCAGGATGTAGGTACAAACAAAAATGACCGAATAAAAAAATACTTCATTGTCACCCTCATAAATGTGAAAGACTCGGATAATACAATCGAATGTAGTAATTCTTTTTAACGAGAAAATTAATCATTAAAAAAATAAATAAAAAAAACATACCCAATTCATAAGTTACAGTGCAACTCACAACTAATTACAAAACGGTTTTTTTTTAAGTTTAATTTCTGATCTTCATGCACTCTGTCATAGTTGAAAGCTGCAGTGTCAAAGTATGTTAAGTCTTCACCAATGGTCTTCACGTAGGTAGGTAAGCATTTTATAAATGTTATTTGAGTTTCACGTGCTCGAGATATGACGTGCGACCTACTCGTACCCTGTTATACATTATATGAGTTGTGAGACAAATGTAGAAATAGGCTGGATAAGACTAAATATTTTATTATTATTTTCCCAGAATATCTTCGTTTGTTCATTAGTTAAATATCTAAACACTATTATTTAATCTCTGTCGAACTGTATCCCTTTTCCTCATTTTGGTACAAGCACAGATTGTATCTTAAAAAAACAAAAAACCGACTTCAAAAAACCTCTCAAAAGCAAGAAATAATATTCGTAATAATAAAAATACGTCTATTGAAGTCGGGTGGGGCTGGAGTACAAATTCCTTTTTTTTATTCTAAAAGTTTTTTATTTTTTTAATTTTAGTGTAGGTACCTTGTAGGAAGGGGAATATTATATATGTAGAAAAATCGGCTCAGCCAAACGTAAGATAATCGTGGAGAAACATACTTAAATACGGGTCAAACTGAGAACCTCCTTTTTTAAGTCGGTTAAATAACTACACTTAAGATATCCCTCTTCCAACAAAAAATATATTATCTTATTCAGTTCATAAACAAAGAAGTAATACGACCAATCATCGAGGTAATTCACACAAAATCATACTATTTTCGTGCTTTTTTCAAAATTACATGAAAAGTCAGTACTTTTGAAAAATTTTTTAAAATTTGGAAATCGGTTCAGTACCGATTTCCAAATTTTAAAAAATGGGACCAACTTGGGAGTGTACCTAATGTAACAACGTTTGAATCATTTCAATCGGTCCAGCCGTCTTCGAGTAATCGGTGGACATACACAAAAAAAAAATATATACAGACGAACATAGAACCTCCTCCGTTTTTGGAAGTCAGTTAAATAGGAAGATATGGACAGTCCATAATGGACTGGACCATACATACTGGTGGTGATTTCCAATTTGTTCTTCTACAGGGTGAAAGCGAAAACAGTCTACAAATTATGGGGTGTGTGTGGCTTAGACCGTCAAACTGAACAACTTTGTCTATGGGACCAACATAATCAGAGCAAAAAAAAAAATCTGCTGTTCCATAAATTTTTAGTAGATATTGAAGTTTTCTATGGAACAGCTGATTATTTTTTGCTCTGATTAAGTTAGTCCTGTAGACATAGTTGTTCAGTTTGATGGTCTTAGCCACACTACATTTGTCGAGTGTTCAAAAAATCACCCTGTAGAATTCTAGACAAGGCCGGCCAATCTCATGCACGCGGGCCACGAAGTTGCCCGCCAAGGCATTTGAATTTGCCCACCAGCGATCGGCACGCGGTGGCACCGGAAAGTTGTGGCCGCAATCTTAAAAACAAAAAACCGACTTCAAAAAACCTGCCTCTAAAAAAAGTAAGAAATAATATACAAATCATTAGATACGCATTATCATTGTTATAATAAAACACGTCTATTAAAGTCGGGTGGGGCTGGAGTACATATTCCCTTTTTTTATTCTAAAAGCCCCATCCGACTTCAATTGACGTGTTTTATTATAACAATGATAATGCGTATCTAATGATTTGTATATTATTTCTTACTTTTTTTAGAGGCAGGTTTTTTGAAGTCGGTTTTTTTGTTTTTTAAACAATTTTTTTATTTTTTTATTTTTAGTGTTAGTAAGTCTTCCGTATTTGGTAGACTTTAGTTTATTTATATTATCTTATCCAGTAACTATATTATCTAGGTAGATAAAACATGGGTAGACCCAAAGTTATTATTTTTTTAATTTAACTTTTTTGTGTAAGTATGGTATATTTAGCGACGATATTATCTAAGTTACAATAGTCAATAGCTCATCACCTTTTACAAAATACTGGTTTTCCCGACGCAGGGGTGTTAGTTCTTGAGGAGTTCTCCTGGTACTTCACTATCAGCTCCACTTCACCATATGCATTATGACGAACAACATAAATAGCCTAGCAACCGTATTAAAGTAATCGTATCGCACCAGTGAGATACTTAGTTTAGTACCTATTGAATAGTTCCGGTGATCATCTATGGTCTTCATCATCAGTTCCACTTCACCAAAATGGTATTCGAAAGCAAATGCACGAGTTACTTAAGAAAATACCAAAATCGCTATAGGTGTGCCTATAATATTTGAAGAGTTCCCTTGATTTCTCCAGGATCCCATCATCAGATCGTGATCTTATGACAATGGGACCAATCTGTAACTATATGCTTTCAAACAAAAAAATATTTTTTAAAATCGGTTTGAGATTGACAAAGTTATGTTAAAACATACATAAAAAAAAATACCGTCGACTTGAGAACCTCCTCCTTTTTTTGAAGTCGGTTAAAAAAATGGTTCTAGATGCTAACTCAACTATGTACTATATTATTCAAATCTCAATGATTATGGACGATACTGGGGCTAAGAACTTAAAAATAATTAACTGTTCTTTCTCTGTAATCCAGCAGAGCCGAGCCGAGTATTACATACAAGAAAAAATATTCCGTTTTTTTAAAGAAAAAAAATGTTAAAAATTCTTAGAGTAAATTATATCTTTTTATTTTATTATTATTTATATTGAAATACATTTACGAGTTTGGCATTAAACACGCTTTCTTACTGTCAGTATCCAAACAATTATTAAATATTTATATTCCATACTATGCCTTTCGTTTATACTACTCCTTGAAAACTTTGAAACTTCATTTTTAAGGTAGTTTTAAAAAATAGCTCTCGTGTCGGCTGCAAACGTTTGTTGAAAAGAGTTCTAGACACGATTCCACGTTGAGAGCTAAAAATGTTAAAAAAGACTGTGCTGGCTGATTTTATCACCTTCAAAGTTTTGTAACTTTATTTGTTTACAAACTAAAAATGACAGATAAAAATATTGTTCACCGTTCAGTTAAGTACAAAATATTCTACACGATCTTCTTCTTGTATCTAGGTATATAAATATAGAGGAGTTCGGTGGCGCAGTGGTTTAGCGCCTGGCCCAGCGATTGCGGAAGTTAAGCAACGTTCGCAAAGGTCGGTCATGGGATGGGTGACCAAAAATGTATTATCTCGAGCCCCTCCGTGCTTCGGAAGGCACGTTAAGCCGTTGGTCCCGGCTGCATTTGCAGTCGTAAACACCAACAAATCCGCATTGGGCCCGCGTGGTGGATTATGGCCCATCCTCCTTACCACCCATAAGGAAGGCCTGTGCCCCAGCACACACATCAAAAATGGCTGATGGACATATAAATATAAATAAAAGTGAATTTAAGTATGTTTGTCTTTTATGTGCTCCGGAACTATTAATCCGATTGTGATGAAACTTAAATAAGTTGTTCTGTGTACGCCCGCGAAGTTTCCAAAAAAGTACCTAGGTTCCAAAATGAATGTTTAACATAGTTATATACCTACTAATGTGTCCATAGGAATAGTCCTAAACCTTTTATGTTACGTGGCATTGCTAAAACACGCCGGGTTCTGCTAGTTACAAGTACAGTCAAATATAAAAGATTGAATTTAAATCGAGTTATTTTTTCGTGAATTTATTTCAAACGTCTATTTTCGTTGTACACGAAAAGTCACGGACAGCCCTTTGCTTCCTATTGGAAGTCCTCAAAAGCCTACGAATTTGGAATTGGGCATGCTTGTTTGAGTTGGATTCTCAATGCTCGTTTAAAAAGGATTTGTCGAAATACTTTTGGAATTTACGATAAGTTCTGAAGCGCTTGAGAGTTGTTTGTTAAGTTAAATTGACTTTGTTTATTTTTATATGTTATAAGACGTCATTAATTGCTTTGTATACTAAATTTAATTATAATAATAATTTTTATTTTCAATTTGAACTCAAAAAAACATCACTCCAATCAACAACCAAAATAATGTAGAAGTACAGTGCAATGAGTAAGTGCTTGTAATTTATTACATAAAACCTCCTCCTTTTTTGGAAGTCGGTTAAAAATTTACTTTTTATATACCTATATATTTTTTACTTTTTATACAAAGAAAGGAGTTCTGGGAAGATGTACGCAATACCAGAGCTATTAACATAGTTATCATGTTTGTTAATTTTAACAAAGAATAATTTATCCAAACCACATAGACACCACAACCAAAAATTCCAACTATAAGTACCTACCAAGATTTATATTCAAACTTAAAAAACTTTTGCATACATTTTCTACTAACGAACTCAATTATAAATAAAACCATAACTAAATCCAATTACTTTGAATTCAGACGAACCAAATAAGGCTGACGATAGAAATGATTGATGTCAATGATCAGGGGCCTAATCGCGCTAATTTTCAACGATAAAACCAAAGCTAAATCGTTACCGTTTCAGTTTCGTTTACAGAAAAATACTCGCTTTAGTTTTGTTAAAATTGTTGAATACCCCTAAGGAGTCTAGAATTACAATCTGGGACAATTTAAGTGAAAATTATAAAGCTAAACCAAAGATTTTTAGGTAAATATAACCTAATGACAACGTAACGTTTTTGGTTTTATCGTTAAAAATTACCGCGATTGAGCTCCAGACGTATTATAAACATAGTAGTGGGTGTATTTTAGAAGTTCTATCATTGTATATAATTGGACTGCTAAATAACAAATCGGTCAAACTTATTTCAGCTAAGCAATAATGAAAAGTCACATTATTGACTGTTATTGATAGCATAGTATACGTAATAATAATAATTATATGCTGATAGTTAGCATTACTATGTTCTTCATTGTATCTTTAATAAATAAATTAAATATCACACGATTTTTTTAATAAATGTCTAATTCTCTTCTACAGAACAAAAACCACGAAGATAAATTCATGCATCTGAATTCAGTACCTTTACTTAAACCATTTAATATTTAAGCAATAAAAAATATCAAGACATTTCTATATCACTAATATATGGGAAATAATTACGAATTAAACTCTACATTAAATATGCCAGCAAAATAAACATTCTAATACAGTTTTGGACAAATTATATATACGAAGCAATAACATCCAATAATCCAACATTTAAAGCGCTTACTAAGCGTTACTAACTTCTCGAATCACATCAAGTATCGCAAATAAGTAATAACATTTAGCATATTACTGCAAGAAACTCGGTACCGCGACTAAATTAGACGTATTCGTGCGTTAGGCAATTCATAATATTAACGCGTTATGGGTACAAATAGGAACAAACTTGAATAAACCCTTACTAAGGTTCTGCGGTGAATATAATAATTGTGATGTTTCAAAAGTGATAAATTTATAATCCTACTAATATTACTAATGTAAACGTTTGTGGGTTTGGATGTTTGTTCCTCAATCACGCCAAAACGGCTGAACAGATTTGGATGAAATTTGACACACCTAGATTAAAACATGACAAACACTCAGTGTCTCAAGACGAAAGTCTATGAACAGTGTGTGTTGCCAGTGATGACTTACGGCAGTGAAACGTGGTCGCTAACTATCGTCGTGGAGATCCTTAGGGGAGGCCCAGCAGTGGGTGTCGTGCGGCTGATATGATGATGATGATGATGATTAAAACATAGGATACTTTTTATCCCGGTCAAAGGTTCCCTAGGGATTTTCCGAATGTCCACGCGAACGAAGTCGTGGGCTGAAGCTAGTGGTTTATGTATGAAAACAAAATACGATGTTGAGCAATCTTCAAATCTTTGACGTCTCGCTCTATTTAAATTATGGACTACTTACCTAGTTTGAAGTAAAGTATTTTTATTGCATTTTCATTTTGTTGTACGCTTATCTTTTCCTTAATAGACCAACCCCCTTACTCAAATGGCCAACTTTCTATTCGTCCGCTAAATTAAAAATTAAAACCAAACCATAAACTCTAAAATAACGTGTCATAGACTTATCAATTCCATACAATACAATAATATCTGTGATTTATATAAGCTTGCGACATGTGACTTGATCGTCTAATTGCTTATTTTTTAGCTTAAGTTAGCGAACGAATAGAATTTCGACCATTTGAGTAGAGGGACAGGATCACTTAAGGCGAGGCCAGTTCACGATCTAATGAAAAGTCTGATTTTTGAACTTCCAATGTGAAGAACTGATGTAAAATTCTACTTTACAAAAATTACTGTAGACTGAAAAAGAAACAAAGAAGCAAATTAACCGAACAGAATATTGAAAAATGCCATGATGGTAACTCTGTAAAAAAATCCTGAATAACACCATAAAAACTTATAAAACTAAATTTCAAATCGTCAGATTTCGTAATTTTCAACGACAGTGATATGATTTTTTATGCAAAAAGGATAGCTTTTTTATCGATCTAACACAATAACCGAATACATTTTTAATAAATGATCCAGTATTTCAGAAATCAATAAAAATGTACTAAAATTCGTCAAATTTCTGACGAAGCGTCAATTAAAGTTATGCGATATTCAACCTTATTCTAAAGACATAGTGAAAGAGTAAATTTCGTGAACTGGCCTCGCCTTAAAATACTTTAAATTGTTTCAAAAGCAATATATTTTAAGGAAATAAACTTTACTTAGTTTACCATTTGATTGTATCAAATACTGTTTCTATGTAATGCTGTTCTCTAAAACCAACAGGTTTATTTTCTTGAGCTAAAAGAACATTTCGAGTTCAAATAGTAACGCTTCGTAGCGCAAGATTACGTTCCCTAATAACTCTAACAAGTTACAGTACTTTCTCTTAATTGCACACTTATACAGACCGACGGAAAAGTTAAGATGTAGCTAACCATGGAATTAAGTTTCAGTAACCTTTTACCTGTATAAATGTTGTTGGTAATAACTGTTACGGCATAATAATCGTTTGCTTATTAATTTGTAGGAGTTGATAATGTTACGAAAAGATACATTAAAGTGCAAATTATAGAATAACAAAATAATTCGTAATGTAATATATGTTTTTAGAAAAAAGGTTTTATTTTTAAAGTGTAGGAAATACTAATTTTGATGTTTTGTTTCATCTACGAGTAATTTAGCAATACGTCGTAATCAGTAACTATTACAACTATAATTATATCGAAATGTAATCTTAGATTAAGTTTTTTACTATCAAAATCGGTTTTCGATTAAAAATAAAGGATCCTTGTCTCCTTTCTGCAAAACAGAATATTATTTTTTAATCATAATTTTAGCAGTAACTGCTTTAGCTCTAGCTCTTAGTAAATATTTTTTTTATTCTATCAGACATCAAATATGTTAAGTTTGTCTAAGTGTCATTTCAAATACTGTGTAGATATAAGAAAGTTTTCGGTTTTGTAATAAAGCTCATATATTGAAAGCGGCCCCTCCCATTTAGCCCATAAATGTGAAATATTGACAATGTAATTTTAGTATTGAGAGTTAATTAAACGTAGTAAAACTCGATTAGGTACACAAAACGTGACCACGTTTTTGGGACAACGAATAGTAATCATCTCTTTTGTTATTTAGAAATTCTATTTCATTACATTAAAACCGATTGTTCAAATAACGATCGATAAAGTTGGTGTTTTAAATCGTGTTTTGTTTTGCCTCGAAACAATATTTATTTCTAATGGTGACCTTCTAAAGTACACTGTATTTTGTTTTATTATTGACCCCTTTTAGGGTTCCGTAGCCAAAATGGCAAAAAAACGGAACCCTTATAGATTCGTCACATCTGTCTGACTGTCTGTCCGTCCGTCCGTATGTCACAGCCATTTTATTCCGAAAGTATTAGGATTACACGGTTGAAACTTTGTAGGTAGATGTATTCTGTTAACCGCTTAACGATTTTAACACAAAAATAAAAAAAAAATAAAGATTAAGAGGGGGCTCTCTATACATGGAACTGAAACTGAAAAAAAAATTTTCTTTGTACCAATACGTGCGGGGTGTCTATAGATAGGTCATCAAAAATGACATTGAGGTTCCTAAGACAATTTTTTCTCAAAGTCAACCGTTTGAAAGATAAACACTGCCAAAGTGGTAAAATGTGTGCCCCCCGCACATATAACTTTGTCATTCATACCAACACTGTGAAAAACAAAGTTATTTTTACAGACGAAAAATGATAGTGGTATTAAATATGGTATGGTATATAAGGTAACTACGGAACCCTACGGCGCGTGGCCCGACACGCACTTGGCCGGTTTTTTTAGTTATTATTCTTTAGTTTATTAAGGATGGATGAGGACGAAATGATGATGATAATGTCATAGAGGTGGCTTGAAACTAATTTCAGTATTCTAAAATCCATAATTATGTACAGACACTTAAAAATATTACTGTAAAGATCAATGCTATGGTTGCGCCTGGATACTTTACTAAACAAAAAGGTACATTATGTCGTTCTATTTAATTAAATTAATGACCATTTCCTGGTACTTATCTGAATATTTGGTTTAATCAAGAACATTTTAATTTAATCATACACCTAATAATGATCTAACAAGTTTCAATACCAAAGCTGCATCAAAACCAAGACGGGAAAAGTCTCACACGCCTAGCGGATAACAGATCTTCCAAATTAACAGTCGAGTCGATTATCTCAGCCTCAACGATTCTTATAACATCTTAACACAAATGATGTATATGTGAACGCCCAAGTACGAAGACGGCAATTATCAGTGGGCCTAATGTGATAATCTCTGAATGTTAAACATTGATGAGTTCATCGAAACGAAAGCAGAAATGGACTGTTTCCATTCCATTAATTACGTGTTTCGTAACTTGAAACATTACTGGTGGACATGAGAATAATTAAGAACATCAGTCAGCTTTACTTTTTGTTGAGACTAAAATTCAAATAGCTTTAGAATTATTTCATACCTACTATAATAATAGCTATTCAATGTTTTTTGAACCGTGTTTTGTTTTGTGCCAAACACATTATAAGACTGAAAAGGTGAACACTACTGCACGAAGGTTGTAAGAGCAACTTATTAAAAAAAGAGCCTGGAAAAAACCAAAATAAATATCATTACAAAACATTCTTTGACGACTAATATACCCAAAAAATGTGAATCCAATATTGCTTAATAAGGCATAGTCTTACAAAAATACTGAGAACTAAGTCAATAAGCTACGAATTTCAAATTAGTATCACAAGGACTTAGTAAGAGCAAGTTATGTACTATTTGCTTCTAACATTTCAGATAGAGATACCGGCACGTTACTGCACGCTACATAATTATCTAGTGTATTAACAATATGAAAAGACCAAAAATCCTTAGCAAAATAACATACTTCACTCGCCATTTATTTTTATAAAAAAATAAAGCTAATTAAGCATTAAGATTGGCCACACTCATTTCATAGAACTGGCTTAGACTTAGCAGAAAGTATTGTTAATGTTGCGTTGATTAAGTAATTATTCGAGACTCGTTACCAGATAACATAAGCCGTTATTTCTTTTAAGGCTTTGAAGAGCTGATCTATTTGCAGATAACTAAGCCTTCTGAATAAAAAAAGGTCAAAGGGTCAAAAAAATAATTATAATTATTTTCATTAACCTCATTACAGTCAAATTTCAATAACTAAATTGCTGATTGTCATTTGTCAATATTGCAGTTTTGTGGATGATTTCGAGGGACAGATTTTAGTATTTCACATCAAATCAAATCATTTATTTGCGTGGTTAGATATGGGTGGATTACAATAAATGTTTATATTTAAAACAATTGAACGATGCTTCTGATTTCAAATTCTGAGGTAGTTTATTATAAATTTTTATTCCCATAAAAAATGCTTTTCCTATGGTTGCTAGTTTTACAGCCTATCATTTTTAAAGTATACTTATGTCTCTTACTGTTTAGTCTCATAATTTTTTAGATTGCTTCTGATGTATAATGATTTGACCAATAAAATCATAATTTTATTGGTTAAATTTTAACAAATACAAACGACATTGTTATAAATTCAAATCCACTATTTTGTAAGTTGAACTAAGTCGAATGTCCCAAGTTATCTTAGAAACTTTTTATTGTTTTACAGCATTTACGCTTTGAGTGTTGTTAAAATCTTCTCAGTTGTTTTAACTTGTCCGAGATTTCTATTCAACACTGTAGGAAATAATAAAATTGTATATTTTGATTACTCTACCACTGTTAGCTATAACTTTTTTGGTACCTACCTATAGGTTATACAAACAACCTTACAGTTTAACGTGACGTCATGAAATAATGTAGACATTTTTAAAATGCATTTATTTATTGTATTTTTTTTATTTAACACACCATTTAAGAAATTCATATTTGCACACTTTTAAAATCTAAAATAAGTCATACAAATATATAAAAAATTGATTTGACGGTTTTGGACCAAAGTTGCACCTTGCGGATAAAATCTCCGAAAATCGTCTTCGTTGGTATGGGCATGTTCAAAGAAGGGATGAAAATCATGTACTACGAATTGCACTGAATCAACCATAACAAAATAATGGTAGAGGACGTCAACCCACAACCTGGTGAAAGAATATTGAAAGAGACCTCAAGAATGCCCAATTGGCTGAACTAACAGCCATTGATCGCACGACCTGGCGCCCAAAAGTGAGGAGACCAGACCAATGGGACCTAATAGGATAAGGAGAGGAAGAAAAAAGGTTTGACGATTTTGGAATGGAAGGTACTACTTTGCGTACACCAATCTGGTTTAGATAATTATATAAAATTCCAGTCTAGATCGATCGAATCTTCTTGTCACAATTTAAGCCACGGAGCCGTATACGCACCACACATTACTTACAAAGTATACGAAGCAATTATGGCTTTTGTATTACCTCGCGCCTTGGATGCGCGAGAGGCGGTAACAAGACAACATAATGATACGAACCTCCTTTTGTCTGTGTGTTTCGCCACCTGCCCAAACACTAAGAAGGATGTGCTTTTTATCGATATTTCGATAAACAGTTTGATAAACGAGGTTTTGTTGATTCAGAAACAAAAAGTTTATATTCAGCAAAATAGCTTAATTTGCAATCGATAAGTCATACATTTATATGGCATATTTAGCAATTAATAACATTATTGTCAATTCAATAGTCAAAATATTAGCATATACGAGACGGACACATAATTTATGAATAGTATTTTTTCAGCATGACCAATTCCTTTTTTTACTTGTTCGCTTTTTATATTACTCAATCGCTTGATCAAAACAATATTAATTGATGCCATCAATTAAATTATTTTAGCTAACTTAAAAGAGAAACGCAATTAATATAGAAGACTTAAATTTTGTCGGACAACAATCATAAAGCCATTGGGTTTGGTTTTACAATGAATTAGTGTGGGATAAAAACAACATGCAAAAACTATCGATAGAGAGGTCGACATCCTTATAATGATGTCTTGTTAGCGGCGGTTATTCTCTCAAGAAGAAAACGAGACTTTTAATTTCGACTTCAAAGGTGTGATTTCTGTGCCGTCAGGAAGTGTTAAGTAATTATTTGGGATCGCCGAAGCTCGCTAAGGGTTACAATAATTTTGTTTCGGCAAAGTTGTCGTCACTTTTTCTGGCGATAATTACAATAATGATCGGTTTTAGCTTCAACGAGGTGCAGGTAAATACTCAATATGAAGTTTTGTTGCGTGTCTACTTTTAGCTTGTTAATAACTAGTTTTAACATTTTGCTAAAGGCAGTAGTTGTATGTAAAACTGAAAATTCCAACATGTCAATAATCAAGTTTGTAGATAACAAGTTAATTCATTGCAAAAGATTATGGTGTTGCAATTTTTCTGTCGATCGTGGTTATAGATGCAATTATGCGATGGAATGGGTGTGACAGTTACAAAAACAAAACGTAAATACTGGTATTTTTGCGTACAAAGTGGCTACCACCTACCTATTTACTCTTCCCTACTGATTTGTCTGGCGTTTATAAAACAAACCATTACGATGTTCGCATATGTGTGTGAATCCAACGTAAACTGTTTGAATATTCAAAAGATAATTATTTTTAACCAAATTTTTACATGGTTGTTTATGTGGTATTGCTGGTAGATTTTAATTAATTAGCGCTTTATATCAACAATCTTTTTTTAAATGTAATCACAAACCTAATTTCAATGAGGTGGCGATTCGATTTTACAAGCGACTGTCGATAAAAAGCGCTAATTGACGTAAATCGACCAGCATGTCGTCTGCCAAGTCGACCCGTGTGTAAATACCACATTATGGAACACAGGTAGATTGATTATCCATAGAGTTTGATTGCCAGTTAAAAGTTACCTAACTTTCTTTACCTTGTTACGTCGCAAAGTGATTTACCATCGACAATAAACAATCTAATTAAAAAGGAATGTTACAAAACAAACTAACTACACTATAACTCAAAAGACGGCACTCTCGCATGTTTTACTTAAATATAAGCGTATCCATCCCCTTTCTTTGTATTTCGATTTATGGCTATTTCATTGGCTTTATTTACTTTTATAGGCGCTTGATGCCGTAGAAGTCTAAGCTATAAATTACAAGTGGACCATGGTGCGACGTCCGTACACTAGTGACACTGTGAATAACATTTTCCTCTTATTATGTTTTCGGATATAAATTAGAGAGATTTATTCGTCCCCCGGTGCGGTAAACAGTCTACTGTCCACTTTCGTTAACTATCAGTGCGATTCTCCCGATTGTTAAAGATATAAATGTGATAGTTATCGTTGTCCACCATATTAGTTAACAGTTGCTGAATGTGTTAAGATAAGGCTTTAAATTGTTACTATTTACGGGCTTAATGGTATAATTTTCTTTGAATTCATGGTGGCTGGTTTATAGAAATGAAATATGTCTCTTTGTGTGGTTTCCTTTGGTAGAAGTTTTGGTGTTGAATCAAAACTTGTTTCAACTCATTTTGGAAAATATATTTACCGATTTATTTTATGGAAACGATGGTATCACCCACGGGTGACAAACAAAAGAGACTTTGGAACAAATTCCAAAATTAAATTCGGGAGTAAAAATCTATAGTTAAAATAGCACCATTGGTCACGCTTGCAATAATATAAGTACAAACAAATCTTAATGGTCATTCAAGACATTTGAGACAAAAAATACTTAAATTTTAAAGTTCTTCAAAGCATCAACTTAAAACAATTTTAAATAAATACCGCAACGTTAATTGTAAGCTTATTTGATTAATAATCAGCTCAGAGAATTAAATAGTCCCAAAACTGGTGCGTAATTAATAGGACGTTGTACGGGCCATTGTTGAATTTATTGTTTTACAGCGCATTCTGACTATAAATTCCTTAATTGGCCCCCACTTTACGCTCAGCCGACCTTAATTTACAAGGGCGAGCACAAACTGAACCAATCAAGATTTTTTTTGAATGGAGTAAATAACACTTCAAAGGAAATTGATCATTATTACTATTACATTAAGAAAACGCGTCTACGATATTGAAGAATCACGCGTCATATAATTTTGAGAACTGTGTTGGCGCAGCTGCGTTGTGGTGCAAAGTTGCAACGTAACAATTTCCACGTCCAAAATAACAGTTTTATAAAGACGATCTTTTATAAGCCGTATTTAAGTTTATTGGTGATTATTAACAAGGTTTGGTAACCGAGAGTTTGATATGAGAGTAATTTGTAAAAGATCCGGTCGGGTTAGTCCAGTAAATGTTTTGAAATTGACCCTTCATTAGGTTATATTAAATGTTGTGTTTTTTTTTATAAGTCGGGCGCCGTCTGGTCGAGTTTCGTTGTATAAGTTGTAACGGAACCGCAGTTAAAATAACGTTTAATTAGAATAAATTAGTTTGCCCTAATGAGGTGGTACACTCTTGTTAATATTTATTGCGTTTTATACTAGAAACAACCGTGTGCTTGATGTAGTGCGCTGCGCTTATGAGGTTTTCTATTAGTAGCAAAAAATGCTAAATGACTATGCCTACTACACATTTGGTTATTACTCATCTTATAATGTGTGTTTTTTTAACCGACTTCATCAAAAGGAGGAGGTTCTCAATTCGATTGTATGTTTTTTTTTTTTTTTTTTTTTTTTTTTTTTTTTATCGTTGTTCGCGCGTATCTTCGACATTTATGGACCGATTTCGAAAATTTTTTTTTTGTTCGATTGAGTTTTCTTGCGAGATGGTCCCATTTAATTTTTTTTCAAATCGGTTCAGTAGTTTACAAGTAATCCTGAAAATACTATGATATTAAATCAACTAACTTGACAACTTTGTTATTTATGAACCGAATTAGATGATTTTTTTTGTTGGGGAAGGGATACCGTTGTGTAGTCTTTTTAACCGACTTCAAAAAAAGGAGGTAAGTTTCAGTTTGTATGTATGTTTCTCCGCGATTATCTCACGGTTGGCTGAGCCGATTTTTCTACCTAAATAATATACCTACACTACCTAATGCAGAAGGTACTTACACTAAAAATAAAAAAATAAAAAATTGTTTAAAAAACAAAAAACCGACTTCAAAAAACCTGCCTCTAAAAAAAGGAAGAAATAATATACAAATCATTAGATACGCATTATCATTGTTATAATAAAACACGTCAATTGAAGTCGGGTGGGGCTTTTAGAATAAAAAAGGAAGATGTTCTCCAGCCCCACCCGACTTTAATAGACGTGTTTTATTATAACAATGATAATGCGTATCTAATGATTTGTATATTATTTCTTCCTTTTTTTAGAGGTAGGTTTTTTGAAGTCGGTTTTTTGTTTTTTAAGTAATGTGGTGTTTAAATTTTCATAAACATTTATTCCACCAACGTACGTATTATTGTTCCTATTATCCATGATTAGTTTAAAAAAGATTTAAGTAATACAAAGATCATGAATGTCTAATACCCAACAGTGACCATCGTATGTATTGGATTAGTATAAAGAAGAAGAAAAATAGATCTTACCTTTTTTTGTAATTGGTTTTTTTTAAATACCTACCATCTTACTACTGTATTAATATTGCATTTTTTATCTTTTACTGTATTTAAGTCGATTGTAATTTTAATCAATATCAATATTCTGTTGTGTTAACATTTTGTATGAACTTTCTAATTCCCAGTATTCCTTGTGAGTATTATTTCCTGTATGAAACGCAAAAGACCAAGGCTTACTAAGTAAAATATTCAGGGCAAAAGTCAGTCACGATGTTTCTACAGCGTTTGCCTTCCTGTGATTGTGTGGCTCAGTATGAAGATGTGGTCAAGATATCTATGGGCACTTCAGCTAACGAAGACAACTTTTATAGGTAATAAAATGTATTATTACTGTTAATACATGGTTTTGCGTAAAAGAGACAAATGTTGTACATAAAATACCTTATCATAGTTTTTTTTGTATTTTTTTACTTAACGGACATACGTCGTATCGGTGCACTTGGTGTAAAGCTTCTCTGGTTCACTGCAATTTATTAGAGCCTGCAGAGTGATGCTCTTGAACTCAACGTCAAATATGATCCTGAACCATCCACACTGTAAAACCGATACATAATTCGATTTTAGACCTGAGTGAGTAAGATGCGAGTTAAAATTGCGTTTCGACACAGTATATATATTAAAAACTTAAATATATACTGTGGTTTTGATTAGAAGTAAGATTTGAATTCTCTCTTCGTATTGTCAAAATTACTCAATTTAAGTATTGTGTTCACTAACAATTTGGTTTTACAAAATTCCCTTCTCCTTTACTTTGCTAAACGAGTTTTTTTTTAATATTACGTGGCTCCAAAAATTGAAAGTAATTTTAGTTACTAGGTATAGCTTTTAAAACATAAAAATAGGGAAAACTTAAAAGTTAAAAGCGAAACTGTTAAAATTACTTCTAACATTAAACACTTAGGTAAAACCGAAAGCGAACTAAGTTATTCATTGTTTTGTTATTTTCTTAGTAAATTTTACAACATCCGTGTGACAAAAAATCTTATTATTTGTATTACTAAAAATTGTTAAAAAAAATTGAATGAAAGCGAGCTCACCACATTTATTGCAGTACCTGAAAAGGAAAAAAAAAATGTATAACTTAACAATGATAACATTTATGTAATATTTGTCCCTTTTAGTCATAACTTTCGCTTTTACTATAAGCGCTTCTTAAAAGTGCATCTGTTTTCTATAGAACAATAAAATACAGTCGACGAAGCTGAAAGTGTAAACAAATCAAGAGCGACACTGATGAAACAAAGGCGAAAACTTGAGTCATAATATTTTACAAGGCAATTTTATTGTTCAAAATATTCGACGCACAATAGGTCGGAAGATAAACCAAGTGGACCATAAAGGCTCTGTTTTAAACATTGTTTATGAAACAATTCGGTGGACTGAGACAAACAAAAGTTTTCGGCGGAATTCCGTGCCACCCTTTCGGCTTCCTTAAATTGTTATGGCGGTAATAAGCTGGGGCGAGCATGTGACTTTTATAGCTGGCTGTTCAGAGTTTTGGGATGGCACATTTTGTCACAGACAATTACTACACAGCTGGCCAGCGACGGCTATTTTTGCCATACTGTGCGAAGGTCAAGTTAATTATGTAGAAGGACAAATAAATATTTGGTGATTCTAATAAACTACTTAGGCCCTCCGCTGTGTCAAGCGGTTCTGTAAGCGAAACAATAATACTTTATTTCGTATTAGTTTGTACCTTACCCTAATACCTATACAATAACAATCTGCTCGTATCTCATTAGTAAAGAGATCGCAAAGACTACCGTGAGTTACATTTGGTGCCTATTATTAAGAGTCCCAACTGTTTAATTTTATTGGACCCATTTTGGGAACCGATTAAAAGAAGGCTTTGATATATTTTATATCAAAGCCTTCTTTTAATCGGTTTATCCTAAGCCTTACTTTACTCGCTTAACTAAAGCCGCAGTCATCCGTCTTTACGATGTACCTAGTTGAATAACTTCATAACGAATTTGTGATCATTTTTGATAATTACTCACGGATGTTAACTTCCCTTCTGCAAACTTCTGGCAAAGGCGGAATCCCTCGTAATCGTCATAAAGTTACGTGTAATTAATTCTTCTTCTTTATCCAAGAGCCCGTACCATCGTCGAGGACAATAAAACGCTTTCGGATTATGATATGAAACGGTGAAAGCTAATTCAACTCGTAATAAATCTGAGACTTGTTAATTGCCAGATGTCCTCGAAGAGACGTCATAAAGGGATTTCCCTTTGTCTTTGACGCAATGACGACGACTTCAAAAGATTCTCAATGTTATCGAGTTAGCCGTTATAAATGATCTCTAGAGGCGTCTCCACTGGAATTGTAAACAAATTCTCTTGAAAACTTGAGAGTGCACAACTTTCAAACTCGCTTGAATACAAAATGCTTATAAAAATTCTAGACTGGACCCTTCGTTCCGCTTATTTCATTACTGCTGTCTCAAAGGAAAATATGACAATTACGTTAAGAGAATTAAAAAGTTACCTGTTCTTAGATTAATGTGCTAACAAGTTTAATTTTGTCCCCTCTCGTCCGGTAAGAGGCGCGTACCGTACAGCTTATTAAACATTTAAATTTACTTACAGATGCTAGAAGTTTACAGTTGTGTTTCTCGGAACAATATTATGCTTATATTAATTCTATTTATAAAGTTCTATCTTAACTTATTCAAAGGTATAAAAATGATAAGATTCTTGAAATAAAGAAAGGCACACTGAAGACTTGCTTCGCTATTTTAGTTAATAAGATATTTTCACTCCTCTTGCTCAAAAAGTGCGTCATTGTAACGTACAAGAGTCGAGATAAAATAGCATAATAAGCCCTAGGGGATAAAGTTTTTTCTTTTTTAATGTTTGTCTATTACCAATGAGCCTACTAAAACGAAAAAGTCTTTATTCATAATCACGAATAAAAACTCGCTCGACTTAATACTGGGGGTCTATTACGAAAAGTTTAATACGATACACGCAGCTGCGGCCGTGCTTCGTTCTGATTGATTCCTATTACAAAGCACTTGCGTATGCGATATTGCAAAATGATTGCGTAAATTTGACAGTTTCTCTCTAGTGGATCCGTAATTATTCGTTCAATAGACTATGGACTACGATAGCTACATTGAGAATATTTGTAATAACTACAACCGACGAACTGCGGACGACTATCGTGACCAAGTTTCGTAATAGGCCCCCAGTGTCTCATTCTTATTTTTGAAAATGGAACTAAAAGCATCTCTTCGGTGAAATCATAGACTTATTTATACTCTGCAGAGTGAATCGTAGAATGCGTGTTTGTGTTGCTTAGCTGCTACAGCAGGTACCATGGCGCGAAATCTTTAGAAATTTTCTATAGTTACAAACTGATTGAATTGTGTGACTGTAATAGGAAATAAATAATTTTAATCTTTTGCCGTCAAGCACAAATCATTTATTTCAATATTGTACAAAAAGATTATGAAGTGGAGGATAGAGAAACGAGTGGATTCGTTTACGGAAGTAGGTGTATAAACTATTTAATATTGTATTTTATTTTCTCGCAATCGTAGTGAAAAGTATAGTGTAACACACGACGCTATAACCCATTGTAACTCGGTTTCTATTTATTCCCTCGCTAAAGCTCGGGAATAAAACTACCTCGTATGCAATGGGTAATTTTAGCGTCTTGTATAACAATCTACTATTTCACTTCTCATGCTCGTAAAGTTCGTCATTATGTTGGGTATAGGCTGCATAAAATCGCTTTTCATGCTCTAGAGCATAAAGTAAAATCTTCGTCTAAGTGCAGACTTAAGACAGAGATCGTCAGGTAAACAGCCACACGCAATTAAACTTCGTTAAACAAACTTGTTATTTTCTTCATTTTTATACATAATCCATGTTTTTTTTTCAATTTTTGAAACCTTGATGATTTTTTTTTCTATTTTTGATTAGTGGTATCAAATGAAAGGCCTTGATGAGCACATTCCAAAATTATATAATTTGTCACTAAAATTTAAGATTTTTATTTTTATTTTTTGAATATGGGTATCAAATGACAGCCCTTGATGAGCACGTCCCAAAAATATGTAATTTTTCACAAAAATAAAAAATAAAACCGTTTTTGAATATGGGTATCAAATGAAAGGCCTTGGTGAGCACATTCCAAAATTATATATTTTATCACTAAAAATGAACAAAAGATTTTTTTTTTTCAATTTTTGAATATGGGTATCAAATGAAAGGCCTTGGTGAGCACATTCTAAAATCATATATTTTATCACTAAAAATGAACAAAAAAATTTTTTTTTTCAATTTTTGAATATGGGTATCAAATGAAAGGCCTTGATGAGCACATTCCAAAATTATATAATTTGTCACTTTTTTTTCAATATTGTTGAAAAAAAAAGTTTAATTTCCTATTTCCTCACAATCGAAGTGAAAAGCAGAGTGTATAACTCGTACATAAAACCCATTTTATGCACTTGTTGTACAATCTACTATTTTAAATAATGCATTTGCTTCAGGGGCCTTACTATGAGCTCTTATAGCAGGGCTTATATTGAACTGCCTTACTTTTTCGTACTATGACCTCAACGATTAGTATGAAAGCAGGCCTTAAGCTGTCCTGTTTAAGGCCTGCTTTTGAACTGAACGGTTTCTTATTTGCTGATGGTAAGCCCCCAGATCAGTGTCTGAAAAAACAAACAACTTTTGCCACATTTTTCTTCATAATCACAACAAAAAACGCAATTCACACTTTCCGGTAAAAAATCTGCTTTACCCAAGTCATTGCTCTCCGTTTGTGATTTCTATACACAAACCCAACCAACTGTGTCGAGTACATTGGTAGGTTATGTACCACAAAATAGGCGTAGTTTATTCGACTAGGGCCGTCGTAGTCCAAGCATGACGTTCTCCATTTTTATTTTATAACGAGCCTCCAAACTATTATTACTGCGTCACCGTGTCAAGCCCACATCACATCCACATCCGCCCCATACATTCATACATTTCCTCCTCACAATCTGATACCGTTTGTTCAACTCGTCTTATCGTATACGGTTCTAAAACATCGGCTGTTGCTTCAAACCAACGAGAAGTTAACCCTTTGTCTAAGTGAAAAGCTTTGAATAAGTAAATAGCATTATAAATGACTGTTAAATGATTTCTTGACAATTTAATACCGATGTAGGTTATCAAAGGTATATTCGTTAGTAACAATTATCGGAGAATGAAGATAAGTATGAGGAATGTCTGAACGAACACCTGTTTGATACGTTTTGTTTGTTTAAACTGGCGGGTTAATATATTTTTAAGTAGATATCCTTGTCTTGATTGATGAATTGTTTTGTCCCGCCGTTTGTTTGGGCGGAAGATAGCTGCCTCTAATTTGGAACAGAAAGTGATTTAAATTTGTTTATCTTAATTGAGATTAATGTTTTAGCCAGATTGCATCATTCATTTTTGTACTCCGTTTAAGTTCCTTGTTTTTCCATTCATACTAAGTGCTTAGATCAGACACAGGCACTTAGAATAATATTTTTTATAAATTATCGAATTCGCTTATTTTTTAAAACGATTTTAAGTAACTGTTTCAGCTCAAACGATGATATTTTTTAGTGCCTACCTAATATGAAATTCTTTCATTTACCATTTTCTCAAAAAAGTTCATAAAAGAACACTTGATTACGACGCACACACAAGTGCTAGAATGGGATGGACTTTTGCTCTCACAGGCGCTTCATTAAAAGCAATAACGCGCGCGCAGCCCACAGAGAGAGCAATTCCGAAACTAATCTCTTTTGTTTGCATTTTGCATGAGAGCCAAATCTAAATCGTAACTGAGATTATTACGGAAGATGTGGAATGTGTGAGTAGGGCATAAGGCTTAACTTTTGAACCAAGATGTTTTTTTCTAGAATTTGTTTTGGTAAAATTACTAAAATAAATTCTGAACATTTATATTTATAGAATTATAAAATTTTTTGGCTAATTGATTTCATTGAAAATTGAGCTTTTATTACAGAAAACCACCTTATCTCAAGAAAACATGACAAGTTTTATTTTTCTAAAAAGATTTTTTTTTCTTAATCTTATAAGATTATTTATAAGTAAATCATTATAATTGTGTCAATACAATAGATAAACGAACGTCCTCACCTATTAAGCTTTAGTTTATTCATGAACCCAAGTTTAATTGGCTTAATATCGATACATAAGGCTAAAATAATTATCAGTCGGCGCCGACATTTGGCTGATCGTAAAATTAACATGAACCTCTTTGAATAGGTATACCTAGTGACATAATATTATGGTTTAGACACTAAGTAATATTATTGCTTAATTCAGCGTAAGAAATGCGTACGAAACACGAACTCGACCGTTATACGTAACTACGTGACCATGCTTGGCTTTCTTTTGTATCTTTTTTTAAGTAATTATCTTTCTCAATTAGATCAAGACTTTATTAAAATAATTCATTCAATACTTATATAAATCAAGAAATAACGGCGATGTTAGGTACTGGATCACGCGTGCGGCAAAGTTGCAATATAGTGCAAGATTTCTCAAATGCTTTCTTCGATCATGCGAAGAATGCTTTGGTCAATTTGCGTTATTATTACGTATTTTAAACTTCCGTAAATCCATTCCATGGCACATCTTTTGAATTTAAATAAGTATAATTCTAAATTTACTGCTCAATCAGTGTAGGCATTATTTGAACAGTTTATTATTCAGAATACAGCACTTTTTTATTACGTTTTTATGCGCGCGCACCTCACGATTGTCACGATCCAAGGCGACATTATTTATTTTGCAGACCAAAGTATCGGCCACCGTTTTCTATGGGCAAATTAGACAGATTCGCTCCTCCGCCATTCCTCCTTTCCATTGGCGACGCGCGAGCCGACGATTTTCGAACGAATTGTGTTGCCAGTTAACATGTCCAGAAACTTTTTATTGGAATGAAAGAGTCACTTTACTTTTTATTGGTAGGTAATGAACCTTTTTTGTATAGCATCCTTGAAGTGCAAGTTTTCGCATCGTTGTAAACTACTCGTATGCTTATGAATTTTAATAGCCAATAATGAAAGACGGTGTAACTCTCGTTTGATTCATGCAAGCTTATAATATATGTATGCAATAAAATATCGTTATCAAGATAGTGTTTTATTTTAAACTTGTAACTAGACCCTGTTAATAAGAACATTTTACAGCTAAGTAGACCATATTTTATTTTACAACTTCAGTTTCTTAGTAAGTACTATAAATTCTTTGAAATATTAAGATTTTCTAACACTTCTCAATGTTGTACAGAGTACAGACTTTTGAATCAGAACCAAATCTCCCAAAAAAAACCACCAAAATAAAATTAAAACTACCAAAACCAAAAGCTACCAACAGCAGTCAGGTAACACCGATGCGCGGTGTTTAGTTAAAAGGCGCCGTATTTGCATAATCGACGTTTCCACAGGTGCACCGGCAGCTGATTTAAGTACCTCGACTTGTGACAAGAACCCAAGTCGGTCGTATAAGGCAATATTTCCGAGGCCATTTTTATTTTACTGAACAGGACAGTTTGTGATGTTTATGCCAGTCTGTTCAGCATATACGGTGCTTGCTTACTGAATCTCTGAAATGCTTGTACCTTTGTTGGATTTTTGAATAAATTCCATTGTATTTTTAAGCCATTTTTTACCAACACCTCATTTCTTTTCTTGGGCGTTGTAAATAGAATAAAGTGATGTGGTGACTAAAGAGTGACTATCAATTGCAAAATAACAGTAAGTTAAGCTTACAACATTTCGTAGATTTACGCACGTAATTATAAGTACATTTTATAATGAAATATCATTATGTCATTTCAAAGCTTGCAGTAATGAAGTACCTACCTATCTAGAAACATGGGAATATTGTTTTCTACCTAATTAATTATACCGTAAATAATAGAAATAAAAAAATAATTTGGAAAACTGCTATTAGTTCGAAAAGGGATCATTTTGTAGAACTCGACCTTTATAATTCAAAGCAAATGGTCCTTGGAATAAAATTGCAAGCTCATCTTTCAATTTACCTATCTTGAAATTCAAACGCCAATAAATTATATAATACCTGGGATGAACTCAGTTTCAAGGCTCGACAAAGAATAAAGAAATTGCTTAAGGCTAGCCTCCCACGTCGCGCGATCTATAGCCCAGATGTACTCATTTCTGAGACCTTTGAAGTAGAATGAAGCTGGAAGTTACATTTAATACTGACTTTTTGATGCAAAATATGGGTTTTACACCATATAACTTTTTGACGCCAATCGGTATTGGCGAGGATTTACGCATGCGCCCTAAATTTATCAAATAATTTTAAAGCCTTAGTACTCAATCAAATATGCATTACTTTTACATTATTATATAAATAAGTATCTAATTCTTCGACGTTATTGAGTTAGATTGAAAAAAAATATTTACCTAATTGTGGAAATTAATAACACTAGCTGGGAATTTTCTAGTGTCCAACCGAAACAGAATTCTCGGCCAAAACCGAACTTTCAACCTTGGTTTTAGTTTTTTTTCGAGTTTCGGGTTATCATACAAAAACTTACATATAATAAAATAATATAATCAATTCTAAAAATAGTTTTCAGGATTTGTACTAAAAATACTGTAACTTGTGTTAAATGAAATAAAAAAGCAAAGACGAGTAAGTAGGTGACTAAATTAGTTTTTTTTTTAATAATTCCATATAATGTACTATATGTGTACACTGAACACTACAGTCAGGGAGGATAGGTTCTGTCACTCCAAAGTTGCTTGCGCTAACAATATAATATAATAAGTTACGAACGCTGACATAACATAGTACCTATTACCCAAGTAGCCAACGCTTGCGCGACCAACCGACGAAAACCGTGCAAAGCATTTTGCTTCATTATCATCATCATCATATCAGCCGCACGACACCCACTGCTGGGTATAGGCCTCCCCTAAGGATCTCCACGACGATCGGTCCTGCGCTGCCCGCATCCAGCGGCTTCCCGCGACCTTCACCAGATCGTCGGTCCACCTTGTCGGGGGCCTACCCACGGAGCGCCGTCCGGTGCGTGGTCGCCATTCCAGAACCTTTCCGCCCCAACGGCCATCGGTTCTTCTCGCTATGTGTCCCGCCCATTGCCACTTCAGCTGAGCAATCCTTCGAGCGATGTCGGTTACTTTAGTTCTCTTGCGGATCTCTTCGTTTCTGATTCGATCACGCAGGGAAACGCCGAGCATGGCTCTCTCCATTGCACGCTGGGTGACCTTAAGCCTCCTTATGAGACCCATAGTTAGCGACCACGTTTCACTGCCGTAAGTCATCACTGGCAACACACACTGTTCATAGACTTTCGTCTTGAGACACTGGGGTAAGTCGGACGCGAAGATTTTTCGAAGCTTCCCGAATGCTGCCCACCCGAGTTGGATTCGACGAGAGATCTCTTTCTCGAAGTTGGACTTACCTAACTGGATTGCCTGTCCTAGGTATACGTAATGGTCAACAACTTCAGGTGTAGTATTCCCAACATGAACTGGAGTGGGTACAACATGGGCATTTGACATAATTTTCGTCTTATCCATGTTCATCCTGAGACCCACTCTTTGGGAAGCACTACGGAGATGTACTGTTCAGGTCTTCCATGGTCTCAGCCATAAGGACTATATCATCGACAAAACGAAGGTGTGTTAGGTACTGGCCATTAATGTTAATGCCGAGTCCTTTCCAGTCCTAGAGCTTAAAGATGTCCTCCAACGCAGCTGTGAACAGTTTCGGAGAAATAACGTCTCCCTGTCTCACACCACGCTGCAGCTGGATAGGATTTGTGCTCTGGTTCTGTACTCGGATCGACATGGTGGCATTTTTGTATAAGTACCTCAACACCTCGATATACCTATAGTCCACTTGGCACCTTTGGAGAGACTGCAGCACCGCCCAGGTTTCGATCGAATCAAAGGCTTTCTCATAGTCCACGAACGCCAAGCAAAGTGGCAGATTATACTCCTCGGTCTTCTGTATAACCTGCCGCAGCGTATGGATGTGGTCTTTGGTGCTAAAGCCTTTTCGAAACCCGGCCTGTTCGGGGGGTTGGAAGTCGTCGAACCTGTGAGCGAGACGATTCATAAGGACTCTCGAAAACAACTTATAGACATGGCTCAGAAGTGAGATGGGTCTGTAGTTCTTTAAGAGGGACTTGTCACCCTTTTTAAAGAACAGAATCACCTCACTTATGTTCCATGCCTTCGGCGTTCTGCCCTCGACGATGACGGAATTGAAAAGCTTCTGGAGGACTTTGAGTATCGGCTTACCGCCCGCTCTCAGAAGTTCTGTAGTGATTCCGTCGTCACCCGCCGCCTTGTTGTTTTTCAGCTGTTTGAGAGCCATACTAATCTCGTACAGGCTGACGTCCGGGATATCTTGGGTATAGTGTCGGGTAAGCTTGGCTCTGGGGTCTATAGCCTTGCTTTCAACAGGTGTCTGCGTGGAATATAACTGCCCATAGAAACGCTCGATCTCCCTCAGGATTTCAGGCTTCGATGAGATGATGCGTCCGTCGTCAGTTTTCAGCTTCGTCATCTGGCTTTGCCCGATAGACAGATCTCTCGCGAACACTTTGGAGCCTTTATTCCGCTCGATGGCCTCTTTAATACGCTCCGTATTAAATTGGCGAAGGTCGCTCGTCAATGACTTAGATATCTGTCTATTGAGCTGCCGATAACGATGAGCATCCGCTGAGCTCTGGAGCCTCATTTCACGTCTCTGATCCATGAGTAGGAGTGTGTGGTCGGAGAGTTTCTTTATCTTGGGACGGCGGGTCTTAAAGAACTTTGACCCTACCGTACGGACAGTATCCACCACCATGTTGTGCATTTTGCTTGCAAAGTGACAATCAATAACTACCACACTTGCTTTTGTAAGTAACTTTATCAAAAAAAACAAGAACTGTCAGTTTCGGCGCAGCTGAAAGTTTCAGCCGATGCTTAGCCGAAACCGAAACTATGGCTGAAACCAGATATTTGGACCAAAACTGAAACCGAACCTTAGGTCAGACAATAGAATTTTCTACTAAAACATCTGTATCTTTACTTATTCGTAAAAGACTTAACAGCTTCGCTAGGTTAACTGCTAATGTATCTTTGCAATATCACAAGTTAAATGGCGTATAAGAAAATTCATATTGAAGTAAATACAAATAATTCCAGACAAAATATACTCCAAAACGCGGAAATATTTCCAGTGTCTCTATGTCATAAAAGTTCACATAAATCACAGACCATCTATATTCCGTGCAGAGGACACCTGCGAACATTCTGCCACTCCGACATAACGAAACCCAATTAAATACATCTCGATCTTGTACGAACTGATCATTAAGGTGTACATGACTTGTTTGAGTGGCTATTTAAACGAACCGAGGTGTTGGCGCAAGGCTAGTCATGATTTCTGGTGAATTATTCGAGAGAACGTTTGCAGCGAACGGATAAATAATGTATCTTGTGAGTGCACCTTTAATGAAGTGACAAAAGCTGTGGATGATACATATTATTTTATGGGCAATCAGAGGTATTATTTTTATTAATGACGGAAAACCTTATAATTGACATTATAATCTTGAACTAAATGAATTAATCGACGTTCTTGACAATCTCTTTTTACCTAGTCGAGATTCAATACAATATGGATTCCGCACAACTGCCATTGATTACATAAACTTTCCAATTTTATAATTACTGGCAATCCAAAACAATCATTCTGATTTGGAAATCATTATTTTGTTTTTAACTTAATGCACATGAAAAAAAATTACGTTCGATAAATATTTTGGCTCGATCGACTTATACACAAAAAATAAATATTTAAGAAAAAAATACTTATTTGTCACTGCACAGGTAGTGCCGCTGCGCTGCGCTGCCCTTTAAATCAAAAACACTTTTATCTTTGAAACACCCGTTTTGAGAAAACGGGTGTTTAAAAGTTTATTTACATTTTTGACGATTAAAGTGATAAGTTTCAAATAAAGTGTATAGTGTTAGGTATCAATCGAAAGATATTTTTATGATCGACATAACCGTGTAAGTTTTAGGCCAATACAGTAAAATATACTTGCAATAATACTCATAAATGTGTATTGGCGTAACAAAGCCGTAAGAAACTTTGCTATTTGTTAACCAAAACACTGTGTCTCCAGTACATTTTCCTGGCTTATCTAAAAGAAAATGTATTTAAAGCACTTATATAGCGTAAATTATTAAAATACAACTTGGAATACTTGTCAATGTTATTAAACTCGACGTTCGTATGGTCTATTAGCGCCAAGATGATCTTTGTTGCGGGTGCAACATTATACTTTTAATTGATACACTGTTTAATTTTGACGCCATAGTAGCACTGGTGGGATGGTTATATAAATTACACGATTCAATTAAATTAAATCACTGGTTGCAATTTTTGTTAATGCAACCACTCGCACGCATTTTTTGCGCGATCGTGACGCGACCTTGGCACGACCATTTATCGTAGAGCTACTCCTCCATGCTAAATGCTACTTTACGATAGGTCCGACATAATTGGCTAACTATAACACATTACTATTTGTCTCGCTGAATCAGTAAAGCCAAAACACTGTAATTTGAATTAGGGTGTTTTGGCATGACAATCTATAAATAAAATTTAATTACATACAGTGTTTTGTATATATCTCCTTATATATTATATAAAACTGAAAAAATATTTTATTTGGATATAAAAGACACTTAAAGAAATCGATGTGGCCTAACCCAAAACACTGTAACTCAAGTTACAGTGTTTTGGATTTATAGGGCAGCGCGGCTGTTCCAACGTTTCAGTTTACGCCCAACCTTATTCTCTCTAACTACGTAAATTAAAACTTAAACTCAAGACGAAAACATGTCAAGATTAATAACTTTCCTGTTACATCTTAAAATTTTCGTAATAGTTTTAAAACAAATTTCAGTTTGGAAGCACGTGAGTTAATATCACCGTAGGGTAATTTGTCATATAGAAGACAAGCTTGCTGCTAATTAAACTTTGTATATAGGGGTGGGTTGATGAATTCATTAGAATACTGATTTGTTTTTTGGTATATGGGATGTTGCAAATTTTGAGATTTAAAATCTATATGGAGTAAAGATACACTATGTACATTGAATAAAAAAGGCAAAAATAAATATTTGACAATTCAAAAATATTATTGATCCCAAAATTACTAGTTGAACAAAGACAGTTATGAGTAGTTAGATAAAGTTAGACACTTGCGTAAAAATATTTATAGTATAGTGTAATAATAATAGTCACAATTATTAGTTTAAGAAACTTTAAATGAAACTATTATTATGAAGAAAAATCAACGAAATCAACATTTTAAATAACTAAAGAAAAAGCTATAAATTTACCGTAACAACTGTTTTAATATAACATACAAAGTATCAAGTAGAATCCACTTAAATTATGTAAGTAGTTTGAAACTTAGTGCTTCGACAAGATTACACCTACATAGCGTAAAACTTTAAAACAGGAAATTAGGATGCGCTAACTACATCCAGATCTTATGAATTTAAACTATACTCATCAGTATAGAGTGTAGCTTCACTTTTTCATAAGCCGTTTTAAAGATAAAACCTAAGGTAAAAAAAACAAAAAACCGACTTCAAAAAACCTACCTCTAAAAAGCAAGACATAATATTCGTAATAATAAAAATACGTCTATTGAAGTCGGGTGGGGCTGGAGTACAAATTCCTTTTTTTTATTCTAAAAGCCTGAAAAAAAAAACAAATATACAGACGAACATAGAACCTCCTCCTTTTTTGGAAGTCGGTTAAAAATAGGTCAGGATAAGATATTATGCAAAGCCGGTATCATCGAAGTATCTCGAAGCACCTATTACAACGAACAACTGATTTGGCGTCTTTTAAAGTTATGTTGTGATTTAGAATATTATTAATGAAAAATAGTACTGAAATTGTTGTCAACTGTATTGTCCTTTCTAGTTTGCCGGAAATACATTTTATTTGAAACTAAAACTAGCTCAAAACGGTAATTAATATGTGATATTATTTTTGTTATTTTGTAAGATTAAAAGTCTATTTAATTACACTTCAACAATTCCCTTTCTCATTTCAAATTAATATTCTTGGAAACGGATACGGTAGATATATTTTGTATCGATTTTGTTAGATTTCTGGAAATAGATTTTATTTGCAACAATATGTAACTAAAACTTGCTCAAATTGGAAATTAATGTATTAATTTATATTTGCTATTTTATTAGATTAAAAGTCAATTTAATTACACTAAAAACAAAATTATCTTTGTTACTTTAAATTAATATATTCCGGAAACGGATACGGTACACATAAGTGGTACCAACTTTGTTAGAAGCCATAATGGTTACAATAAGTTTGCTGTAAAGTAGTTTTAGATTGTAGAAGCATTCTTAGTCGAGACGCCTTAGTGTAAGGACTTACCTATAACTGTGGAAAGAAAATAAAATAGTGAACAGACTACTGAAGTTTTTATTATAAGTCAGAAGTGCTACGAACCACGAGCCGCCATGCCGGATGAAAATTGTAAGTAATATCATGACACGTTATATTTATTGTAAAAGTGTTAAGAAGCAGTCTGAAAAGAACTTTTCCCTTTTCCTAATATCCTGTTTTTAGACATAGTATAATCCTCGCTGCAATTTATTGATAAATACTTAACGATCAAACTCGCCGTTCGTTGAGGCAGCATAGTTACATCATGGAGTTGGTGATAGAATTTGGTCGAGGCAACACTTCGACAATTCTGTTTAGACGCATTTGACGCTTTTGGTTGGGGCAACTCTCCAACAGAGTATTGATGCAGATATTTCATGGTGTGACTAGGCTAGTCTTGCGATGTCATGGCTGCTGTACATGGGCGCGCTTGGCCAGAGCTACTCTCTGGTAGTGTTACTTTGTGCATCAGGCTCGATGTCGACTGTATTTCGATCGAATTTTATTTTCAATAGATTATCATCTGCATTCGATTCTTTTGGTCGGGGCTACTCTCCGGCAAAGCAATCGATGCAGTTTTTAAGTAATTTAACTGTAGTAGGATTGCGTGCGATGCTTTGACTGCTGTACATGTTAAGTTTGGCCAGAGCTACTCTCTGGTAGCGTTGCATGTGCATCAGGCTTTGCATCGACGGTATTTCGATCGGATCTTATTTTCAATCGTTTTATACTCCGTAATCAGTGCTTTTGGTCGGGGCTACTCTCCGACAGAGCAATCGACGCAGATGTAATAATAGTATCCTTGCGATGCGTTGACCGTTGTACATGGTGCGTTTGGCCGGAGCTACTCTCCGGTAGCGTTACTTGTGCATCGGGCTTCGCATCGATGGTATTTCGATTGAATTTTATCTTCGATAGTTTTGTCCTCTGTATTCGATGCTTTTAGTCGGAGCTACTCTCCGGCAGAGCCATCGATGCAAGTATTAGTAGAACCTAACTGTAGTAGCTTGCGATGCTGTGACTGTTGTACATGGGGCGTTTGGCCAGAGCTACTCTCTGGTAACGTAACTGTGCATCAAGATCGGTATCGCAATTGTCATTAGTTTTTCCCTATTCCTATCCTCTAACCAAACACAACATCCAGATGAGATACTGCTGAGTAGATACGGCCATGTAGGTGTGCCGAGTAGATACAGCCATGTAGGTGTGCTGAGTAGATGCAGCCATGTAGGTGTGCCGAGTAGATACAGCCATGTAGGTGTGCTGAATAGATACAGCCATGTAGGTGTGCTGAATAGATACAGCCATGTAGGTGTGCTGAATAGATACAGCCATGTAGGTGTGCTGAATAGATACGACCATGTAGGAGTGCCGAGCAGATACAGGCATGTAGGTGTGCAGAGTAGATACAGCCATGTAGGTGTGCCGAGTAGATACAGCCATGTAGGTGTGCTGAGTAGATAGTCCTACAACTCGTGCACTACATTTGCGAATGAATCTAATATTAAACAGTTTTGAAATAGACACTTTGAAACACATATTATTATTATTTGAAAGGATATGAAGTGCTTGAAAAATAAATTCCAGGTGGTACGGGAGGCTTCACACCACCACGACAGAGTAGGCGACGCCGGCGTACATCATCGAGTGATGAGGAAGAGATACCCGCAAAAAGAAGGCGATCTTCAGAGAGCCTGACAGCGAGCGATTTACTGAAAATTATAGCAGCACTACAAGATGGTCCAAGTAAGAGTATGAATTCTACAAATGTAATTCCAGAATTTGATCCAAATAATAAATCACAGGATGTTGAGCGATGGTTGAGGAAGGTTAATGAATGTGCAGTTATTTACAACTGGAACGAAAAACATACGATCCATTTTGCCTTACAAAAATTATGTGGGCTAGCGAAAAAATGGTACGAGTCTCTTCCATCTCTCAACTTCACGTGGTCGGAATGGCAATGTAAATTAAGAAAGGCTTTTCCCAACGAAGAAAATTTTGGTAAATTGTTAGAAGAAATGCTAAACCGTAGGTCACGCCCTGATGAAACTCTAAAAGATTACTTTTATGATAAATTGTCACTCCTTAATAGATGTGAGATTTACGGTACTAAAGCAGTCGATTGTATTATCTATGGAATTTATGATAACTCTGTGCGTAATGGAGCGCAAGCTCTTAAGTGTAAGGAACCAGAAGATTTGTTGAACTTTCTAGCTTCTCAGAAATATAATACAGTCAAAGATAATTCGCGAGCCTTGGCTGTTAATTCTTATAGAAAGAGGGGTGTACGTTTTGTATCTAATAACCAGAATAGGCCTTCGACTTCTATTAGTAAAAGCAGTGAATTGACGTGTTTTAATTGTCAGGAACGTGGTCATTATTATACGAATTGTACGAAACCAATTGTTAAGTGCATTAAATGTGCCAGGATCGGACATAATTTTGATAATTGTTTGAGAAAACCTCTCATTTCACACGACAGCCCAAGCGAACAATCCAGTCAAAAAAAGGTAATGACAATTGTTCCTATCGCAGGACTACTACAGTCTAATAATGATATATCTATTAAAAATAGTGACGCTAACGATGTGTCTGCTGTTAAGTCTCTCCCTCCAGTTGAAGTGCCCCGTGATTTGAACAGTAAATATTTCAAAAACGTTTGTGTTAATGGTAAAGTTTTAAATGCTTTCATAGACTTCGGGAGTCAATGTAGCCTTATTAAATGTTCGGTTGCTGAAATGTTAAACCTTGAACAAAATACCGTTAATTTGCCAGCAATAAGGGGGTTTGGAGACTCTGTTACTAAGCCGCAGTATCAGTCTACGATCAAAATTAGAATAGACGAAATAGACACTGAATTGATCGTTTTGGCTGTCGATGACGCGTTTTTAACAGAATCTTTGCTAATAGGACAGGACTTTACTGAACAACCTTCCGTTTTTGTTAAAAAGGATAATGAAACATTATTTTTTTATCATGCGCCCCCACATGAATATTCAAATGCCACTTTGATTAAGCTATTTGTTGAGAAGGATACTACTATTATAAAAGGGGGGTTGGTAGAAGTACGTTGTAAGGAACCTTATTCTGGTGATATATATTTCGATGGCGGTACTAGGATGAATCCTAAACAGGAATATCACCTGCATCAAGGGTGCTATAGGATAAATGACGGTAGGTCGGTTATGTTTGTGACTTCTCTGACGACATCTCCCTTGAACTTTAAAGCCGGTACATTAATTGCTAGAGTCAATTCTATAGCGGAGACTAGAACACTAGTCATTAACGCTGAAGATTCTCCTAAAGAATTAACGCCTCTCAATCTGTCAGAAATACAAGTTGGGCAAGATTTAGGTCATGAAACTTTAGAGAGACTAAAAAATCTTTTATTGGAATATAGGGTTTGCTTTGCTCAGAATCTTGATGAATTAGGGTGTGCTAAAAATACAGAAATGAACATAGAACTTCATGATAAAACTCCGGTAGTATACAGGCCCTATAGGTTATCTCACCACGAACGCCAGAAAGTTAGAGATATGGTTAGTGATTTAATGAAAAATGATATTGTGCAGGAATCAAAGTCAAACTATGCCAGTCCTATACTTTTAGTTAAAAAGAAAAATGGAGAATTTAGACTTTGTGTAGACTACCGTGCGCTCAATAACAAGACGGTCAAAGATAAATATCCACTACCACTTATAGATGATCAAATTTCTAATTTGAGTGGTAACAAGTTTTTTATTACTCTAGACTTAGCTTCGGGCTACTACCAGGTACCAATGGGAGAAGAAAGTCGTCACTTAACTGCGTTTGTTACCCCGGACGGCCATTATGAGTTCAAACGCATGCCGTTCGGGTTAGCAAACTCTCCCGCAGTCTTCCAGAAGATGATTAATAATTTGCTAGGTCAACGTAGATTTGATTCAGTGCTGGCGTACATGGACGACCTTCTTATCCCATCGACTACAATAGATGAAGGTTTTTGTAGACTAGAGAATGTCCTGAAATTGATAAAAGAGGCCGGCCTCACTCTTAGGTTGTCGAAGTGTCGCTTCTTTGATAGACAAATTGAGTACCTCGGTTACGAAGTTTCGGCGGAAGGTATTAAACCTAGTGCGAGAAAAATAGCTGCAGTTAGTAATTTTCCCACCCCATCCAATGTTCACGAACTTCGGCAATTCCTTGGTCTGGCCAGCTATTTCAGGAGGTTTGTAAGGGGCTTTGGTGAGATAGCTAGACCTCTTACCCAACTTTTAAAAAAGGATAGCCAGTGGCAATGGGCTACGGTTCAAAACAATGCGTTCACCTCATTAAAGTCTAGCCTTATTGATCGTCCCATTTTGGCCCTTTACAATCCGAACCTGGAGACAGAATTGCATACCGATGCTAGTTCCTTAGGACTAGGTGGCATCCTTATGCAATGGCAGACTCAACCAAGAACCCTTAAGCCGGTAGCATATTTCAGTAGACAAACTACGCCAGAGGAAAAACACTTTCATTCTTATGAGTTAGAAACTCTGGCTGTAGTTTGTTCTCTAAAAAAATTTCGACCATACATTTTGGGAATTAAGTTTTCGGTATACACTGACTGCAATGCGTTGAGAACTACACTTACCAAAAGAGATCTAATTCCTCGTATTGCACGTTGGTGGCTGCAGATTGGTGAATTTGATTTTGATATCTACTATCGTCCTGGCTGTCGAATGAGCCATGTAGATGCTCTGAGTAGGAATCCACCACCTACTGATAATCCAAATGATTATCATAGAACGTTGAATATCACCACCGGTAATTGGGTAGTAACTCTACAGGTTGCAGATCCAGAACTACAAAGAATTATTAGAATTCTAAAACCAAGTACAGATGAAGAAAGCTCGGACGTTAAGAAAAACTATGCATTTAAGAACCATACTTTGTATAGGAAAATAGGTGATGAACATCGATTGGTTGTCCCAAAGAGTGCCAGGTGGCAAATCTGTAAGGCCAATCATGACGATATTGGGCATTTTGGATTTGCAAAAACCCTTGAACGCATCCAGAGCCAGTATTGGTTTCCTAAATTACGACGTTTTGTGAAAAAGTATGTAGCTGCCTGTATCGATTGCGCTTATAACAAAGATAGTTCGGCAAAGAGGCGTACAGGGTTTCTGCATCCAATCGAGAAGGTTGAAAGGCCATTTCACACCCTTCACCTGGATCATTTAGGTCCATTCGTTAAAAGTAAGTCTGGTAATTGCTATATACTAACGATTGTGGATGCGTTTACCAAATATGTCTTTGCCAAACCAGTCAAAGATACAAAAACAAAGAACGTGGTGAAAGTTTTACAAACTTTGTTTAACGACTTTGGAGTTCCATCTAGAATAATTTCGGATAGGGGAACTGCGTTCACATCTAATCAGTTTAAAGAATTTTGCAGCACAAATAATGTTAAACATATACTCAACGCAGTTGCTTGTCCCAGAGCGAACGGCCAAGCCGAAAGGTTTAATCAAACCATACTAACCTCTTTAGCTACTTTAAACTTTGGAAAGGACGAACGCATTTGGGACCAGCAATTGGGAAGAGTTCAATGGGGTATTAATAATACCGTAAATGCTACTACAAAAAAGTGTCCATCAGAACTGTTGTTTGGGATCAAGTTAAACTGTCCTTCTGATAATATGCTAGTAACTGATGATGTTCAAAGTATTTCTGATAGTCCTCCATTAACATCCTCGTCGTTAGACATAATTAGGCACGAAGCATCAGCCAACATTGTTGAAAGTCAAAAACGTCAGAAAAGTTACTATGATTCTAAAAGATCACCTGCAATCACATACTCTCTTGGGGACCTAGTTAAAATTACAAAAACTAACTTTTATAACGACGGGAAAAGTAAGAAACTAATGCCCAAGTTTATTGGCCCTTACAAAATAGCCGAATGCTTAGGGAATGACCGGTACAAAATTGTAAATGTCCCAGGTTTCAATAGCAAACGATACGAGAGTGTGGTAGCGTCAGATAGGATGCGTCCTTGGATTCATATTCAAGCTTTAGAGTTGGACAAAACTTCAGGTTCCGAATCGCTTTCATCAGACTCTGATAGTGACATGGAAACTTAAATGTAAATAGTTAGCAACGTAAGTTATTTTATGCTTTTAAGTATTGCTCAATGTTTGATTGCCATTACTTGTTTGATGTATTCTTATCAAATACAAAAACAATAATTATTTACAAATTAAAAAAATATATATATGTTGTAAACTTAATAATGACGTAGTCTCTTATATTGTTCAATATAATGTAAATTTAGATGTAAATAGTTAGCAATAGTTATTTTATGCTATTAGTATTGCACAACGTATTATTGCCATTACTTGTTTGATGTAAGTAATTAACATCTTATTAAGAATAAAAACATTATTCGATAATTCATTAGCATTAACAAATTAGAAAAGAATATGTTGTAATCTTAATTAATTATAAAACTATAAAGTACTTAGTTGCTTAAATTGTTCATTATAATGTATCTAGTCGAGTGTTGTGATTGATAGATGCGTACTCCGGAGAGAGTACGCTATCGGATGGCCGAGTGTTGTGATTTAGAATATTATTAATGAAAAATAGTACTGAAATTGTTGTCAACTGTATTGTCCTTTCTAGTTTGCCGGAAATACATTTTATTTGAAACTAAAACTAGCTCAAAACGGTAATTAATATGTGATATTATTTTTGTTATTTTGTAAGATTAAAAGTCTATTTAATTACACTTCAACAATTCCCTTTCTCATTTCAAATTAATATTCTTGGAAACGGATACGGTAGATATATTTTGTATCGATTTTGTTAGATTTCTGGAAATAGATTTTATTTGCAACAATATGTAACTAAAACTTGCTCAAATTGGAAATTAATGTATTAATTTATATTTGCTATTTTATTAGATTAAAAGTCAATTTAATTACACTAAAAACAAAATTATCTTTGTTACTTTAAATTAATATATTCCGGAAACGGATACGGTACACATAAGTGGTACCAACTTTGTTAGAAGCCATAATGGTTACAATAAGTTTGCTGTAAAGTAGTTTTAGATTGTAGAAGCATTCTTAGTCGAGACGCCTTAGTGTAAGGACTTACCTATAACTGTGGAAAGAAAATAAAATAGTGAACAGACTACTGAAGTTTTTATTATAGTTATTTTACGATATTTTCCTTCCTTATGGGTGGATAAGGTGGATGACCAACTACGCAGGCCCAATGCAGATTTGCGGGTGTTAACGACTACAAATGCAGCCGGGATCAACGGCTTAACGTACCTTCCGAAGTACGGAGGAACTAAATAGATTAATGAATTTTTGGACACCCATTCCATGACCGACTCTTGCGAAAGTTGCATTACCTGCGCAATTGTATATAGGGCCAGACGCTAAACCACTGCGCCACCGAACTCCTCTAAATAACTAATATTTGAATCAAGCTAAAGTTGAATAAACTTCAACTTGATTCAAATATAAAATATCAAGGTAGGTGCCTACCTCGTATTTTTTAAACTTATTTAAACAAGACAATTTGAATTCCATTTAAATACGAAACGTGCAGTTATTTGCAAACATTAGCTTCCCAGAACACCCTGTAGCAATAGTAAGCAAACTATAAGCTTAATTACATAAGAAACTAGTTCATTAATTAAGCCTTCACCCCCTTTCATATCAACACCTGCGCTTGAGAAGCATTTAATAATGACGTCATGTAACAGCTGTGAGCGGTTGCGGCTGAACGGTAGTTTTCCAGTGCCGGGGAAAATTAAAACTAAATTAATTGTTAAACGGATTAAGACAAAAGCCTTGCTAAGTTTCGGAAAGGCATTTATTATAAGTTTATAACTTAGTGGTGATTTTTTTGAATTATTTTAGTAAAGAGACTTGAAGGACTATGTTATGAATCGTCCGTGCCATTTTTTTTTGTAAAAACCGAAAGCTAAAGTTGTAATAGAAAGATGGTGTTAGCGGTTCCCGATACGTTCTTAGTTAGTTTGTAATATTTTTAACCGACTTCAAAAAAAGGAGGAGGTTCTCAAGTCGACGGTTTTTTTTTAATGTATGTTTTAACATAACTTTGTCAATCTCAAACCGATTTTAAAAATAACGAACGAATAAAACACGTCTAATGAAGTCGGGTGGGGCTTTTAGAATAAAAAAAGATGTTGAACTTCAGCCCCACCCGACTTCAATAGACGTGTTTTATTACAATGATATGCGTATCTAGTGATTTGAATATTATTTCTTGCTTTTTAGAGGTATTAAATTTTAAAGCTTTTTTGTTTTCATTTTCAGCTTTTTTGAAGTCGGTTTTTTTAGATCTGCCTATTCCATTTATTAGACTGACAATATTGCCTATATCTGTATCACAGTCTCCAGTTACAATTAACATTCGATTCTATTTAGAATCAGAACGAAATATGAAATTTTATTTACCGGATCTTGTGAATCAGGCTACTAAACATAGTTTCCTACTGTTCTAGACTTCTTTTTCATATATGTTAAAGTAAAGTTAAGACTCAAACTCCCCCATAAATTAATTCAAATAGAAAAAATATTATAAACCATAAAAATATCATCAGTCACTCATTACTTAAGTAAGAACTAGCAAAAATAGTTTACATAATCAATCAATTTAAAGATCTATCGCTGTTTTGTTTCCTAGTTAGGTTTTTCCAACATCCTCTTAGACATAATAATAGGTTATTCACCTAAATTTATACAAAAACCAATACCAAGAGCTTACCTACAGCTCTTTTAAGTTTTAACAAGCTTATTAAACAACACTCATTCCATATTTGACAGGTATCATATTTACCTGTACCTTTTTTACACCACAAATGATATCCCATTATTAGCAAACCGAAAGTCATCCATATTTATGCCTCGAGTTTCTTTCAAATTCAAAGGCAGCTTAAAAAATCTAACAAAAAAATTCTAAGAAAGCGCGTGCGATGTTGAAGAAGCTAATTATAGACGTAATCGGAATCGATCCATTTAGTCGATTGCGCAAGCATCGAACTCTCGATTCTCGACTACGATTCGATGTATCACCTTCTGATACCGAGCTACTTCGCTATCCAGCCGGTCAATTCTTTAATTAGTTGCTTATCAAGATCAATATGCGGCGAGAGCAGTCGATGCGATGTAATCGAATGCTAATATAACGTTATTTCGAAATGTTGGTGGAGACCGACACTGAAATGTTTTTGAGAATTGTTGCAAGAATATTAAAATGCATGTTTGTGTAAAGAGAGGCTTTGACAAGCTTTGTTTGCACCAGTTGAGTTAGACAGTCAAAGCGTAAAGTATCCACAATAAAATAGTTAAACTCTAAATCAAATTAAAAACAAAAATTATTATATCGTCATCAAAAGGAACGTACCTAAAAAAAATATTTCAAAACATAGATGTATTCATTCAATATCATTTTTGTTCAATATTTTTTCTATCTAGATTGAAATCTCTTCATCTGAAGATCAAGTTCGTTATCAATATCTGAATCAATATATTCACAACCTTGCTTGAGCCCTTTGATTTTTAAAATACGAATTAAAAATACATGTCCCACTGTTTCCATCTGACTAACACCAAGTCTCATTACCGGTGGCCGTCGATAAGATCTCGAAGCTAGCAGCGGTTCTCTCGGCATCACATCTGAGTTTGCTTTCTAACTTACAAAAAATCACAACGCACAAACTACAAAACTTATAATATTCAACCTTCTCGAAAGACCATAAGACATGAAAAAGAATGAAGTTACTCGATCCGATAACGACGTTTTAAAATAAGAATTGAAGCCTAAAAATGTTGTTGTGGTGAATACCAGAAATCGAATCACATTGCGCATGAGTGCTCAAAGTTGCCATGAATGGTTGCAAAGCGATGATTATTTACGATAAAACTTTCAATTGGTGTGAAATTATGTACGCTTTCGGAATCAATGACAGCTGTATTATGTACAGAAGCAAGAAGTTTTATACTTTGTAAATAAGCACCCGATGTAGATTTAATGGTGCCCTAACCAGAACAAAGAACGATAAAACCAGCCTTTAAACAATGTCAAAGTAAATCTATCGTAAAACGAAACAGCCTTTTAAACTGTTACCAATCAATACAAACATTACGATCACTCGGATCGATCGTTAAACTTAGCGATAAATTAAGAACGGTTTGCATTAACATACATCAGGTTGTATGGCATCAGCTGTCAATTTAAAGAGGCAAAGATGAATTTAGAGATAAACTCCTGATTTTATAGTTCAATTATTGCTTATCAAAGGAACCGACAGTGCCACCCAAAATCCATTTGATTACTTACGCCGTTCACTTAAATGGAAACTGATTTCATTAATTACAAATATGGCCCCTAATCTTTATTATGTCAAGTTGTTCTAAACTCTTTGTGTGGTTCGTCGGTGTGTTCGTTTTTATTTTTAATCGTTAAGGAATTTTCGTTTTTAAGGTTTTATTTGGCGTATCGTTGAGAGTTTTATTGTGGCTCGTTATCATTATCTAAATCATCGTGAGCATTAATATGAGTGTCATATTACTTACGTGCCTGTGCCATGGGTTGGAACGGGTAATGTATAGCTGTATATTTCATTATCGAGACAACAGATAAAATATTACTGCTTGGTATTTAGGTACGTATTAATGTTTTTACCGCGATATTTTAAGCCGCTGAATTTTTCAAGATGTTAACAGTGGAGTATTAAATTTTTCATTGACTTTAAATTAATTGTTGTGTGAGTTATTATCAGTAAAATATTTCATAGTCAAGGATGTTACGTCTTTGAACAAATAATAAACGGTATATGTATTAAAAATATTATTAATTTAGCATAAAGATCTTATGTGTCTGCTATCTATTCAAAAATTTATTGACTGTTAAATTCATTTTATTTTACTTATTTTTCAACTATAAATTCTTACCGTCCATCATAATATAAGTTTTAAGTATCAGTTTTGACTATTTTTGACAAACTCTTGTAACAATATCCAACCATATTCCACGTTTTGTGCTATAAAATCGCGGGTTAATCGCCGTCATCTAAACAAGCTTTTAAGCTAAGTATGTTTTAAAAGTACGGGTTGTTGTCATACAACAAAGATTCAATTTTACATTAACATTTCAAAAATTGCATAAACAATTCACACGGTGATGCACGAAGTAGTTGAAGCTAACCTTGGACTCGCTACTTGCCCTCTGCCATATCATGTAGCTTTTCGGTGAAAACAATATTATTATGGGTGGAAGATTTTACGGATAATTTTGAACTTTAAGGGTTTTACTTGGAGAAAATTTAAAAAGAGACATTGTTTATAAATGATAAGGTATTCGGTACCTACCGTTACTTATTGGCTTAATTATGATTTGACTACAAAAACAAATGTTTTGCAATCTGAAATACATACGTTTCGTTAGCAAGGGGAAAAAACAAAAACATTTCATGTAACAAATGATATTTTTTATCAAACTTTAGTGATAAACGTTATTATAATAATTATTAAGAAACACTTTTGTGGTAAATAAATTCAATTTTTTTTTTCAATAAATAAGTGCGTGGATAAAAGATACAATGTGATAAACTAACTACACGTGCCATCTTTAAAAAGTAAAAAAAACTTTTTATTGGGAACATTTTCAATATGTCAGGAAATCCACTAGTTTGCGACTTAGTGGATAATACAGTGAGTGACGGGGTATAATGGCATGGTCTTCTTACTTGTAATTATTATTATTGTTATTTATTTCGGTTAAAGCTGATAAGTTTCTTGCGCCCGTTCTTATTAGCTAACAAAGTCTAGAACTTGGAAAATAAATACGATTCACAAAGCTCTTACTTTTTAAGTTTAATTGAATAAAGATATTTTGACTTTGACTATTACCTGTTCAATTGAATGTATCGTACTAGCACTTCCTAGAAGTTAGTAGCGTAGGGTAGGTATTCCTAGTTTTATGCCAGGAGTGTTTTGAGGTGTTACAGTAGATAGCTATAGTAGGAAATTAGCTATATAGGTACATTATTTGGCAATTATAATATTCATTTTCATTAGATTGCCAGTTCATTTAGGTATATTTTTCTCAACCATGATTTTGACCTGGGTCTTTTGGGGCAGTCAGTATTTACTCACCACTTCACCGCAGATACACAAAGTTAAAAAAATCTAGTTTTACTATGCCGAGTGCCAGCCAATACTTATTTATAAAATACATATTTCTCTAGAGTTAACAAATAAAATTAATAATATTATGAGACAAGTTCATTAAAACTCGTGTTAATGTTTCAAATCTTTAATCTCAATTAAACGAGAAACCATTTCTGAAAGCCTATGGTGCTTGTTTATCATCTATGTGTAATATTAGACGAAAATTGTAATGAAGGCCAAGGGAATCCCGCAAGAGGGCGGATAACAAGCTATGGAAAAGGGATTGGTCCAAGTTACAGGATGAAGCGGAAGAATAACCTTATACTTAAAAAAAGGCAGTACTTTTTAAACCAGCAATCAGCAATGGAAAAGTTACTAACCCACGTTTTATAGGCTGAAGCGAGTATTGAGGATTTTACCGTTTATAAAGAAACCGTTCGATACTTTTTGACTATCCATATCCATTACATACAGTCATTCCATGAAAAAGTTGAGCATAATTAACCCGTCACGCGTCGTATAGAACAACGTCTGTCTATAGAAAAAAATGGCGCGACGCGTCCTGTAGAACAACGTGTGTCTACAGAATATTTTGTTGTCTTTGGCAATATTCCGTATTTTTATTTGCGGTGTGGTAGCGCTGAAGTTTTTATATTGGCATTCTGGGCCTATAGACTTTACAAATTTAAAGTTTGACCAATCAGAGCCAAGTAAACTGGAAGTAAGAAAATAATTTGTCATAGAAAACAAACATTCCGCCATTGTTTACGATACGTTGTGACTCGCAGTGAATTTGTGTTTGTGAAGTGTTTTGTTTAGTTTTGAATAAACTTTTTTGTAAAATCTACTCGTGAATGCATAACCTTTAGTGTAGTGTAGTGCTCATGTGATAATATATCACCAAATTAGTGTTCTGAACACTGGGTTCTGTGCCGTGATAAACAAAAAACAAGATGCTGATAAAAATCAACTAATGCTACTAAAATGTAAGTAGATTAGCGTAATTAGACAACGTTATCTTTATAGACAATTTCATCCTCTTTTTATTGATATATAATATGTATCCTACAACCTAACCAAAAATAAGCTATTACAATAAATATCAACAAAGGGACTAGAAATTTAATAATACCTACACACCCTTCGACATTACAGGAAGTTTTTTTTTTGAGGCTCGACGCCTGACGGGTTAAGTAGAACCTTGTCATATTTAAACTTCTGTTATACTAACATGTTACTGTCACTCTTTGCCTTATCTATTATTTTATTTGATACAGTACTAAAGTGCTCCAAATTGTCATAGGCTGACTGTGCATACGACGTCCTGCCGAATCTAATCCGAATTTAAGTGCAGTCAATGAGGGCGGGTGCCGGCCAAAATTTCTTGCGCTAATGAAGTAGTAACTAACAGAAGGCGCGCGTGTGCCGATGAAAAACGTTCAAAGCATTTTGTTTGCAAAGTGGTTGACTATACTTCTACTTTTGACTTACAACTTTATCGCTCTAAACCTATGACTTGTGTCAGCTTTAAACACACCAAGCGGAGTTGATTTATACCCACAAAGGTTCATATGCTTCACGTGCGGCGTATAACTGTTCCTGACCTCAACGGCTCATCACTGAGAGATAATCCCACAGGATTCTGGTAGCCTGATCTTGCCATTGTGTGAAACAATACTGTTTAATTAAGAATTGACTTTAGGTCGGTTTGCGAATGTCGTCTTTGTTTTAACCTTTTTTCCTTTTACTTACCTTTGTTTCTGTTCTGGGAAAGTGTGTCACGAAGAATCACATAGCATAATGATAATTATTATGTAAGTATGAATGAAATGTACAAATGTTAATGTTAACTCCTTTACTTATTTTAGCAAAATAAACGCATAGATTCGATTTTAGCATTCATTGTACATACAAAGAAACTGTATGAATGAGTTATACTCTACTTACTTACTGTTAGTTATTAGGTGTGGGCTTGTATAGGCTTGTTAATTTAAATAATAATATTCTGTTTCTTATTAAATCCTACATCAATAAAAGTTTTATTGAAAATAGACTTTAGTGCTAACACAATCAATCATAAAAAAAATAAAATAAAATACCGTCGACTTAAGAACCTCCTCCTTTTTTTGAAGTCGGTTAAAAAAGAAATATTTTGCGTACACTCGCAGGATAAATTAGGGTTCAACTTCACACTGCAATCTTATCTTCATTTATAGGGCAGTAAAATTACGATCCTCTCGCAAAACATAAAGGCCCGTTTATCATCCACTTCGTTGGTAGTTTAGGGATGTATCGAAGATTGATATCCGTAACCAGCCTCTGTTATTTTTCTTTGTACGATATATTTTTTATGGTAGCTTACGCGAAGCTCTCCGCAGATTTCTGTGCGGAAGATAAAGTAAGTAGGTTTTTGCGTATCGAGGACTGACTGAAAGGTACTTTAACTTGGTTTTTTCGGATTTATATCGGAACAAATTTTCGTATGATTTGTATTAGAGTATGAGTGTTGAGGTGGTACGCTTTTTAGTTTGGTTTTTAGGTTGTTAATAATAAAACAGTAAATGGATATCAATGGACTTAATTGATATTTTTTTTAAATTCATTTTAATTAAGAAATGATTTGTTATATAATGTCTATAGAAAAGTGTGAAAACAAAATCTGTGGTGTTTGGGAGACACCTGTTAACCCCAATTTGATATATTTTCAGTTAGGTAATACATTGTTATTGTTTTTTTTCTATATTTTTTATCTATTACTGATTACTCCACCTTATAAAAAAGTGATAGAACTGAGCTGGTAAATACATGGCGATTCAGGATTCGTTTCGCTTTTATACATTCGTGATAAGTTAACTTGTCTGTAAAATGTTCCTTTTGGACTTAACAGGTTTCTCCCAAACACAACAGAAATACAATTTAATATTACTAGCGCGAAAAAACTAAAGCATATTAGGTAAAGGAAATTGCCATGGTTTATCTTTATTTATTCGAAGAATCTCCTTGTTAAAAGCAACAGAAATGCACAAGCTTTAACAATGGTACATCAAAGTCAACGATGTATTGCCACAGATTGTGTTGTAGCAAATGTTCCGTCACAAAATGAGGTTAAAAGCTGCCGTGAAACGATGTTTCGAGATGTGTCGATCTTACTGACAAACCAACACAGACCGAGTAAAGAAAATGGATTGTGCTGATAAAAAAAGTTTCCAATAAATAGGATTTATACAATGGAGTTAGAGATAATTTAAGATAATAAAGAAAACAAAAATTTTTTTTTTTTAAAAACCCCCCGACAAACGGCTGATCAGGTCATGGTTACCTTACCATATACTTCAAATCTCATTAAAGTAACACTGTACTAAATTTCGAATCGATAGGACATGGAAGGTAGTCAGATCCCCTCATCAACTATTAAAGAGCTGATGATTTTCAAACGGCTGATCAGGTCATGGTTACCTTACCATATACTTCCAATATCATTGAGTCAGATCCCCTCATTAACTAGAAAAGAGCTGATGACTTTCAAACGGCTGAACAGATTTTCATGAAACATGGCTAAGAACACTCGGGATAAAATTATCTATGACACAAAAAAAACTAAACGAAAATCGGTTTATCCGTTTAGGAGCTACGATACCACAGACAGATACACAGACACGTTAAACTTAAAACACCCCTCTCTTTTTGCGTCGGGGGTTAAAAAGGAGCTTGGTGGCGTAGTTGTATAGCGCCTGGCCCAGCGATTGCGGAGATTAAGCAACTTTCGCAAGGGTCGGCCATGGGATAGGTGACCAAAAGTAAACTATCTCGAGTTCCTCCGTGCTTTGGAAGGCACGTTAAGCCGTTGGGCCCGGCGTTAATACCCACCAATCCGCATTGCGCCCGCGTGGTGGGTTATGGCCCATCCCCCTTATCCACTCATAAATAAGGCCTGTGCCCCAGCAGTGGGGACATTAAAAGTGGCCGATGTCAATATTAGAACACTCCATGTAAATAAAAGCTTAGTTTCCCTTGTACTTACAGGTTTCGTATAGCAGCATCTTATGAAATAATTTAACGACATATTTCAAAATGAATCAGATTTTGTATCTGTCAGGCAAGTTAACTATGTATATCATAACATGAACCTCTGAAATTGGCCCTAAGTATATCATTATACTTGTCCAAAGGTGTTTTGTTTTAATACCGATTCGTTCCTTGATCATACCCTTTCATAGAGCTAATTACATTTCGACACGACGCCGGAACATTTTGGATTTCGCCAGATAAATATCGTGTCGTGAGCGAATATGCCTGTTAACACATAACGAGGTGTGGAATATAAGCCCACCAGTCATGATCGTGTCTTAGCGAGTTGTACGTCGACCACTGACCTTTATCAGAAAGCAAAAACGTCTTTAAACACGTAATAACTTCCACTGAATACGTACTGTAACACCGCGAAATTAAAGTTCATTTTAGAATACCGGAAATTCGAAAAAAAAAGTAGGCGCCGGCGCAGGCGATAATTTGTATGCCTTATTGTAGTAGTATTATCTCTACGTGAGTAACGAATTACAAGTGTAAAATGTGGGATAAATGTTACAAATAAGGAAATAAAAGGTGTGGATCGCAAAGTTGGGCCGGCAAATAAATTATCTGTAATTAGGTGCTAAAGTGAAAGAAAACTAAAAAGTAATTTGCAATATGCATACAGTGAAGTTTTAATAACATATTATTTAAGATACAAAGTGGTTTAAAAAAGGAACGTATCTGAAAACAATAAAATAAATTGGATAATAAATACACCCTTATTTCAGACCACGTGAATGAACAACTTTTACTATGGGGCCAGCCACGGAATCTCGAAAAAAAAAATCAGCTGTTCCATACATTATAGTCGAGTCGATGTTGTACTTTTCTATGGAACAGCTGAATTTTTTTTCGAGATTCCGTGGCTGGCCCCATAGTAAAAGTTGTGGTGTGAAATCCCCATAATTATTTTTTAAATATACTTAAAAATTAACGGTGTATATTACTTATACGAGTATTATTTAAAGAAGCCTTTTTTACCTTCTAGCATCTTTTTCTTTAGTATAAATAGCACTCATGATGGCTTTTTTGAAATTTCCTGTATCAAAAAGCTGCTTATTTCTTTTAATTTAAATAAATAATTCATGAAAGCATTCAGTAGGTACTCAATTAAATCCCACAATCTATATATTTTGCATAGCATCACATAAACCTTAAGGTTTCCAGAAAGATCCTCTTTTTAATGAGCACCGCTAGTGCAATACCGTTAGCTTAGATTACTGTGACAGTGTTACGTGGCTACTTCGCCACTGTTTCTAGCTAGGCTTTGGCGTAGTATGCAACGAAAAGCCTCGATTATTGCTAAGCGCTAAGTAACTCGCTTAGTGGTATAGTGACAACATACTGGGGCCCAAGTCTGCTATTGTTTACGTCATAATTGTGTTTCAATTGTGTTACGGTTTTGGGCTTAAGAAACAAGAACTTTGTCAAAAGCATTTCAATTCAAACACAATTGAAACACGATTAGGACGTTAACAAAACAGTCTTGGGCCCCAGCATGCTATCAGTTGGCGACACTGCAAGCACAAAAGTGCTGCAAGCGCGTCTAAGTAGGTTACCTATTTTTAACAACTTCAAAAAAGGAGGAGGTTCTCTGTTCGACTGTATCTTTGTTTTTTTGTATATTATGTTTACCTATTACTCGAAAACGGCTGGTTTATGGTTTATTTAAACGTTATGAGATGGGCCTAATCGCTAATCGCAAAGCTAAATCGTTACCGTTTCAGTTTCGTTTACAGAAAAATACTCGCTTCAGTTTTGTTAAAATTGTTGAATACTCTGCCTAAGGAGTCAACAATCTGGGACCTATAGAATCTATGTCTTTCTGTCTGTCTGTCTGTCCGTCCGTATGTCACAGTCATTTTACTCCGAAAGTATTAGGATTACACAGTTGAAACTTAGTAGGTAGATGTATTCTGTTAACCGCTTATCGATTTTAATACAAAAATAAAAAAAATAAAGATTAAGGGGGGGCTCCCGATAAGTACATATATTATATGAAACTGAAAAAAAAAACTTTATACCAATACGTGCTATAGATAGGTTTTTAAAAATCCAAAAGGACATTGAGGTTCCTAAGACCATTTTTTCTCAAAGTCAACCGTTTGATACCGAAGATAAATACTGCTAAAGTGGTAAAATGTGTGTCCCCCCCTTTAACTTTTGAAATAAGACAGTGAAAAAAAATGCTATAGATCTTAATAAAAACTTTCAACGAAAATTGGTTTGAACGAGATATAGTAACTAGTTTTCGAGATATATCATCTTTTCCAAAACCGCAAATATAACTTTGTCATTCATACCAACACTGTGAAAATCAAAGTTATTTTTACAGACGAAAAATGATAGTGGTATTAAATATGGTATGGTATGTATAAGGTAACTACGGAACCCTACGGCGCGTGGCCCGACACGCACTTGGCCGGTTTTTCTTGTATTTTTCGACCATATCTTTTATTGAAATTTTAGATTTCAGCATTCACAATGCTATTTTTATTGACCGAGCGAGCACGAAGTGCGAGCGAATCGTCTCTGCTTCAGCTTGGGCAAAAACTCTTTCGTATGTCCGGCTGTCTGTTCCAACCTACAGGGGGGGTATTACAACCTCTTAAAACTTGCCAGGTTTATGAATTGCTATAGTTACATCTCTTTCTCGCTGTATAGCAAATAAAAGAGATAGATTGATAGCCAGTCAGAAAACTGCCAGGAAATAAGAGGTCATAATACGGCCCCTGGTCGCATTTCTCAACCGATTCTCATGAAATTTTGTGAGCAGGTTTGAAATTTATATAGAATTTTTTTGTCGAGCCATTTTTTTGAAATTTTTCAAAACGGCGGAAAAATGTTAAAAAAACAGAGTTCAGGTCGCTTTCCAGCTCTGCCTGTTCTCCTTTACAGGTCGCATTTCTCAACCGATTTCCATGAAGTTTTGTGAATAGATTTGATAATTATGTAGAATTTTTTTGTCGAGACAGTTTTTTGATATTTTTCAAAATGGCGGAGATATTTAAAAGAACGTATTTTAATCCGGCTTTCCAGCTGTCTGTTCTCCTCTCGGGTTGCATTTCTCAACCGATTCCCGTGATTTTTTGTGATCAAATTTCATAATTATATTATAGAATTTATATGTCGAGACTGTTTTTTAAAATTTTTCAAAATGGCGGAGATATTATATAAAGAAACATATTTCAGCTGCTTTGAAAAATGTTGTGAATTTGACGTTGTACGGCCCTTTAAAGGGTGAACATTGACTCGCGAGGTCTACAGATCATAGAGCCACTAGTATATTAAGTAACTTAACATATCTTTTATCTTGATATAAAAATAGCATTGTGAATGCGAAAAATCGAAAGGATTATTTTGTACCGGAATCACCTTAGGAGCACCCACGTACAAAGATGTTGAAAAAAGTATGTATCAATCTTATTGCAGTTAATCGAATTAATCCACACCATTATACGGGAAACACCAAAACACTATTGTAGGTTTAAGACAAAACTAGAATTACATCATTTCCCTTGGTTAGCTCTCACGCAATCACGGGCGCTCCTCTAATTGTCTTTGCGGCGACCTCCGCAATTAACCGCACCGGACAGACGCGTAACCAGGCGGAATTGCCAATCAGTTAATGATTGTACCTGTGTTTGTGTGCCGCTAAACGCGATATTGATTGTCCAATGAGACACGCAGTACAGTTTCTTAATGTAACAAGTATCGTTCCTTGTTTTGACAATTTAGACTATTTGCACTGAAGGTATCGTGTAAATACAAAACGCTGAGTTCATGATTTCTTTTCATAAAAGTCATACGCATTTTTAACATTACGATGACTATTTTCATCCATGCCATTTGAATGTAAGATGTAAGGCTTAGACTATATTGAACCATTCGTCTTCGCATATTCCATAGCTATGGATCCATGGAGAGATCCATTATCTCTCTCTTTCTGCCTCACACAAACATTATTTTGCTAGAGTGAGAGTACTGCTAAGTGACGAACGGTTCATATATTACCTATATATGATATACATAATATATGACATAGGTATTAGATATAGATATTTATTTCTGTATGACGGAGCTGGCCAAATAGTAGATTGTACAACAAGTGCATAAAACGCATCATTTTACCCGAGACGTATAATATCCACCCGAGCCGTAGGCGAGGGTGGATAGTCAAGTCGAGGGTAAAATGGGTTTTATGTACGAGTTATACACTCTGCTTTTCACTTCGATTGTGAGGAAATAGGAAATTAAACTTTTTTTTCAACAATATTGAAAAAAAAGTGACAAATTATATAATTTTAGAATGTGCTCACCAAGGCCTTTCATTTGATACCCATATTCAAAACTTGAAAAAAAAAATTTTTTTTGTTCATTTTTAGTGACAAATTATATAATTTTAGAATGTGCTCACTAAGGCCTTTCATTTGATACCCATATTCAAAAATTAAAAAAAAAAAAAAAAACTTAAATTTTTGTGAAAAATTACATATTTTTGGGACGTGCTCATCAAGAGCTGTCATTTGATACCCATATTCAATTTTTTTAATTTTTTTTTTTTAAATTTTAGTGACAAATTATATAATTTTGGAATGTGCTCATCAAGGCCTTTCATTTGATACCTACCACTAATCAAAAATAGAAAAAAAATTAAACATGGATTATGTATAAAAATGAAGAAAATGACAAGTTTGTTTAACGAAGTTTAATTGCGTGTGGCTGTTTACCTGACGACCTTTGTCTTAAAGCCGAACTTAGACGAAGATTTTACTTTATGCTCTAGAGCATGAAAAGCGATTTTATGCAGCCTATACCCAACATAACGACGAACTTTACGAGCATGAGAAGTGAAAACGTAGTTTATTACCCTTATAAAGTTGCTTTGTCTAATCAAACAATATTTAACTAACTCGATTTGCTTTTGTCTACTAAAATGAATAAAAGCAACATTGGATTTATACAATACATTTCCCAAAAAGGTATAATTCCGAACAAATACCGAAGTCGTCTTTTCGCCCATTTAACTGTATTGACACACAAAAATGGATGTAATTGACATCAACTGGGGAGTCCTATTGACGCTTCCACGTGGGTAATCGGTTTATGAGTCTATTATTTTGCGAGTTCATCTCGTTTCGGATTAATTAATGGATGAAAAGGGTCAGCACGGTTACTCATTTAGTGTAGATTGGATTCGTTATGTATTCAATCCGAACTGTTTCCAGGGTTTTTTTTCAGGGCAGATGTGATTGAAGAGATTTCGAGAGCGAAACTCCCGGTCCTGTAGTAAAACGCGAGAAAATGTTTTTCCACGAGCTTTAAGCGAGTGTGTAAAATTTTATTGGGTTTCGCGCAAATATCGTGAAATAATATTTATCACGTACAGTATTATTACTAGCAATAGCAATGTATGTTTTTTTATAAAAAGAACACCAATGACTCTGTTGAAAACACCTGGACACTGTGTATTTGAACAGCAAAAAAAAAAATGAATCACTTGTTCGTGGTCGATAGTCCTGGAGCATCTTGAGGAGATTCATACTTCAGGAGGAGCCTTGTAATAGAAACGAATAATTGAGACTTGTAATAGAAACGAAAAGGGCAGGGATTAACCCAGTGGGTCGTTGGTGACCCAAATATTTTTATGGCGTTTTTATACAGGAGAAAAACCATAAATACTTTTAACAAAAACAACATTTATATCCGGTATTTATCCACTAAGGGTCTTACAATTTAAAACTTTTATGAAAATTGGTAACAAAAGTTATATTTACAGTTTTCGTAACTGCGGACACAAAAAAATCGATCCAAGAAAAAATGAAAAACTTTAAGAGCTCTAGAAGTATGATTTAACACTAAAATAACTTGAAAATCACTTTTAGTCGTAGGTACTTCACACCTCTGACTAGCCGGCAGAATGCAATCAGGATTAATTCTGTTTAAATTATAAGCCAATGCAATGAGAGAATAACAATAATTGTAATATTAAGATAAGATTAGTATGTTAATTTCAATACATTAGCTCCTCTGCATCCTGCAGTTAGGAAAACACTTCACTTCTATAACTTCTATTAGCATTCAAATTATACTGCGTTCCCTTTACAAGATCAGCGTGTTTCTCACAATTACCAACATGAATGTTCTTCCCTACTGTTCATTTGCTCGAGCGTTGAGCGTGCTAAGCGGTGGTTTCATTAAAACACGATCGTGAATATCGCCAACTTAGCGAATAAGGCGCTCCGCTAACAATATTTCCGCTTAGTGCAAGCAGACACGATTATCATAAAAATTTACTGCACCACCTTTGCATAGGACCCGTGAATATAAACTAGAGTAGGTAGGCTTTAAACTTTCCGAGAACAACAGAATGAGAAATATTAAATAGTTTTTCGCTCTTTCCTTGGCATGAAAATAGATGGAGTAATATTTAACCTATTCAAGCTTACGCGCTTACTATCACTATACATTAAATGAAACACTTTTTAACGGACACTAGCGCGGTTTTTTTCAAAAGCTCACGAGCAACTTCCGTCCCCCAAAGTTTCGGCAGCTGCAAAGGTGCCGAAACGTCGGGAAAATAAAAAAACAAACTAAATATCAAATACTTTCAATAAAACTGCGCTAGTATCCGTTAAAAAAGTGTTTTATTCTATTTATGTCATTATTAAAATTATAACAAATTTATGATGACTATTCTTGACTCTTGACATTCAGTCTAATACCTAGTTCTTTATTAAATTGATCACTTTGTCGAAGTCGAATTCCGAAACAAATCAAACAAAAAAGGATTAGAAAATGAAATCAAATTGATAGACCATCACTGTCACATACATTAAATGTGGCTTCGAGGACAAAGGTACACTTATGTCAGAATCATCTTGACAAGCTAATGTGTCAACACGTATGGGAAACGGGTAGGACAGGCCGGGACGCAATGAACCGTGGAGATTGTCCGCAAGTGTCAAGTTTCGAGCAGTCACTGTTAAAAATAAAATGGAGTTCGAGACAGTGCTGGTGGAGGTGGTATAATAGAATAGAATAATATGATTTTAAAGTTCCCAAGAACTTTAAAATCATATTATTCTATTCTATACCCAAGGTATAAGATGTGTCTGGATATCTTTTCGTGACAATGTTTTTAAAAAGACAGCATTTTGTAAGGATTTTAAAAACAGAACGAGGGGCACTCACTACCTGTTTGAATTTTTATTTCTTTTTTGGTAGTGTTTTCTTTCCGTAAATGAGTTAATGCTCACAATGTCACAATGATCCCGTATGTGCGACAAAATATTTATATTATAGTCTTTGATAACAATATTGCTTCTCTTATTAAAAGTTTCCTAGTAAAATAAAGGAACATATATTATAGGTAGGTAATACGTGTTTAAATAAACGATAAAACAAAAAAAGGTTTTTTTTATAGATTCACTAAAAATTATTAAAACATCCAGTTTTTTCTCAGACGTCTTTTGGCTGTAAATAAGAACAGATGTAAGAGACTTCCATCTTTATTATCAAAAGAAATATAGAGCCAATTCATATTTTGTTCACAGCTCCATGTATTTTTTCCGAAGAATCCCACGTAACTCTATCACCCCAGCGAGCCCATGGCCACGGTGCGCGGTGGCCTGCTCCGGTTAGCTTCTCAATGTCCCTTCAATTCGATCAATGCCTTCGGAATTTGGTGACGTAACCACTAATCATGATCGATTTCGATATAGATTAATTAGGTTAAAAGTCTACCACCGAGCATGAATCATTAGGTTTTTGTTTGTTATGCTTTCACGACTTCAGGTCTAACTACTCAACTAAAACTGTACATGCTGACGAAGTCCTGTCATCATCATCATATCAGCCGCACGACACCCACTGCTGGGTATAGGCCTCCCCCAAGGATCTCCACGACGATGGGGAGGGGACTACCCACGGAGCGTCGTCCGGTGCGCGGTCGCTATTCCAGAACCATTCCGCCCAACGGCCATCGGTTCTTCTCGCTATGTGTCCAGCCTTCTGCCACTTCAGCTGAGCGATCTTCGAGCGATGTCGGTTACTTTAGTTCTCCTGCGGATCTCCTTATTCGATCACGCAGGGAAATGCCGAGCATGGCTCTCTCGTGTAAGTATAGTGAATTATATTCAAGCCAAACTTACATTTAATTAGTAATTCAGTTCTAACTATAGCAAATTATTTCATCAACTAATATTGAACGTGTTCCCTATAATTTCATAATTGATGCTATGCCTTTGCTTTGCACATAATTATATCAGAGCGTGATATCTTCAAAGGGAAATATTAATACCTACCTACATCATAGAATAGATGGAATATTAGGCGATTGTCACCACCGTGTCTAATTATATTATCATGATAATTGAATAATGTTATGTTGCAGTGATGTTGATCTTCGGAAGGGTTAAATTTAATAATTATTACAGGAAATTACTTACTTTGGGATGGAAGAGTTTTATGCTTGACGTTCTTTACCTGCATCTAAAAGTCTAATAATTTGCCTTATAATAAACGAAGGGGGTCTCTTTCAAATCGATCATGGAATCGGTGACCAAAAATGAATTATCCTGAGCTTCTGGGGGCTTCGGAAGGTACTTTAAACCGTAGGTCCCGGCTGCATTTGAGGTTGTGAATATTAAAAAAATCTGCATTGACCTGTGCGGCGTCTGTTTCGGATCCCGCATGTTCAGGGGGTAGCCTCTGAGAGCGCAAAGTAGGGAGTTTAGTGGGTATGGCCTCACCGAAGCGAGTCCCACATAAGCCCGTTGCTAACCAGGCACGGGGTATGCGTAAATGCATTCTCCCTACTATAAAAAAGGCCCTAGGGCCTAGGCCCTGCCTTAGGGGGCATGGTGGATTATGGTGAAAGAGGTCAGAATCAGTAAATCTTAGGACACTGAATCTTTAGTATTTCTTAGTGACTCACGTAACTTTAGGTCAACATAAACGTATATACCTAAATGCTCATTAGTTTTTAAATTAGAATCTTTTTGATTCTTAAATTAAATTGAAATAAATAGATCCTACATTTTTTTTTCCTAAACCACGTGCTTTCAGTAATTGTGGCCGAACCCAGAGTCAGTAAGCATCTCATTTCAAAAGGCTTAAAGTCTCGGGTCGTGATACGTGATTTACATTTTTAACGTGGCGAAGAAAAGAATAGCTTAAAAAATAAAACGATAATATAATAGCGTCTTTGCATTACTCAGAGATTGGGACATAAAAGCAGCATATTAAATTAATATCGTTTTCATCAGAAGTTTTTTCGATATTATCTATTTCGGCAACGTACATGCTAATAATTTTGCACGTGTCCAAATAATTAAATTCACTAAAGTTTTGCACATAAGTCTTATTTTACTCCTACCTATATAACTATAATGCATATGAATTTCTCTAGTAAATGATTAAAAGATATATACACAACAAAATATAACAATTTGTACTTTATCTTTAAACTACGTTACTGGTGAAGTAGGAATCAAATAAACTTGTTTCAATGAACTGTCAACTGATCAAGTATATTGTTTTTTTATGACAGGTAAATATTGTTGCATGTAAATGAAATGCATTACTAAAAGTAGACTATAATTTTCTAATATCACACAATTTCTTTCAGTCTTGAATTTCGTTTCAAAATATTCTGAAGATGCAGTACATATTTGGCATGGTTCAACTTTTGTGTGAAGATTTTTTGTTCATCAGCTCTTCCGCATTCATCGCTCTCTCCACATGCTACAACATTTCGCTGCGAAACCATAAACTGCAAAGCACCGCACGGCGATTCAGTAAGTATATTAAATTACAGGTAATAAAAAACTTCACACTGCACAATATAGTATGCACTGACTGATGTTCAGTTGCATGGCAGAAGTGATTAAATGAGACATTATGCTGCTGAAAATGTATGCGGATGTATAAGTATCCTTAATAATAACATAGTGCTGAGGATTATAAAGCTGAAGTTAAAAATATAAACAAACGAGTAATATATTTTTTTTTATTTAATGTGGGCCTTATGAAATTTTTGACGGTAGTGTTCGGATGTTGAATTAGTGGATGGTTTGTCGTTTGTCATCCATCTGATGACCAGCTTTTGCAGTCAGTCACAGAGTAAACGGGCAAACCATTTAATGACGCTGACGAGGTTTTCTCTTAATAAAATCAGTCCAAGTACTGAATCGAAATTCATAAGGGTAGATAAATAGAGGAACAAACTACCTATTTTAAACTTGAGTCCAGACTTTTTATAAAGAACTCCTGCTCCAACCGTATCGACGTCTTTAAATTGCATAAGTTTTTAAATTAGAGCGAATTATAAATACCTACCGAGTTGGATTCTTCTCAAGTTTCGCTTGTCCGGACCCGAGCACCAATAAATTGTTCAAGGAGAACAAATAACTTGACTTAAGAAATTAGCCCAAGTAATTGTTGAGAAGGGAATAGACTTTATAACTGAAGAGAGATGAGGCAGACGTTTTTTGTATAATAATTAGGCTTTATTGGTGCTCAAATTTTGATGTTTTGAGAATGAGCTCATGAAATTTCATAATTTAAAACGGGGAGGCGCTAATTAACCAGTGGTTTATCATTTCACTTTGTATGAAAAATATTTTTTTTTAAATGATAATATTGTGAAACATGACCTTAAGAATTTTTTAAAGTCCCCACTGCTGGAGCACAGGCCTTCCTTATGGGTGGACAAGGAAGATGGACACCACGCGAACCCAATACGGATTGGTGGGTGTTAACAACTGCAAGTGCATGCACCCGGGACCAACGGCTTAACGTGCCTTCCGAAGCACGGAGTAGCTCGAGATAATAAATTTTTGGTCACCCATCAAATGACTGACCCTTGGGAAAGTTGCTTAACCTCCGCAATCGCTGGGCCAGGCGCTAAGCCACTGCGCCATCGAGCTCCTCAATCATATCCTAGAATATACTATGAATTAAAAAGCACGATATGCAACACAGCTTTCTTTTACCAACACCGATAGAAAAATCATAATAGATAATAGGTTTAGAAGGATACCACCAGTTAAATCAAGTTATTGAATAAAGAATGTGACATTATTGCAAATAAACTCTAACTACCTCACTTAAGGTTTTCGGATGAGTTGTAATCGACTTTCAAAGATTCGATTTGAGCCCATATTTTTTTCTCGACATCACAAACTGCCTGCAATTACTGACCGATGCAAAGTGATGCTTCAATGAGCGAAGCTTAATCACATCGATAAAAACTGAATGACACGCTTTAATAGTGTCGCGAACAAAAGACACTTAAATTTTATCGCCATCAGGTTTCTTGCATAGCTGTTTACTTCAAACGATGTATCTATTTATATAATGATCGGTGTCAAAAAGCTGATTGTCTGGAATAAGAAGCAATATGAAATTCGATTCACTCAAAGTTTGTCTTTTAAAAAGCGCCTTTAATCAAAGTAATACGTATGTAACGTAAGGATATCTTATAAAGACCGTGACTAAATTGATGAAATAAAAAAGTCGAAACACCAAAAATGAATCGGTGTAAGATCGTACTGTTAACGTGAAATGCTACTAAGATGTCCTTGAAAAATATATTCCGTGTTATTACAAAAGATTTTTAAACACTGTTTAACTAAACACAAGTGACAGCATCACATTTAAACATGTGTTTAGTTAAACAGTGTTTAAAAATCTTTTGTAATAACACGGATTGTGTTTCATTGATCTTATTCGTTTTGTAAAAACTTATACAAATTCTGAAAACCCATAGATATCACACATCAACCAAAGTTACTGCGATAAAAAAATATACTCACATCGACATTCAATTTCGATAGTCGAACATCACTAGTCACGCCCGCGGTCGTCCTCGCGCAAATTACACCCTGCATCGTTCACTCTTACAGTTTGCACCTCTCGCTCGTTTTGCAAATTTATATGAATCATTATTGGCTTGAATTATAGTACAGCGTCGTGTTCAAGGGACCGGCAAGTGTGGAGATGTGTGAAACGTTTGTTTTTATGGAGAAGCTCGGAATGACTGTGCTATTATTAATTCTGTGGTATGTATGGCTGACAAAATGTAAAACCAATAGCAACATGTTTTGTTGATATTTGAAGGGGTGAGTGAAAAAATCTTAATTTTTGCATGAACATGGGGTTTAAATATGAAAAATCAGCTGATGAGCACAAACACGCAAATTTTGATTCGTGTCAAAAATATAGACCCTTAGCAAAGGTGTTAACTAACAAGAATGCATACATTCATAATTTTTAAAAAACTCATAATTCATTTTGAACTTTTTGTTAAAGTTGTTACCTTTGTCCTTCATTTGTGCCGTTATAAGTTAGTAGTTGGTAGTTAGCGGCTGTCGGATTTGATATTGGCTTTAATTTCCAAATTTAATCTTTAAGTTATATTTAGTATTTTTTTTGTAATCCATAAGTGCCAAAAGTGGCTACTTTGAGCTAAAATGGATTTAAAAACTTACAGAAAGAATGAAAACTGTTGAAGAGTTATTTAAAAAATATTAGAGACAGTTTAAGAAATTATTACATGAGCTTTTTTTTATTACCCGACTGCGGGTTATGTTTTTCGCGCGTATCTTGTAAGTATGTTTGTATGTATGTATGTTTGTATGTAATATTCTTTATTACCTCATATCTTTCAAACGGCTGAACGGATTTCTATGATTAAGATATCGTTAGATTTGTCTTTTCAGCCCAAGTGTTCTTAAGAAGGTGGCGTTATAAAAAAAACCAACATGGCGGCTGTACGCTGCTATTATACGTAGTGAAAAAAAAAATTTTGTTTAGATTACTGCAATATGGGTGTCATATTTAAGGGCATATTATAAGGATTTCAAAAAGGTATATCATGACCGTAATATATAATAACTAAAAAGAGATAAATAAAAAAATAAATTAAAAAAATTAAAAAACCCGCCTGCATAAAAAGACAAGTCGACTGAAAAGATGGAAACAAGATTAAATAAATATTAAAGGCAACATGTCATAATAACTCCTTCCCACCAAGCCTTCTACAAAGTGGCTAGGATTCTCCGTAGCGATGCTACAACCCATGTCCCCCCCTTCTCCGTCCCGATGGCTCTACAGCCTTCGAAGACGATGAGAAGGCAGAATGTTTCGCAGATAGCATTGCTGCCCAATGTTCTGTAAGCACCCAGGAGTGCGACCCCTCCCACATTAGGAAGGTAGAGGAGGAGTTCAACACCTTGAACTCCATCCCTCTGCCCCCCGAAACTGACCCTATGACAGTCTCGACTGACGAAATCACACTATTTATTAAAGACCTCAAACCCAAAAAGGCGCCCGGCGCTGACGGTATCTCTAACATGGCCCTCAAGCACTTTCCCATCCAAGTTCTCGCCTATCTCACACTCATTTTTAACGCCTGTTTCGATCACTGCTACTTTCCAGCCGCCTGGAAAGATGCTATCGTAATTGGCATCCCAAAACCGGGTAAACCCCCAAACCTACCAACCAGTCACCGTCCCATTAGCCTCCTCAAGGCGTTAGGCAAGCTACTCGAGAGGTGCGTACTCGCTCGTATGAGAGAGCACCTCTTCGGGAAAGACTTGATTATCCCCCACCAATTCGGCTTTAGGCCAAAACACTCATGTCCCCAACAGGTTCACCGCATAGTTGAGTATATCTCCAGCGGCTTCCTTAGTAAAAAATACAAAACAGTAGCAGTCTTTTTCGATGTCGCCAAAGCCTTTGACAAGGTTTGGCACACTGGGCTAATCGTCAAGTTACACAGATTAAATCTGTCCTTGCGTTTGGTTCGGCTAGTGGCATCCTTCCTACATCACCGTACCTTCCGGTTTAGACACGAAGGCATTCTCTCTTTCCCCCGCCCTATTACAGCAGGTGTGCCCCAGGGCTCAGTCCTCACTCCCCTGCTGTACATAGTGTACACAAATGACATACATATTCCGAACGACGGCGTTCAACTATCCCTGTTCGCTGACAATACAGCCCTTTACCGCAAAGGCCAAAACGTCGGCACAATCCTTCCGAGGCTACAGTCCTCTATTAACAAGCTAGGCCAATGGTTCCGTAAATGGCGCATCGAAGTAAACCCGGAGAAATGTTCCGCAGTTTACTTCGATGCTAACCGTCATAGACTGCCCCCTAATCACAGGCCCCCCACTATGCTAGGCAAATCCATCCCCTGGCAAAAGTCCACCAAATACCTCGGTGTCACCCTGGACCAGAGTCTCACATTTGAGCCTCACGTCAAAAGGGTGACTCGAAATGCTCGGTTCTATCTCTACCGACTCAATTCCATGTTAGGCAGACATAGTAAAATGTCTCTTCGAAACAAGCGAACACTCTATAAGGTTTGCATACGACCGGTGATGACTTACGCCTCTGTCGTATTTGCCCACGCCGCCCCAAAAACACTTAATAAACTACAAGTAGTGCAAAATCTCTTCTGCCGCAAAGCGGCAAATGCCCCTTATTACATTCGCAATGCGGACCTTCATAGGGATCTAGACCTTCCCACCATTCAGCAATGGACCTTAAAGGCCTCTGAGCGCTTTTTTAAAGCGGCAGGAGACCATCCTAACCCCCTAATCCTTTCCGCATCGGACTATGACCCGCCTACAACCTCCGCCCAGTTTGAGAGTCTGACATAACCAGATTAGCTCGGTAGCAACCGGCTAGGTGGTATCCAATGAGGATTTTCCGCCTCCTCTCCCCCCGCTGGGGAAGGGTAGCTCCGAACCCCTAAGGTTGAGAGCCAAAAAAAAAAAGTCATAATAACATGCAGTCGGAGGCATATAATTCAACCATTCATAATGTCACTTTCTTTATGCATGCCTCCGACTGCATGTTATTATGACATGTTGCCTTTAATATTTATTTAATCTTGTTTCCATCTTTTCAGTCGACTTGTCTTTTTATGCAGGCGGGTTTTTAATTTTTTTAATTTATTTTTTTAGTTATTATATATTACGTTCATGATATACCTTTTTGAAATCCTTATAATATGCCCTTAATTTAAATATTGACTTGGTTTATGGTAATAAAAATAAATGAAGTGGCGGCGCTAGTTTCACTACCACCGCGCCTTAAGTGGTGTTTAAAAACAATATTTAAATAATGATGCAAGTCGGGTTTAATGTAGTGCTCTTAATTTTTTAAGTTGCTGATTATCTTAACTTCAAAAAGAAGTATCAAACTATATTCTCATGAAAATTAATCAACAACCACATCCGATATTTCTTACTGAACAATGCACAGTGCATCAATAACGCATAGAGGTGTTATCAAGTCCCCTTTAGCTTCGGTTAGAAACCTTTCTTCAACATTTCCCGCGTGCACATCCTCAATGCAAACTGCATTCTTGTAATCTTCACTTTGAATAAGTACTTACAGGAATAAAGGTTCATACTTCATGATTAATTCACTATGATTTGAAGCAAGCTAGGCTTCAGTCTCCTCCATGACCACGATGCCAAAACATCTGAAAAATAAAAAAACAAACTAAATACCACACCCAAGTACTTACAATAAAACCCAGCTAGTTAGTATCCGTTAAAAGTGATATTTTAATGCGCGTTATGCCGGCACTACATATTCACCCACCATCGGCACAATCGTACGTTGCCGGTTTTGTAACAAATGCTTCAAAGAGGGTCTTTCAAAAGCATCAACGTACGATAAATTGTGCCGATGATGGGCGAATATGTAATGCCGGCAAAACACTTAAAAGTAAATCTATTCTATGTTTTTTTTTGTGTGTACAGAACAAGAATTTTATTAATATTCATATTCACACACAAGCAACTCTTTGATACTCTCTGTCACTTTCAAATAGTCTATAATCACTATAGCTCTTTGACTATACATGATTCCGTCAAAATAAATGATATATCAGATATATCGACAAACTTTTATGATATCGTATAATTTATTATTTTTACAAAACATTACTGTATTTTACAAATGATTATAATTCAGTTTATTTACAGTTTTCTTATATTACTCTCATTGGTTTACAGGATCAATAGCGATGAAATTGCATCAAAAGATCTGTTCGAAAACAAATTCGCCAAAACAGTTACAGAGACCGCAATAACAACGGTGATTACCGAGGATAATAAAGGACCTGATGATAATGAACTCGGAAAACATTTACAAGTACGAGAAAATTTGGGGATCGAAAGTAACATGAGTGATGCCTTTGAGGTTTTGAAAAGGAAAAGAATAAAAAATGTAACTCTACCGTCAAGATTAGATTGTCTTTCATGCTTTTCTAGTTATAATAGTGGGGATGACAAATGCTATAGAGCATCGTAAGTAATTTGATTAAAATAAGACTTACAGGCCTTACTAATATCTTTAGGGTTTGCTCAGACAGAAACGGTGACGTATTCGAGCGTTCTGCGTTGGGTTTTGAATGCTGTGTGGTGGAAGGTGAAGGGTGGTAGGTAAGTGATACATTTGCAGCGAACGCAGAAAGCAAACACAAACGCAGAACTGTCGTACGTGTGACCGCTTTCTGTCTGGGCCTCATTTAATAACGTCACAATTTATCAATTCTGATGACAATTTGGTTTACATAGCGGTCTATGAGTAGTTTGTTCTATTTTCAAGTTGGTTGACGCACGCAATGGATATCGTATAAAATGGTCATCACAGGTGACAAATGGACGTGTTTATTATATAGGGCCCTGCTTGATCCCTCAGTTAGATTTAATTTAAAGTGGTCAACATCAGAAGTTTCTGAACCATTTATTTTAGTGCCATGTTTCGCCAAATACTATCGCTCGTTAATTAGGGTATAATAGAACAATTAAATTACCTACTAAAATGTTCAGCTACTTCTAAGGCCGACTGTAATAGTGCAGCTGATGTTTATTCCTAACATTTTTACTAGAAACAACATCAGTTAATAGTATTATGTTCTGGTGTGGAAGCCACACAGCCCTGTAGAAAGTTTGTTTAGTTCCCTTTTTAATGACAATCACCTGACTAACTAGTGAGGTTAGGGCTGGTTTATACGGGGCCAGTGACTGGACCCAGCGATTCAGAATTTCGGACCCAGTAACTGGGTACATGTAGACAGGATCGGCAGTAAGTTTTACTGTGCCCGAAAATAGAACGGGTGGCTAGTCAACTGGACTGACTTGCGAGCAAGAAATCAGCACTTGACTGTGTTGAAACTAGTGTCTACACAGGCCCAGTAGCAAGTCAGCGCTGGACTGTTACTGTACTACCATGTTACTGACCCCGTATAAACCTGGTATTAGCCCCTTAGCATGACCCCTGAAATGTGATATGATGAAGCGATTATATTATATCACGGTAAACTGTCAAAAGACAATGGATTTTGACAGTTTGAGTGTCGATAAAATCTTATATTACGTTACGCGATATGTTTCGATATGTTTATGTTATGATATGTATAGCGATATGTTTCGTTTTTCGGTGTTCCTGCTACATAATTATACATTTATTTTAAATTTAACAACGACATTTAATGACGTTGTTTTAGGGCACCAACAGTCAAATGTGATTGGGATGAGGAGTGTTATTCGGAACTCCATCCTTTGTATATACAAAGAGGATGTATCTTTCAAGGTCGATCAAATAGGACTTTTGTGTGCAAGTGTCCCCTCTGTAATGATAAGCCATCTTCTGATAAATCGTTCTATACGTATAGAAACTTTGATGAGTGGCAGTTAGATAATGTTCTTTTGCAGAAACCTTTGGTTGGCATAGATGTAATGTGCAAAGTTTGTGCCACATATGGCATGAATAGTATTGATGATCAAAAATGTAGATATGGTCGTAAGTAAGTATTTTTACCGACTTCCAAAAAAGGAGGAGGTTCTCTGTTCTTCTGTATATTTGTTTTTTTGTGTATGTCCACCGATTACTCGAAGACGGCTGGACCGAGTGAAATGATTCAAACGTTATGACATTGGGTAAACTCCCAAGTTGAACCCATTTTTTAAAATTTGGAAATCGGTTCAGTACTTTTCAAGTAATCTTGAAAAAAGCACGAAAATAGTATGATTTTGTGTGAACTACCTCGATGATCAGTCGTATAACTTCTTTGTTTATGAACTAAATAAGATAATGATTTTTTTGTTGGAAAAGGGATATCTTAAGTGTAATTCTTTAACCGACTTAAAAAGGAGGTTCTCAGTTTGACCCGTATGTATGTATGTTTCTCCGCGATTAACTCACGTTTGGCTGAGCCGATTTTTCTACCTACACTAAAAATAAAAAAATAAAAAAAATATTTAAAAAAAACAAAAAACCGACTTCAAAAAACCTACCTCTAAAAAGCAAGAAATAATATTCGTAATAATAAAAACATGTCTATCGAAGTCGGGTGGGGCTTTTAGAATAAAAAAAAGGAATTTGTTCTCCAGCCCCACCCGACTTCAATAGACATGTTTACGAATTAACGAATAAGACATTATTACGAATATTATTTCTTGCTTTTTAGAGGTAGGTTTTTTGAAGTCGGTTTTTTGTTTTTTTTAAACAATTTTTTTGATTAGGTATATGATATAATTTTTTTTTAATTTTCGCGTTGCATTAAATTAGATTATAAACACAGGTATTAAATGCGTTTCGTGGAGTCAGCCCGTGACAACGGCCGATGCAACTCGGTCGAAACGTCAGGAAAAGGCTTGTGCTTAAACACCTAATTTTAGTATAAACGCGCTTAATACCTGTATTTTATAATATAATTTCTTGAATGAGATATTTAGCCATAAAAATTAAAAGGACGATGCATATTTGGTCTAGGCCTTTTCTCGCTATGAGTCGTTATTATCATTGTAAAGGGTTTTAGGAACATTTTTTCGATGTCGCCAAAGCCTTTGACAAGGTTTGGCACACTGGGCTAATCGTCAAGTTACACAGATTAAATCTGTCCTTGCGTTTGGTTCGGCTAGTGGCATCCTTCCTACATCACCGTACCTTCCGGTTTAGACACGAAGGCATTCTCTCTTTCCCCCGCCCTATTACAGCAGGTGTGCCCCAGGGCTCAGTCCTCACTCCCCTGCTGTACATAGTGTACACAAATGACATACATATTCCGAACGACGGCGTTCAACTATCCCTGTTCGCTGACAATACAGCCCTTTACCGCAAAGGCCAAAACGTCGGCACAATCCTTCCGAGGCTACAGTCCTCTATTAACAAGCTAGGCCAATGGTTCCGTAAATGGCGCATCGAAGTAAACCCGGAGAAATGTTCCGCAGTTTACTTCGATGCTAACCGTCATAGACTGCCCCCTAATCACAGGCCCCCCACTATGCTAGGCAAATCCATCCCCTGGCAAAAGTCCACCAAATACCTCGGTGTCACCCTGGACCAGAGTCTCACATTTGAGCCTCACGTCAAAAGGGTGACTCGAAATGCTCGGTTCTATCTCTACCGACTCAATTCCATGTTAGGCAGACATAGTAAAATGTCTCTTCGAAACAAGCGAACACTCTATAAGGTTTGCATACGACCGGTGATGACTTACGCCTCTGTCGTATTTGCCCACGCCGCCCCAAAAACACTTAATAAACTACAAGTAGTGCAAAATCTCTTCTGCCGCAAAGCGGCAAATGCCCCTTATTACATTCGCAATGCGGACCTTCATAGGGATCTAGACCTTCCCACCATTCAGCAATGGACCTTAAAGGCCTCTGAGCGCTTTTTTAAAGCGGCAGGAGACCATCCTAACCCCCTAATCCTTTCCGCATCGGACTATGACCCGCCTACAACCTCCGCCCAGTTTGAGAGTCTGACATAACCAGATTAGCTCGGTAGCAACCGGCTAGGTGGTATCCAATGAGGATTTTCCGCCTCCTCTCCCCCCGCTGGGGAAGGGTAGCTCCGAACCCCTAAGGTTGAGAGCCAAAAAAAAAAAGTCATAATAACATGCAGTCGGAGGCATATAATTCAACCATTCATAATGTCACTTTCTTTATGCATGCCTCCGACTGCATGTTATTATGACATGTTGCCTTTAATATTTATTTAATCTTGTTTCCATCTTTTCAGTCGACTTGTCTTTTTATGCAGGCGGGTTTTTAATTTTTTTAATTTATTTTTTTAGTTATTATATATTACGTTCATGATATACCTTTTTGAAATCCTTATAATATGCCCTTAATTTAAATATTGACTTGGTTTATGGTAATAAAAATAAATGAAGTGGCGGCGCTAGTTTCACTACCACCGCGCCTTAAGTGGTGTTTAAAAACAATATTTAAATAATGATGCAAGTCGGGTTTAATGTAGTGCTCTTAATTTTTTAAGTTGCTGATTATCTTAACTTCAAAAAGAAGTATCAAACTATATTCTCATGAAAATTAATCAACAACCACATCCGATATTTCTTACTGAACAATGCACAGTGCATCAATAACGCATAGAGGTGTTATCAAGTCCCCTTTAGCTTCGGTTAGAAACCTTTCTTCAACATTTCCCGCGTGCACATCCTCAATGCAAACTGCATTCTTGTAATCTTCACTTTGAATAAGTACTTACAGGAATAAAGGTTCATACTTCATGATTAATTCACTATGATTTGAAGCAAGCTAGGCTTCAGTCTCCTCCATGACCACGATGCCAAAACATCTGAAAAATAAAAAAACAAACTAAATACCACACCCAAGTACTTACAATAAAACCCAGCTAGTTAGTATCCGTTAAAAGTGATATTTTAATGCGCGTTATGCCGGCACTACATATTCACCCACCATCGGCACAATCGTACGTTGCCGGTTTTGTAACAAATGCTTCAAAGAGGGTCTTTCAAAAGCATCAACGTACGATAAATTGTGCCGATGATGGGCGAATATGTAATGCCGGCAAAACACTTAAAAGTAAATCTATTCTATGTTTTTTTTTGTGTGTACAGAACAAGAATTTTATTAATATTCATATTCACACACAAGCAACTCTTTGATACTCTCTGTCACTTTCAAATAGTCTATAATCACTATAGCTCTTTGACTATACATGATTCCGTCAAAATAAATGATATATCAGATATATCGACAAACTTTTATGATATCGTATAATTTATTATTTTTACAAAACATTACTGTATTTTACAAATGATTATAATTCAGTTTATTTACAGTTTTCTTATATTACTCTCATTGGTTTACAGGATCAATAGCGATGAAATTGCATCAAAAGATCTGTTCGAAAACAAATTCGCCAAAACAGTTACAGAGACCGCAATAACAACGGTGATTACCGAGGATAATAAAGGACCTGATGATAATGAACTCGGAAAACATTTACAAGTACGAGAAAATTTGGGGATCGAAAGTAACATGAGTGATGCCTTTGAGGTTTTGAAAAGGAAAAGAATAAAAAATGTAACTCTACCGTCAAGATTAGATTGTCTTTCATGCTTTTCTAGTTATAATAGTGGGGATGACAAATGCTATAGAGCATCGTAAGTAATTTGATTAAAATAAGACTTACAGGCCTTACTAATATCTTTAGGGTTTGCTCAGACAGAAACGGTGACGTATTCGAGCGTTCTGCGTTGGGTTTTGAATGCTGTGTGGTGGAAGGTGAAGGGTGGTAGGTAAGTGATACATTTGCAGCGAACGCAGAAAGCAAACACAAACGCAGAACTGTCGTACGTGTGACCGCTTTCTGTCTGGGCCTCATTTAATAACGTCACAATTTATCAATTCTGATGACAATTTGGTTTACATAGCGGTCTATGAGTAGTTTGTTCTATTTTCAAGTTGGTTGACGCACGCAATGGATATCGTATAAAATGGTCATCACAGGTGACAAATGGACGTGTTTATTATATAGGGCCCTGCTTGATCCCTCAGTTAGATTTAATTTAAAGTGGTCAACATCAGAAGTTTCTGAACCATTTATTTTAGTGCCATGTTTCGCCAAATACTATCGCTCGTTAATTAGGGTATAATAGAACAATTAAATTACCTACTAAAATGTTCAGCTACTTCTAAGGCCGACTGTAATAGTGCAGCTGATGTTTATTCCTAACATTTTTACTAGAAACAACATCAGTTAATAGTATTATGTTCTGGTGTGGAAGCCACACAGCCCTGTAGAAAGTTTGTTTAGTTCCCTTTTTAATGACAATCACCTGACTAACTAGTGAGGTTAGGGCTGGTTTATACGGGGCCAGTGACTGGACCCAGCGATTCAGAATTTCGGACCCAGTAACTGGGTACATGTAGACAGGATCGGCAGTAAGTTTTACTGTGCCCGAAAATAGAACGGGTGGCTAGTCAACTGGACTGACTTGCGAGCAAGAAATCAGCACTTGACTGTGTTGAAACTAGTGTCTACACAGGCCCAGTAGCAAGTCAGCGCTGGACTGTTACTGTACTACCATGTTACTGACCCCGTATAAACCTGGTATTAGCCCCTTAGCATGACCCCTGAAATGTGATATGATGAAGCGATTATATTATATCACGGTAAACTGTCAAAAGACAATGGATTTTGACAGTTTGAGTGTCGATAAAATCTTATATTACGTTACGCGATATGTTTCGATATGTTTATGTTATGATATGTATAGCGATATGTTTCGTTTTTCGGTGTTCCTGCTACATAATTATACATTTATTTTAAATTTAACAACGACATTTAATGACGTTGTTTTAGGGCACCAACAGTCAAATGTGATTGGGATGAGGAGTGTTATTCGGAACTCCATCCTTTGTATATACAAAGAGGATGTATCTTTCAAGGTCGATCAAATAGGACTTTTGTGTGCAAGTGTCCCCTCTGTAATGATAAGCCATCTTCTGATAAATCGTTCTATACGTATAGAAACTTTGATGAGTGGCAGTTAGATAATGTTCTTTTGCAGAAACCTTTGGTTGGCATAGATGTAATGTGCAAAGTTTGTGCCACATATGGCATGAATAGTATTGATGATCAAAAATGTAGATATGGTCGTAAGTAAGTATTTTTACCGACTTCCAAAAAAGGAGGAGGTTCTCTGTTCTTCTGTATATTTGTTTTTTTGTGTATGTCCACCGATTACTCGAAGACGGCTGGACCGAGTGAAATGATTCAAACGTTATGACATTGGGTAAACTCCCAAGTTGAACCCATTTTTTAAAATTTGGAAATCGGTTCAGTACTTTTCAAGTAATCTTGAAAAAAGCACGAAAATAGTATGATTTTGTGTGAACTACCTCGATGATCAGTCGTATAACTTCTTTGTTTATGAACTAAATAAGATAATGATTTTTTTGTTGGAAAAGGGATATCTTAAGTGTAATTCTTTAACCGACTTAAAAAGGAGGTTCTCAGTTTGACCCGTATGTATGTATGTTTCTCCGCGATTAACTCACGTTTGGCTGAGCCGATTTTTCTACCTACACTAAAAATAAAAAAATAAAAAAAATATTTAAAAAAAACAAAAAACCGACTTCAAAAAACCTACCTCTAAAAAGCAAGAAATAATATTCGTAATAATAAAAACATGTCTATCGAAGTCGGGTGGGGCTTTTAGAATAAAAAAAAGGAATTTGTTCTCCAGCCCCACCCGACTTCAATAGACATGTTTACGAATTAACGAATAAGACATTATTACGAATATTATTTCTTGCTTTTTAGAGGTAGGTTTTTTGAAGTCGGTTTTTTGTTTTTTTTAAACAATTTTTTTGATTAGGTATATGATATAATTTTTTTTTAATTTTCGCGTTGCATTAAATTAGATTATAAACACAGGTATTAAATGCGTTTCGTGGAGTCAGCCCGTGACAACGGCCGATGCAACTCGGTCGAAACGTCAGGAAAAGGCTTGTGCTTAAACACCTAATTTTAGTATAAACGCGCTTAATACCTGTATTTTATAATATAATTTCTTGAATGAGATATTTAGCCATAAAAATTAAAAGGACGATGCATATTTGGTCTAGGCCTTTTCTCGCTATGAGTCGTTATTATCATTGTAAAGGGTTTTAGGAACATTTTATTGTGTGAGAGCAAATGTCAACTTTTAGTATTTTAGGAGGTAAAACCAGGTTCTGAACTCAACAATTTTATAACGTCTATGTCTGTGTGTATGAAATATAACTACGAAAATACTAAAAATTGATATTAAGAATATTAAAAGCAAATACCTATTTGCTTTGAAAATAAAAAATAAGTACTTAAAAGGCCGTACTCAGACACGTCAATTAAGTTTAATGCTTTATTAAAATTGGTACTATCTCTTTCTTTTCCATAGTGATAGTATAAGACGACACGATACTTAATGAAACATTAAACTTAATTGAAGTCTCTGAGTACGGCAGTAAGAATGATATATCATTTTTGACACTACTTTGATGACGTCGTATAAAAATACCCTTCCTGATCACACTGCCTAAAAAGCAAATAGACTATGAGGGCAAAATGACCAAAACGCAGAATGACTAACTTACAGAATGACTAACTTGCAGAATGACTAAAACGCAAAATGTCTAACTTGCAGAATGACTTAAACGCAAAATGTCTAAAATGCAGAGTGACTAGAATGCAAATTTCGAACAGACAAAGAAGTTTATACTAGGACAATACTTGCGACATGAACGTTTTGCAACTTAGACCTTTTTAATCCTTAGACAAACTACTGCTTAATCATTCTGCGTTTTAGACAATTTGCTTAGTAGACATTTTGCTCTTTAGACATGAACATTAGGTATTTTGCTTCGTGGACATTTTGATTTTTAGGCAGCGTGATCAGGAAGGATTCATTGCCTTTGCTCTGAAGGATGGGCACAAGCATGGTAAATGGTAATATTTGTGCCCATCCTCCTTTCCTGCCACTTGATTTTTTTTTGTTTGTAATTATGTTTCATTAATTTTAGCACTGATTATACGGTCTGCGAGCACGGTCAAATATGTTACATAAACGTTGATGATAAACAGTTCTTTGTTTCTCGCGGTTGCATTACGAAACCAGTTTATAATTCATGGTTTCATTTTTGCAATGAGCCAAAATGCAATAACGTTACATACATGAACTCAATATACTTGTTATCTAAGTCTAAAACTCCTTTGAGCAAAATCATGCCATCATTTAGAAGTATAAGTCAGTCACATGGAAATAAGCTACGATGTGGTTGGCTGTTTACATTGCTTACATTGAACATTGTGTAAAGAAAAAATTCTACAAAAAAATCCATGACAAACAAATTTGACATTGCATTTCAACGTGACGTTTTAATGAAATCAAACGAGAAAATGCAAATTGTATACTATTTGGTTTTATATTTTATTTATGAAGCAAAATGTGGAGAAGGCCCATCAAAAAGTAAGAATATCTTGCCTTATTTTAGAAGACAAGTAGAGGAAGTTTCTGATGATTTGCACTTACAAAGCAATAATACAGATGATACCAGTAGTGATTTAGTATCATTTTTGATTAAGAACGTAAAAGAAATATTTAATGAAATAGATAAAACCAATACTGAAATCTGTACAACTGTAACAGAATCAATTATAAATGATTCAAGTGCAACAACTGTATCTGATGATGTAGCTTTTGAACCAACAATATCCGGTGATTTAGTAAATGATACTTTTAATGTCACTATTGAAAATAGTATTGATATTGATTCGGTTCCTATAGAATTTGAAACTGTTTCTGATGACATAGCAAATAGTATAATAAAAACAACAGAAATTGATTCAGTTGTTATCAATATTGCAAAAGAAGACGACCTAGTAAGTTTTTATAAAAACGTTACTTTAGTATCATTATCTGATAAGGAGTTAATCGACGTGGAACGTTCAACAAAAATTAATGGATTGGTCCAAAATAAGGACTTCAGAGATTTATCAAAAAAATTATTATTGTTTGAAACAGATCATTTGGAACAGTACCAGAAATCGAAGGTATTAACATTACCCGGATTGAATGCGACAATGTATAATGTTGGCTACACTGATAAATCACTTTCCTGTATTTATTGCAATAACGTTGATATAGCACAGTGCAGCCATCCTAAAAATCAACTGTGAGTATTAATTTGTTCCCCACTTTTTAGGTTATTTTTTATTTAAAAAAAGTTGAGCCGAGATATTGTGTTGTTAAGAGGCCGGCGAAAAGTGAACTTCTTAAACAAACGTAATACCCAAAATAATTTACGATTTGAGCTCAATTTAGTTCTCTTGTGTTGTTATTTAGATTAAGACAGTATTTAAGATAAAAAATGCAAAAAAATTATTACAAACCAAACCAAATTAAAATTTAAGCGACTTACAGTTTTGTACGAAAACAAAATTAACAGCTATTTTTAATTGGGAATAGTATTTTGGATGTTTTATTTCATAGGACCCTAGAAAAATACTTTCTTAATCTGATAACATCACAAGAAGAGAGTTAACTATTTTGATATTACGTTTACATAAGAAGTTCATTGTTCACCGGCCTCTTAAAGTTATCTTTCCAAATTAGTAAATTAGTTAGATTTCAAACGTACAGATGTTATTTTTTACTTTTTAGTGGTATATATGTTAAAAGGATTTAAGCTATTTACCTCGATTTAATTTATGCTGTTGATTCTGCAGCTAGAATCACAGAATACATAATAGTACAAGTACAGAATAGGGACACTCTGCAAGACCAGTCAAATAATAAATGAATTGATTGTTTTCCAAAAAACACTAGTCCATAGATTCGTTTTTTTATGCTGGCAATGATTTTTATTTATCAAGAGACGTATGATTTGAAACAAAAACACATTAATTGTCCCTTACTATAGTTCTTCTACCCTATAGTTCGTAAAATACGTTTCGTTCCTAAACCCCCACTTGTCCTGGACTATTATGCAGTTTAATATGTGTACCATTTTGTACTTGTGTTCTTTGGAAAACAAGCAATTCAATCGGGACTCCTGGGGGTCTTGGCTTTGGTCCAGTAAAAAGGGGCCCGCCACGTAGGTACTTATAGCTTCATGTCTTAAGTGCGGAGTGTCTCTGGCCTGCTAGAATTATAATACCTTGATTGGTTCATCATTAGGAAAACTTACTATACTCCAGCCAACTCGTGGAAAGAATGTTTACAAACAAACCGCCCATACTTAACCTCAAAAACACTTTTTTATAACATGTTTTATAAATATGACGGCGCGTCTGATAAAACTGGTTGGATCTAGAGTGAGCAAGAGGTCACGCTACTCTGACGGAGCGTCGAATCTATGGTGGCGACGGCTTTAGTCTGTGGCAACACGGGATGGAACGGCCATGTTGCATCGAGACTGAAAAACAGAAAGAGCTTCTGTTTTTCTAAGCCGCGTACCGGGAAATCGACGAACCGTTGTTGATCTATACCATTTGATTGTGTTCTGTTTAATTAGTGTGATTGTTATTAAGTAATGTGTTATCTGATTAGTTATTCGTTTTCTACAATAAAAGTGTAGTTTCATAATTGCTACTACCGGCCTTATTATAATTTGTGCTGTGATACCTTCGCCCGTATACCCACGCAGTAACCATGAATAACCCTGATGAAGTAACGACTGAGCCGATATCAGTTGTGGGATCTAATGGGCAAAACCAATCCAATGAAACTAATGCTCCAACTCCAAATCTTTTAAGTAACATGGAAGCATTATTATCCCGTATTTTGGCGGCACCCCAGATGTCAACCGTCAATACTAACACACGGTTATTACAATTTGACCCGGATGATCCAGAGGCCGATATTGAAGGATGGTGCAATGTAACAGAAGTAATTGTACAAAATAAACACTTGGACGGGATTGATTTGCTCATGGCGCTGTCGAGTGCACTAAAAGGCCGTGCAGCCACATGCCTTACCAAAATAAATCCTAACGAATTGACATGGACCCTATTCAAACAGACTTTAATCGCCAAGTTCTTGAAACCAAAGCTCTTTCAAGATTATTTTGATGAAATAATAAGGTTTGAAATAGGAATCAAAGAAACAGCCACCGAATCTGCTCTTCGCCTATGGAACCTCATTGAGCGAATACCGAAAACAGTGATGCTCGAAGAAGTTATTACCGGATTCGTTATTTCGATATTGTGTTCAAAGGATATTGTAATACGCCGTGAACTTAACTCTCAAATGATTTCTACAAGAGCACACCTGTTTCGCATTCTTGGTGGTGTAACCTTGAAACGACGTTCGGAGGCTGTCGAAACTGAAGAACCAGAACTAAAGCGACAGCGTATGAGTGATAAATTTACTGGTAAATGTCGCTACTGCGGACTTCAAGGACATCGGGCGGTGGATTGCAGAAGGCGCCGTGACGATTTTAGTACCAACAGACAAGCTGCTTCTAGTTCGACTCTTCATCAAGAGAAACCAACAGTGGTGATATGCTACACTTGCAGGCAACCTGGCCACGTCTCAACTGCGTGCCCAAACAAGAGGAACAATAATGGAGCTACGGTCAAGGAAGTTAACCAATGTGAACGTCTCCCGTCGAGAGGTACTTTGACAACATCTTCCGGTGAGTCAGTCTCTTTTTTGTTTGACAGCGGGTCATCTTGTTCTCTTTTGAAAGAAGCTATATCAGACCAGTTTCCGGGTACTGTGCGTAAGAGTCTTGTCTATCTTAGTGGTATCGGTGGTGATAGTAATAACGTTCATAGTACAACCCAAATTCAAAGTAAGGTGACAATAGGTGAACTTTCAGTTAGTTTGCTTTTTCATGTAGTACCTAATGATGCGATTTCGGATCCTGTAATTATTGGTAGGGATATCCTAGCTAATGACGTTTCCGTAAAAATTGATAATGATGGTCTTATCTTTTATACTCAACAACAATCTTTATGTGTGACGGTTTCAAATAAAACTGATTTTACTGAAATTGATACAGATTTACAGGGAAAAGAAAAAAAATTGCTGATATCCATTTTAAACAAATATTCAGATCACTTTATTCAAGGCATCCCCACTCGCCGTGTTAAAACGGGAGAGCTTAAAATTAATTTAATAGATCAACACAAAACTGTACAAAGGTGTCCTTACAGACTTGCACCCGTAGAAAAGCAGATAGTAAGGGAAAAAGTTCAACAACTGTTAGACGCAGGAGTAATCCGAGAAAGTGCATCTCCCTTTGCTAGTCCAATATTGTTGGTGAAGAAAAAAGATAATACGGACAGGATGTGCGTAGATTTTAGGGAGCTTAACTCTAACACCCAACCTGAACATTACCCTTTACCTCGTATCGAGGAACAAATTGACCAACTTGCGGGAGCTTGCTTCTTTTCCTCTTTAGACATGGCATCTGGCTTCCACCAGATACCCGTACACCCTGAATCTGTAGAGAAGACAGCATTCGTAACACCCGAGGGGCAATACGAATATTTAACAATGCCCTTCGGACTTCGCAATGCTCCTTCTGTTTACCAGAGGAGTATTACAAAAGCTTTAATTCTTTTGCCTGAAAAGCCGCTAGTTTATATGGATGATGTCTTGGTTTACTCGTCTAATGTTTCGGAGGGTCTGAAACGTTTAGATGAAGTTTTAGGGGTTTTGGCTAATTCGGGATTTTCTTTTAATTTGAATAAATGTAAATTCATGAAAAACAAAATTGATTATCTGGGGTATACTCTTCAGTCAGGGGAGGTAAGGCCCAATTCAAGAAAAATACAGGCTTTGATTGATGCTCCCCAACCCAAGTCCGCTACACATGTACGTCAATTTCTTGGGTTGGCCTCATATTTTCGAAAATTTATACCTGGCTTCACTCGGATAGTCGGTCCTTTGTATCCATTAACAAAACTAAAGGGTGCTATAAAATGGTTAGAAAGTCACGAACAAATACGTAATGAAATAATACGAATTTTAACCTCTGAGCCAGTTTTGACAATATTTGACCCTGAGCTACCTGTCGAATTGCATACAGATGCAAGCTCTGAGGGATATGGTGCGATACTTATCCAAAAGAAAAATAGCTTACCCCATGTTATTGAATATTTCAGCCGGCGTACAAGTGACGCAGAATCTCGTTATCACTCGTACGAACTGGAGACGTTAGCAGTCGTGCGAGCGGTAGAGCATTTTCGTCACTACTTGTATGGTCGACATTTTACTGTATTCACGGACTGCAATTCGCTTAAAGCCTCAAAGTCCAAAACAGACCTTACACCACGTGTGCATCGTTGGTGGGCTTATTTACAGGCTTATGATTTTGAAATCATATACCGAGAAGGAAAACGGATGGAACATGCTGATTATTTATCACGAAATCCTCAGCCCAATATAGATACTACTGCCAATTCATGTAGAGGAATCCAAAGTAAATCAGTTCAGTATGTGGAGCTCCATCAAGGTTGGCTCAGTGTTGAGCAAAAACGTGATAGCGAAGTACAGGATCTTATTTCCAAATGTAATAATCACGGTTTGCCTGATTCTGTTGCTGAAACCTATGACGTCAGAGATAGCATATTGTTCAGAAAAGTTTCACGAAACAAAACTACCACGTGGCTACCGGTAGTGCCACGTTCCCTTGTTTGGACTCTCATAAATCATGTCCATACTGAAATTCAACACTTGGGTGCGGATAAAACATTAGATAAACTTTATGAGCAGTATTGGTTTCCGGAAATGTCCAAATGTGTACGTAAATTCATTGACTCCTGTATTGTATGTAAAGCTTCGAAGGGGCCATCAGGAGCTCAACCCGTTCAGCTTCACCCAATACCAAAAGTTTCTATGCCTTGGCATACAATACATATCGACTTTTCGGGAAAACTTAGCGGGAAAAGTGATAATAAAGAATATTGCTCTGTAATTATTGATGCTTTTACGAAGTATGTAATATTAGAACATACTTCATCTCTTGGTGCGAATAGTGCCGTGCAAGCACTACAGAAAGCTGTGTGTTTATTTGGAGCGCCAAAACGCATCATAGCTGACCAAGGACGGTGTTACAGCAGTGCCGATTTTAAAAAGTTCTGTACAGAGCACAATATAAATCTCCACTTTATTGCAACTGGGTCTAGCAGAGCAAATGGCCAAGTGGAACGTGTAATGCGAACACTCAAAAGTTTACTAACCATTGTAGAGAATGATCCTAATAAGACTTGGCGGGATGAGTTAGGTAAAATACAACTTGCTTTAAACTGTACTAAATCGACTGTGACTAAATATTCACCAACAGAACTTATGTTTGGGATTCGTGCACAACCACTAGGTATATCCAAACTTAATCCAGAAGGATCAGATCAACAAAATCGTTTAGACCTTGATTTTATACGAAAAGATGCATCTTCTAATATTAAAAAGGCGGCTGCATCAGAAGTAGAGCGATTCAATAAAGGACGAGCGGCAATTAAACCATTTTCCGCAGGTGATTACGTTTTTATTAAAAATAGTGAGCGTAACCAAACCAAGCTAGATAGAAAGTTTAAAGGCCCGTTCGTTATAACCGCGGTATTGGATCATGACCGATACGAACTTAAAAGTCTTAGTGGTTCAAACCGTATTTATAAGTATGCACATGAGAACTTACGTTCAGTACCGCAGGGACAAGAGGGTTTGGCGGAAATAGCAAGTAGTTTATTAAATGTCAATGAAGAGGCCGAGACGGCGCTAGATGATCCGGAAGATGCACTCGACAATACAAACCGCGATGATAGTAGGCTTGCTAATTACAATGACTTGACCGTATGCTCAGACAATATGTCCACCGATTCCCGCACCTTAACTGCAGGTTCCGATACACTTAGTGTTTATTCCGATCCTGAGACTTTAGACGTTGGATATGAGGTTGAAATCACGACTGAACAAGATGATTCGTAATCATTAGGTATGTATCGTTACTCAATGGTGTCTCGACTTAATAGCTACCTACTTATGCACTTGCTCGCGTACCTACTGTATTTTATAGATTATCCTGACCACTAGGACCTTGATGTCCGGGCCAGTCATACCCTGAGGGGTTGGCTGAAGGGAGTCAATGGTCGGGGCCAGGTGAGATGGTTCATGCTGGTCAAATGGACACGACGTCCGGGCCAGCCGTACCTTGATAGGTTGGTTGAAGGGAGTCGATGGTCGGGGCCAGGTGAGGTGGTTCATGCTGGTCAAGTGGACACGACGTCCGGGCCAACCATACCTTGAGGGGTTGGTTGAAGGGAGTCGATGGTCGGGGCCAGATGAACAATTATGTTGGACGTTCTGTCCGGGTCACGTGGACGCTGATATCCGGGCCAACTACACCTTGCGGGGTTGGTTGTAGGGATTCAATGGTCGGGGCCAGATGTGCTGTTGTTATGTCTCTAGAGTGTAAGGTATGGTTTATCTTGTTCTTTTGTTTGCACATCATGGATTAAAGTTATACAGTAAATGAACGACTTTTAAATGTAATAGTTGCAATACCTATAGTTCAGGATAGACGAGCGGATGATTTGTTTTGTTACAGGAATCTATGAAGATACACGCCCGAGGACGGTCGTACGTCAGTCTGGCCGTGACGGCGCGTCTGATAAAACTGGTTGGATCTAGAGTGAGCAAGAGGTCACGCTACTCTGACGGAGCGTCGAATCTATGGTGGCGACGGCTTTAGTCTGTGGCAACACGGGATGGAACGGCCATGTTGCATCGAGACTGAAAAACAGAAAGAGCTTCTGTTTTTCTAAGCCGCGTACCGGGAAATCGACGAACCGTTGTTGATCTATACCATTTGATTGTGTTCTGTTTAATTAGTGTGATTGTTATTAAGTAATGTGTTATCTGATTAGTTATTCGTTTTCTACAATAAAAGTGTAGTTTCATAATTGCTACTACCGGCCTTATTATAATTTGTGCTGTGATACCTTCGCCCGTATACCCACGCAGTAACCATGAATAACCCTGATGAAGTAACGACTGAGCCGATAAATATAAGAATATCATTGATAGCTTACCTATGTTGTCCAAGTTTATTTATGGTGTTAATTTACTGAAACTTAACGTATTTGTGGAATAATTACGAAAAATGCGCAAAGTTTTGTTTACAAACATTCTTTCCACGAGTTGGCTGGAGTATAGGTATTTTTATTTATGTTGAGTTTGGGTAGTTTTTTCGTTGTTTGAAATTGCCATAATTATAAGTAATTTCTATTATACTATTTTTGTATTCATGAGTAACATTTGAGTAGTGCTCAACTTCAATTTCGCAGTTTAAAAACCAGCCGTTTAGCTCCTTAACTTGTGATATAAAGACATTGCCTTCATTTGAAATAAATGTGCAATCATCCCCACAGAATACCATCGATGGTGTGCGAAAATGATAACGATTTATGCTACTCAATGCACACTCCGTTTGGCGTGATCGATCGTGGATGCTTCAACATTAATAACAACCTCACCACCTACGTCTGCTCATGCAATTTATGCAACTACATAGCGTTTTCTGAAATGCCATACTTATTTGCAATGAAACAGGATTGGGTCGATAACGTTATCGAGCTATCACGGACGAGGAACTTTAGATATTCTGTCTCGAAGGAGATGTCATGTTTGAGGTGTGAAGCTAATTCATCTGCGAAGAATACTAATTTGTCGGATGATTCTAATTGCTTAGCCGGTAATATGTGAGTATGAAATATAGTACCTTATTTATTAGAGTCACGTTTTCATTTTAATAAATCGTAAAGAAAACAAATTAAAGTCTTTTTATCCTTATTGTCTTATTTGGTATTGAGAGACCTACAAAAAAATCGACGATCCCTATAGAGATACTCGGTAGCTCATTTGATTAGGCTAACATCATCATCATTTATATGCCCAATGCTGTATCTATCCGATAGAGCATTGGGCAGGATTCCAAAAGTTGCGAGTTCGTCTCCCACCTGAGAATCATCCTGGCAGCGAGTCGAATTTTATTTTTATTTTCAGAGGACGAGTTCCTACGGAATTCTGTGATCATAATGAAGTGTGCGCAGTGAAATCTATTAAGAAATATGGTTACATATGGCGCGGTTGCATCAAATTTCCACTATTTAATTATTGGTACTCTCTATGCGATACTGATTTGTGTAATTATGATGTCGCTATGTCAATTTATGACACGAAAGCTGAATTTTAGAATAATTTATATATTTTTTCTATTAATTTACTTTGTAAACAAAACTGACCAATGTGTTTGAGTAAACTTTTATTTTTATGTCTTATTACGTTGCCTTTATTTTGTAGAATTATTTTAGATTATGGGTTTTCAAAATCTGCTAGTTTTTATTTATCTTGTTCAGGAAAACTACAAAGATTATCTTTAAAAAAATAATATGAAGAAATCACAAAGTAAAATCTTAGTCAAAGTTGGGTGATGATAAGAAAAAAGGTTTCCTCAGAAATATGCATAAATATTTTATTAAACCCGGCGTACTGAAAATATGTTCAGAAAGTAGTCGAGATCATAGATCTTCCAGGTAGCCAATCTAATTGAATTTCACGGTCTTGGATGTTTCCCCTTTGAAGAATCTCGCATGATGGAAACTCGCCGCAACTAAAACTCTGAACCGCTGATCTGGAAGCAACGTTGAATTTATTAGTTCTGTCACATCGCATGTTATACAATGTGGAAAAGACAATGCGACAATAAATGAATACATTGGAGATATTAGTTCATATACGAGTAGTTTCAAAGTATCAAATATTTTCTAGGATCAAAATAAAAAACCGGTCAAGCAAGAGCGAGTCGGACTCGCACACCGAGGGTTTCCGTACCATCATAATAAATACACTCCAGAGCCTGCTGTAGAATAATAAAATTATTATTGCAGTATTAGGTCAGTACCATCTCTTGGCCGATAGTGGAACTATTTTTTTCTTAGTCCAGCGCCATCTCTTGACCGTTAGTGGAACTAAATATTTTTTCTTGAGTCAGGGCCATCTGTTGACTGGTAGAGGAACAAATAAATTTTTTGTTTGTTTTTTGAATTTCTAAAAAAGTGTGTTATATTTTTATATAACGTAAAGACCTGTAATTGGCAATCCACTACTTATTATTAACTTTAATAATGTCTCATGTGATGTTGGTTTTTCTTCAAAAATAAATAAATATATATAATATAATATTATAAATGCGAAAGTAACTCTGTCTATCTGTCTGTCTGTCTGTTACGCTTTCACGTCTAAACAACCATAATCATAATCATAATCATAATCATTTATTGTGAAACATAGGTACATACAGATGTCATAATACATTAATTGTTCAGCTATGTCCTGCCATGATAGCATACAATGAAGGGTAGAATAAAATAATAATGATAGTAGGCACAAATTGAACATGCATAAGATAATATTAATAAAATTATTTTGAAAATTGATTTAAATAAAATGTCCAAAAATATATATCATTAAATACAGTCAAAATATAATTACAAATCTTTATCTGTCAAAAATTCATTGAGTGTGTAGTAGCATTTCTCCAACAATAATGTCTTTAATTTCTGCTTAAACGTAAAGTTATTATCAGTGTGTCTTATTGATGCAGGTATCTTATTATAGATACGAGGTGCATTACAAAAAACACTCTTACTCATAAGCGCGGTTTTACAAGGAACATTGCAAAGTTTGTCCTTATGTCGTGCAGATGAAAGAAATTTAAACAATTCAATGTTATGTTTGACAAAAATAGCGCATTCCAGAATGTACAGACATGGAAGTGTAAGAATCTTGTAATTTTTAAAGTAGGGCTTGCATGTGTCTATTTGTTGTAGGTTGAACATGGCTCTAATACAGCGCTTTTGAGACCTAAATACAATTTCTTTGTCGGTTGCGTTACCCCAAAACATGACACCGTATCTCAATGTAGACCCAACATATCCATGATAGGCAGTCAGCAAAGCCTCTATGCTTACTATTTTACTAAGCTTATATAAAGCATACGAATGACTACTCAATTTACTACATATGTGCTGTACATGTGAATTCCACTTTAAGTTACTGTCAATGAGTATACCTAAAAATTTAGCCGTCTTTGTCTCACATATTTGTTTCCCTAAGTAATTTATATTTAAGTTGATCGAATTCACCTCTCTCTGTTGGAAGCTCATGATTTGAGTTTTGTCTAAATTAACCTTAAGATTATGATCACTTAGCCATTGTACAATTGATGTCAAAGTTATATTTATGTCAGTTTCAAGCAGAGTCAAATTGTTATTGCTGAATAATACAGTACTATCGTCAGCGAAAAGAGTCATGTGATTATTGGTAGTTGAAGGTAACTCATTGATGTAGACCAGAAAGAGCAGAGGACCCAGCACACTGCCCTGAGGTACTCCATACGTTACATGTCTTGAATTAGATTGATATGCTACCTCAGTTTTAGTTTTACTGTCAATTTTTTCTATTTGTGTCACTTGATATCTATTTGCTAAATATGATTTAATGAGATCATAAGCATTGCCTCTTATTCCTAAGTTGTACAATTTACTTAATAATATTTTGATATCTACATAGTCAAAGGCTTTTGACATATCCATGTATAAAGCAACAGTAGGCAGTCTTGAGTCAACGTTTTTTATAATTTTTGACAAGAAGTTATATATAGCCATATTAATGGATTTGCTCTTTCTAAAACCATATTGTTGAGATGTCAAGAGCCCGTTAAATTCAAGATATGCATAAAGACACTTATAAATAACTTTTTCTAAAATCTTAGCAAAAACAGAAAGAAGTGCTATTGGTCGATAAAAGTTCATGTCCATTCGGTCTTTTTTCTTAAACAGTGGTTTTATTAAAGACATTTTCAATTTGTCCGGGAAAACTCCTTTCTCAATACATAAGTTTATAATGTGACTTAAGACAGGAGCAATTATATGGGAAGCGCTCTTTATTATTTTTGTGGTAAAACCGTCATTTCCTGAACTATTGGTATTTTTCAAGGAATTAATAATCTTTAGTATGTCAAACTCATTTGTAGGCGTCATAAAGATTGAATTTAAATTATTAGTACTTGAGTTATTGATAGTATTTGATTTAGAATTAGTCTTAACTTCGTCAATAAAAAAATTGTTAAATGCATTCGCTATTTGTATAGGGTCAGATATTATTTTACCATTTACATTAATTTTATCTATGCTTTGTTTGGGGAAATTATTTTTGTTTTTATTAATAACTTTCCAGGTCGCTTTACACTTGTTATTGGAATTTTTAATAAAGTAATTGTTCTGTGCTTTTTGAGTTAATTTTAAAATACGTCTGTAACGTTTAGCGTAAGATTTGAAGCTTTTTCTATTTTCATCATTTGGACTAAATCTATATTTCCATAACAGTTCTCTTTGACGTCTACTACAAGTTCGAATTCCTCGAGTTATCCACCTTGGTTTATTGATAGAGTTGCATTTGATTCTCTTTATGGGAAAGCATAAGTCATATAGTAATTTAAACATGTCATGAAATTTATTATAGGCCTCATCTGGATCGTCACTATTATATATATCGTCAAAAGTTATTTTACGTAGATTGTCAACAAATTTATATATATTTTCTAACGCATAGTCCCGTCTCATTATGTACCAATATTTTAAAGTAGAAGTTTTCTTTACTGGACACTTGAGAATTTGTGCGCTGTGATCTGATACGCATAATTCAATGACTTCTCATACACACCCTTTAATATTGTGAGCAATGTTGTCAAGGCACGTCTTACTAACTAATCGCGTTGGTTGCTTAAAATGTAATTTTAGATTGAAACTGTTAAGCATGTCTATCAATTCTCTAGAATGTTTTGTTTGTACCAAAATGTCAATATTTAAATCACCACATATTAAAACTTTTTTCTCTTTTAAGCACAGTTTAGTTAAAACCATATGTAATTTATTAAAAAAAATGTCAAAACTTCGAGCGTCGTAATTCGGTGCCCTATAGATACAAACAATGCAGAGAGCATGTTCAACTAACTCAACAGCTGATAGTTCAACAACATTTGGTATTGATAGCACATTAATTCCAGGTATAGTACTGAAATTTAGATTATGTTTAATTAAAATGCAACAGCCCCTATGCCTGCTACACCTATTAGAGAATGATGCTATTTTATAGTTTGGAATTACAAGGTTAGATACATCATTGTCAATCATATTATGTTCCGTTACACACAATATATCTACAGATTTATTTTTGGCAGATAATTCATCTAGACACACTGACAACATATCAGATTTACTTATGAGTCCATTTACATTTTGATGCATAACGTTAAGATAATTATAAACGAAATAAACAATTTTCCTTAGAACATTCATCTATATTGATAGCTTTTGCATCAACATTTTGAACTTCGGTATTCTTAGAAATACTATAAGTAAAGTCAGTCTGTATAGATTTATGCTCGTAAGTCTTACTATTTGATTTTTCAAGAAGAGTTTTGTACTCGTTGAACTTAAACTTATAATCTAAGTGTAAAATATCCTTTAGTAAAGATTTAGCAAGGATCCATGAAAAATTACGTCGAGAGGGTAAATTTTGACCATAATTCATGTCCAGGTAGAGTACATTATCGTATTTAGAAGAAATAAATTTTAATGTGTAATTAAACTTTTGCAAATTTAAATTATTATTATAAGGAACTTCGCTAATAATAACATTAGTATGTGATACAGAATTGAGCCATATGTTAAGTTTAACTTGAAACAAATCTGGATTCTTATCGTTTGTCCCAGCAAGTATTACAATAGTGTCCCTTTTTGTAAGATTTAATGATTGTATTTTCACAGAGTTAAGAACTTCACCTAATGGGGCACTGCACGGCAACTGAACCGATTTTGACCAAATTTGGTATAAAGATAGAGTAGAGCTTGAAAAAGGTTTCGATCTTTTGCGAATCCGACCAAGTGCTAATCAAGTAAACTTTTCTTGTTTTTATTTTTTTATTTTAGACTATCTTCCGTCTATACTACTATACTATACTACTATCTTCTATTTACCTTTATGACTATCTTCCGGCAAAATGCGAATCAGACTTTTCGCGAATCTGACCAAGTGCTAATAATTGCTACCTTTTATTGCGAAATAAGCGGCGGTTGAAATAAAGGATAAAAGTTTGTATGAAAATCCCTCGGTTTCGAAGCTAGGATCTACAAATTTTGAGTTTAGGCTGACGATTAAAAATTAATATAATGTGTCTCCGCATTTTTGATAATTCCACCCCCTAAGGGGTGAAAAGGAGATGAATTTGTGTATAGAAAATACATACAAAGATTGTTCTACAATTCTAACCCATCTGCACTCCATGTAAGTCTCATACATATTTCAAAAGGCAATATTCCCCAAGCCTATTAGAAATATCTCAAAAATGCTGACATAAAATAAAAGGTATCTTTGGTTACCTGGAGCTTTGCCCAGATAAATGGTTCTGGCTCTCGGCCAACGGAAATACTAAGTCACACTTAACTTTACCCTTGAACTTCTTACTGTAAGTTTTTAGTATCTTGATATAGAGTTTTTTATTCCACAAAAAAGCAGCTCTATGACCTTAATTCCAATTGAACTTTAAATAACATTTTATATTCGAACTGGGAACTATGGGTTGAATTCTTGTGGTCTCTAATTCTTAAAAACCGGCCAAGTGCGAGTCTGACTTGCGCACGAATGGTTCCGTACCAAAAATGGCTAAAAACCACGTTTATTGTATGGGAGCTGTATGGGAGCCCTGTTTTTAGAGAAATACACCATCTGTGAAAATTTCAACTGTCTAGCTATCACGGTTCATGAGATACAGCCTGGTGACAGACAGACGGATAGTGGAGTCTTATAGTAATAGGGTCCCGTTTTTACTCTCTGGGTACCTACGGAACCCTAAAAAGTAGAGAGACCAAAAAGCTTTAAAGTTAAATACCTCTAAAAAGCAAGAAATAATATTCAAATCACTAGCTACGCATATCATTGTAATAAAAACACGTCTATTGAAGTCGGGTGGGGCTTGATGAACTTCAGTTCATCATCTTTTTTTATTCTTAAATCCTTTTTAGAACTTTAAAGCTTTTTTGTTTTCATTTTCAGCTTTTTTGAAGTCGGTTTTTTGTTTTTAAAACATTTTTTATTTTTTTATTTTTAGTGTTAGTAAGTACCTTATTCTGTATTTGGTAGCTAATTACTTTAGTTTATTTATATTATCTTATCCATATTTATAAAAAATGGGTAGACCCAAAGTTTTTTTTTTAAATTTAACTTTTTTGTGTAAGTATGGTATATTTAGCGACGATATTATCTAAGTTACAATAGTCTTATGTCAATAGCTCGTCACCTTTTACAAAATACTGGTTTTCCCGACGCAGGGGCGATAGTTCTTGAGGAGTTCTCCTGGTACTTCACTATCAGCTCCACTTCACCATATGCTTTATGACGAACAACATAAATTGCCTAGCAACCTTATTAAAGTAATCGTATCGCACCAGTGAGATACTTAGTTTAGTACCTATTGAATAGTTCCGGTGATCATATATGGTCTTCATCATCAGTTCCACTTTACCAAAATGGTACTTTTCGAAAGCAAATGCACGAGTTACTTAAGAAAATACCAAAATCGCTATAGGTGTACCTATAATATTTGAAGAGTTCCCTTGATTTCTCCAGGATCCCATCATCAGATCGTGATCTTATGACAATGGGACCAATCTGTAAGTATATGCTTTCAAACAAAAAAAAATTAAAATCGGTTTGAGATTGACAAAGTTATGAGGTAACAAACATAAAAAAAATTTAAAAAAAATTCAGACGTACCGAGAACCTCCTCCTTTTTTTTAAGTCGGTTAAAAAATATATGTGAACTATTCCGAACTCAGCACTGCTCTTTCTGAAAGATGTTTTAAAAGAATCAAACATTGGGTGGTTGACTTGTGACGGTCAGTCTAGCCACAGTGATAAGGTCGATACGTCATATTGCAAAAAATATGTAAACTACAACAATAACTGAGCATTTTCATACCTATTTCAAAACGTAACCTAGGATTCGAATAAAAAGCTTACAGTAGAAATAAGATGACATAACTATAAATGATAAATTGGTACAGAAACGAGAAGAATCTACCCAAGAATGTCATTTGTAGATTACGCGGCATATTTTGAAGCTATCATTCATTACAATAGGTATTAAATATCTTGCTATCTTGCCAGGAAACTCATTAGAGTAATACTCGGTAGAAATGTCCTCGTAATGACCGTATATATCTTTTTAATGAACTACTAGCCTGCTTTTCCAACACGCAAAATGGCCTTCCAAAATTATATTAAATAGTCCTTCTTACAAATACTGGTCTTCTCTTTAAAATACATGGAAAGTGAATACCCCCATATGACATTTATGGCAGGAATGCATTTCAGATGAAATTTATTTGTCGAAGGGTAAAGTTGATATCAAAACTTTTAAAGTACTTTGAAGAACACTTGTATAAATTTTTAGTATCGTTCCTGGTTTTCGGGAACCCAAATTTTCTTAAAATAATCTCATCCTACTTCCAACTCCTACTAATATTATAACCCTCTTACTAATAAAGATTGTATAGCATATGTATAGTTACACAGTGTTTTGTCACTTTCTTTTCAATGTCAAATTCAATTTGTTTGACAGAGAGTAACAATTGTGTAACCATACATCTGCTATACAATCTTTATTAGTAAGGGGGTGAATGTGAAAGTTTGGATGTTTGTTACTAAATTACGCAAAAACGGCTGAACGGAAATGGATGAAATTTGGCACACAAATAGATTATAGCATAGATCAGTGGTGGCTTTCTAGGGATTTTCTGAATGTCCACGAGGGCGAAGTCGTGGGCGGAAGCTAGTACAGAATAGTATCAACGATACCCTCAAAGTTTAGTAGGTATTCTGAGCAGTATAGTTATTGAGCTTTCCTCATCCTTAAACTCTTAATTGTACACATTTTGAGTGTTTTGCAGGTTGCCTGGTTCGCAATTTGTCTATATTGTACAATTCGTCTGGTTTCTTTTTTAACCGAAAAGGAGGAGGTTCTATGTTCGTCTGTATATTTGTTTGTTTTTTTTTTGTATATGTCCACCAATTACTCGAAGACGGCTGGACCGATTGAAATGATTCAAACGTTATTACATTAGGTAAACTCCCAAGTTGGTCCCATTTTTTAAAATTTGGAAATCAGTTCAGTACTTTTCAAGTATTTTTTAAAAAAGCACGAAAATAGTATGATTTTGTGTGAATTACCTCGATGATTGGTCGTATTACTTCTTTGTTTATGAACTGAATAAGATAATTATTTTTTTGTTGGAAGAGGGATATCTTAAGTGTAGTTCTTTAACCGACTTAAAAAAGGAGGTTCTCAGTTTGACCCGTATTTAAGTATGTTTCTCCGCGATTATCTTACGTTTGGCTGAGCCTATTTTTCTACATTTATATAATATACCTTACCTACAAGGTACCTACACTAAAAATAAAAAAATAAAAAAATACTGAAAAATGACTCTCACCATCATCCTATACAGTTAGCTACCGTAGGGAAATCTTTGTTTCAGAGAGCCCGCGGCATCTGTGACAAACAACACCTGACTGCTGAGCTTCAGCACGTCAAGCAAGTACTGCGTAACAACAAGTTGCAAGTACCACGCCTTCGTCACAGAAAACGCACCAAACCAGCCACAGTAGAGCGTCAACCTGCCATCCTACCATACTTGAAGGGTGTCACTGACAAGATTGGAAACATTCTGAAGCGAGCGTCAATCAAAACTTACTTCAAGCCGCCGAAGAAGATCAACCATTCTTACGACCTATCAAGTGTAATATTCCCCTTCAAGCCGCAGGCGTCTACAAACTAGATTGTGACTGTGGGCTCTCCTACATCGGGCAAACAAAGAGAAGCATAGGGACCCGCGTTAAAGAACATGTAGCTGACATGAAACATAGGCGCGATAACAAGTCTGCAGTGAGTGAACACGCCTTTGAGGGGCCCAAACATTACATTAGATTTGACAAACCCCAAATCCTTGCTAGGGAACGTAGATTCATTCCTAGAATGCTCCGTGAGGCTATCGAAATAAATAAATATCCTAATTTCAATAGAGATGATGGTTGGAAAATTCCACCAGCTTGGGACCCCATCATTCACAAGCTAAAGCCTCAAACACACACTGTAAGATCTAATGATATGGTTAGTTCCTTTTGCAAATAAATTAATTAATATAAAAGACGGAGGTCGGCCTTCCTCTCCAAGTTTTCTTTCGCCATTTCTTTCTTGGTGGGGCCTCCCAATTTTATGAAATGGTAGTAGTTTCAGTAGGTTCTCTCTTTTTAGCATATAAAATTAAATTAAAACCAAACCAAATCTTAAACCAATTAAAAAATTTGCTAAATTTTAATTTCTGAACGTCTTAAAAAAAAATTCATCGCTTGAGGGAAGGCTCACAAGTAGCTTCAGTCTCCCGTGACCACGGCAGCTGCAAAGGTGCCGAAACGTCAGGAAAACCAAAAATCAAACCAAATACCAACTAATTACCAAAGTACTTTCAATAAAACCGCGCTAGTATCCGTTAAAAGTGTTTTATTTCATGTCTAGTGAGCGCGTAAGCTTGAGAAGTGAATAAATAAAAAATTGTTTAAAAAAAAAACCGACTTCAAAAACCTACCTCTAAAAAATCAAGAAATAATATTCGTAATAATAAAAATACGTCTATTGAAGTCGGGTGGGGCCGTTAGAGGTAGGTTTTTGAAGTCGGTTTTTTGTTTTTTTTTAAACAATTTTTAATTTAAAGTAGCAGTTCGTCTGCCAGACGAATTGCGAACCAGACAAGCTGCGAAATACTCAACACCATAAACTTAATATTCCACTCGAATATGGACAGAGTTCGCTTGGCGGCGGCACCAAAAGTGACATGAGCTAGTGTTTGTAAATTTTTAAACGTGTGCGTGAATTTTAGAGATGCGCTCAAGTCCATTTTAGGTTGTCGATAACCATAATGTATAGCTCTGATGAATAAAACACAAACAAGATTTAATCATTGTAATAAAGTAGTAGTAACTTCAATGAAACATTTAGGTGTCATTATTATCCTCTGAAGAGACAATTTTAATTAAATAATTTCATAAGGTCTCCTTTGAGGCTCCCAGCCTAATTATTTTTATCCAGTTTAATTTAGTTAATCACTATGGATTTACAGGAAATCTGGAAATATTGTTAAATTGGTAAGAAAAATTTACTATTTGAAAACTATCGGTTAACCCTAGAAGAACCGTACCCATATGTGACGTTTTGTCGTTTGATAGTAAATTATCCATTTTATTGTTATGATTTTGAGTCAAATTGAAATGATAAAATAGTAGTATTTTAGTTTAATAGCTTGGCAACACCGTTTCCCGCCATATTTTCCCGCCATTTGTAGTGGAATGGGGAGGTAAGTAGGGGGGATAGGCGGCGAAACGGTTAACGAAAGTGAGTTGCGAGCTCAGTCACTGTTGAACCGTCGGGAAAAGAAGTAGTTAGGGAAAAATGCTAACGTACTGTTGCTATAACCTAGTTAATAATAGTCATAGTGTATTCCTGTGGAAAAAGTAAAAGTGGTTCGCCGTTATTATTGTAGTTTCATTACAAATCAGCAGTGGAAGAACCAAGGTATGTACGCTCACGAACTTCTTACTTATCTAACGTTTTAAACCGAGCTAAAATTACGAAATTAAGTTGGGTAGTTTCAAGTTTTAATAAACTGCATATACACCATTGCCATGCCGTGCATACACACCATTATTCACAAATATTGCACGTGGTCGAGGCAACACTTCGGCCGTGCATACATATACCATTATTCACATTCATTGCACGTGATCGAGGCTACACTTCGGTCGTGCATACACTGCACACAAAACTGCACGTGACCGAGGCTACACTTCGGTCGTGCATACACTGCACACAAAACTGCACGTGATCGAGGCTACACTTCGGTCGTGCAATACACTGCACACAAAACTACACTCAGTCGTCAGTCACCATGATGAAATAGTGCATGATAATGGAATAGTAATTTTCATGATTGTATAAAGCGAGGTCATGAAATGAAAGTTTTGTTATCTTTACTGCCCAACTGTAACTTTCGTGATTTAAACTCTGGAAATGCATTACATAATGAATTATGGAAATAGGAACTGTATATTTTCAGTATCTATGTTACTGAGTATTTTTATCTCGGACAATGTGTTCCGCAGAGATTATAATGTTTATTTTTTTTATATTTCATACCATTGTAGGTAATTGTCGTTAGTAGTCTACCTTAACACTGTACCCTGGGGATGTACGGATACGGAGAATAAAACGGATGTGATACTTACTGTAGAATTGGCACCAAGTTATTTTGACCTTCAAAAGGGTTTTAATAGTACCATGACGCTATAGTCGTAGCTTAAGGCTCCGTTACGCAAACGCTTCTAATGATATTCTTATTTTTCTTACAATCATCTGTGAGGTTTATACGCAATTTAATACTGTAGCTACTAGAGAATCTCTTTAGCTTGTTGTATGTTTTTTTGTGACTACAACTTTACGTTTTCTATATATGACCCTCGCAAACCATGTTTTCCTATAATGGACCCTTAAGGAGATTTATTTTAGTTCAAGAAGTTAATTTTTATTCTATTAAGAGGCCGGTCACAAAAATTGCCGATTTCACTAATTAATGTGATTTTACAGAAGTGATCTCAGTAAAAAAAAAAAAAAAAAAACTGTACCTACCTACAAGTAGCTCATCTTTCGTGAATAAAATAATACGAAAGATAATTTCATTATCTGGTGTACGAGCTACGTTTTTAAATTTTTTACGTGGTTTCGATGCGCGGTACGTTTACTAGTAAAAGATTATAATTTTGATTTCATTTTTATTTGTTCCTAAATGAATGATGTAAGTTTACTTTGAAGTACATGATTTGTCCTAATTTCTTAGTTTGAAGAATAAATACTTCGGTTTAAAAGGCTAGACGCGCCTTCGGTTTAAAAGGCTAGACGCGCCTTCGGTTTAAAAGGCTAGACGCGCCTTCGGTTTAAAAGGCTAGACGCGCCTTCGGTTTTAAAGGCTAGACGCGCCTTCGGTTTAAAAGGCTAGACGCGCCTTCGGTTTAAAAGGCTAGACGCGCCTTCGGTTTAAAAGGCTAGACGCGCCTTCGGTTTGAAAGGCTAGACGCGCCTTCGGTTTAAAAGGCTAGACGCGCCTTCGGTTTAAAAGGCTAAACTCGCCTTCGGTTTAAAAGGCCAGACGCGCCTTCAGTTCAAAAGGCTAGACGCGCCTTCGGTTCAAAAGGCTAGACGCGCCTTCGGTTTTAAAGGCTAGACGCGCCTTCGGTTTTAAAGGCTAGACGCGCCTTCGGTTTAAAAGGCTAGACGTGCCTTCGGTTTAAAAGGCTAGATGCACCTACAGTTTACAAGGCTAGACGCGTCTTTGGCTTACAATATTTAACTTTTGATACATAAGGATAGGTCCAGTGAAAATTTCAATGAAATTAAAATTAAATTTACTTATATGGAATTTATGAAATATTTCAAACTAAAATGAACCTTATTCTAAATATTTCACCCAACCCTAAGCAATTTATACTAGATATTTATATAAACTAAAATTTATTTTGACTTCTGAGGCTAGATGCACATTCAGTTTGTAAGGCTAGGACAAGCCTAAACGCGCCTTCGACCTAAAGTAAGGTATCTATAGCTTTTGTTCGTTTTCATACTAGAACGATAAATAGGTTTGAGAATTTATAAGGGTGAAGCATTTTAAAGGTCAGATTTGCCTTCATTTTATTTATTTATTTATTAAGGTAAAAAACAGTCTTTAACAATTAAAGTTTAAATTTTACAAGGTTAGATGCGCGTTTATTTTACAAGGTTAGATGCGCGTTTATTTACAAGGTTAGGTGCGCGTTTATTTTACAAGGTTAGATGCGCGTTTATTTTAAAAGGTTAGATGCGCCTTTATTTTACAAGGTTAGATGCGCCTTTATTTTACAAGGTTAGATGCGCCTTTATTTTACAAGGTTAGATGCGCCTTTATTTTACAAGGTTAGATGCGCCTTTATTTTACAAGGTTAGATGCGCCTTTATTTTAAAAGGTTAGATGCGCCTTTATTTTAGAAGGCTAGATGCGCCTTTATTTTATAAGGTTAGATGCGCCTTTATTTTAGAAGGCTAGATGCGCCTTTATTTAAGAAGGCTAGATGCGCCTTTATTTTAGAAGGCTAGATGCGCCTTTATTTTAGAAGGCTAGATGCGCCTTTATTTTACAAGGTTAGATGCGCCTTTATATTAGAAGGCTAGATGCGCCATCAGTTTACAGAGCTAGATTCACCTGGGGTTTGACTAGTTGTAATTAATATATCTTATAACTTTTAATTAAAATAACATTGTACTGGCAGGCAACTATTATTGTTAATATGTCATATTATACATATTTGACATAACAGTTTGACATTTGTTTTATTGGGATTTTAAATTATTTAATGGAAAGATAGGTAAATAAAAGTACCTAGTTGTAATAATTTTATTAATAATTAATGTTAAGTACAGATTCTCAAATTTAAATTTTATAATCACCTAGCTACTGGCAGATTTCCACGCCTAACTAAGGCAGGATATGCAGATTTTGTTATAATTTATAATGTCATCAATGTATACTACAATATTCTAGGAAATAAATGAATGTTTATTAGTTAGATGCAAATCCAGTTTGGCTAGATGCGCCATCAGTTTGGCTAGATGCGCCTACAGTTTGGCTAGATGCGCCATCAGTTTGGCTAGATGCGCCTACAGTTTGGCTAGATGCGCCTACGGTTTGGCTAGATGCGCCTATGGATAGGCTAGATGCGCCTATAAATAGGCTAGATGCGCCTATAGATAGGCTAGATGCGCCTATAGTTAGGCTAGATGCGCCTATAGTTAGGCTAGATGCGCCTATAGTTAGGCTAGATGCGCCTACGGTTAGGCTAGATGCGCCTATAGTTAGGCTAGATGCGCCTATAGTTAGGCTAGATGCGCCTATAGTTAGGCTAGATGCGCCTACGGTTAGGCTAGATGCGCCTATGATTTGGCTAAATGCGCGTGCGGTTTACAAGGCTAGGTTGTAATTTAATTATGTTACACGTTTATGTGACAACATTATGCAATTTTATTAATTTCATATTCAAATCGTCATCTGCAAACGATTATTTAAGTTTTTGTTGCTTAACTTAGTGCACGGGCCCTTAATTAAATATATGGAATACTTTTCAATAAAACACGTACGAACGAAGATCTGTAAAAAGAAATAAGTAGACTTTATGAAGACCGCGTTCTTCTTTAAGACACAACTTCATTTTACATGGTTATCTCTTTGTTTATAATATTGCAATTCGATGCTTATATAGTTATGGTTAATTTGAATATTATATTTATGCTTGAGAAAATAAGTCTTACAATGTTAAGTACATAGCAGTGTGTAAGCTACTACTATATGAACTATTTGTAGTTTTTAGGCGACTAGGTATGTTGCGCCTATGGGCCAAGAGTGTCCTTAAGTGTGGTACTTAGTAAGCGGGCAAATGTGTCTCATCTATGGGCCAAGTATGTCCTTAAGTGTAGTACTTAGTAAGCGGCCAAGTGTGTCGCGTCTATGGGTCATGTCATGTGTATCCTAAAGTATACCGGATAAGCGGCCGAGTGTGTCGTATTGTATGGGCCATGTGTGTCCTCGGTTGATAGCTTTAGCTTGAATTTTTGGCAGGCCGTGTCCACACTATGGCAAACGGTAGCCCTGAATATATATATCTTGACAGGCCTTGTCCGTCCACATAGCGGCAAACGGTAGTCCCGCGAGTATCGACATTAACAATTACTAAAACTGAGCACATTATATAATAAAATGCAAGAGAACCACAAATTGTGGAATAAAATGAATAAATTGACATGAAAAGTTAATGTTTTAATAACAATGCAACTAAATATCATTTTGTACATAATTATGTGAATTTGTATGTACCGTGGTATTAGTGTCTCTTATCTCACAATGAAGCTGTTCTTATGAAAAGATTCAAATATTTTTCCTTTTGACCCTGATGTTTTATTTTGATGACGTTTGTCCTATGATTTAGGGACGGTTACTGTCGATTATGTTTTATATATTTCAGAAACATATTGCATCTGACAAGATGCCGATGCGTTACACGTCGCTAAGGCGAGGGTGGCGCGGTGTGCGACGCTCGGATGGATGGTCGAAACAACTGTTCCGTAATTGGTCGATCTTAGTTTTTTGTGACACGACAACAACAGGCTGCGACGGCTAATAGGTTTCAGCTGCAATTATCTGGTTGAACATAGAAACGGACCAGAATTCCTATGCATTGATTTATCAAATGTATTTCAATCTTATTCAGAACCTGTTAAAGTAGGTAGTTGTAGTATAGCCTAGCTAAGTTAAATATTACCTATAAGTACCTAGCTCATGCTGTGGGTTGTGAAATATATAAAAATAATATTTATAACAATGAATATCATTGACTTATAATGATTGTTGCAACACAACTTTAATTATAATACTATTACCTATTATTATTACCTTGCATTTTGCCATAGCTAGTAGATAATAGTAAATTGAAATTGTATAGGTACCTACTATAAGAAACTGTAAGACTTATTGGAAGTTTAATAAGTTGATACCATTGATAATTTGAGTTATGTAGTTGGCAGCACGTCAGGTTATCTGTCAAAAGTCTACAATTTGTGATTGAATTTGTTTACCCTTTCGTGGTACCCCGGCGATGGCGCGCCGTCGACTGTTATATTTACTTTTTGTACTTATCTCTTATTAAATTTTATAATAAAATCCATGATTTAGTAGAAAGAACTAATAAGAAATGTTGTACTTACATAAAGAATTTGATTGCTTATGGTAAAAAAAAAAAAATATGGTAATATATTTTTCAAGATGTTCTAGAGTTAATGCTTGTGTCACAATATTACTGGCTTTCAAAAATGTCATAGCTTTATGGTCTGATGATCATACTAGGCGCGATAATTTACAACAGTTAGTTCCTCTTGTAAATGCAACCCCATTTTAAAAATTTAAAAATTTTAACATTACTTTGCGTATACTATTTAGAAATGTGCAAGTTTGTTGGGAAACATACAAATCTATATATTAAAATTATAGACGCGCCTCGTCACAATGTCCCGCGATATAAAAATAATCTTGAGCAAACTACATCTAATTTAACTTAACATAATTCGGGTCCTTACCCGATGTTAGTAAAAAAAAAATATTATAATAAATTACTATAAAATCTAAGAGCTGAACCAAAAATTAACAAGTTCATAAATTCATTAAAACAACTGTTACTAACTAAATGTTATTATTCTGGTAACGAATATTTTAATGATAAGAATATTTAAATGTCTGCCCCTCTTCCACGTTGCTATACTTGCTATGCCCGTCAAGGTGCATGCGATAAGTAGTTACTTTAAGATCTACTTAGTAGTTATAAACCTCATGTAGTGCAAATGTATAAATAAAGAAAATAAATTATTAAATATAAAAGACTGAGGTCGACAACCCTCTCCAAGTTTTCTTTAGCCATTTCTTTCTTGGAGTGGCCTCACATTTTGTGAAATGGTGGTAGATTCAGTAGATTCTCTCTTTTAGCATTAATTAATCCACAAAATTAAATTATAACAATAAGTCAAACCAATTAAATTTGTTAAATCAAATGCGGTATAAGTTAACATACAACTGGCCGAATGTGACGTTAGAATGTTTTGAGTTGACCGTGCACGAGGACATGCACGAGGTCAGGATGGACGAATGTGACGTTTTGTCGTTTGATAGTAAATTATCCATTTTATTGTTATGATTTTGAGTCAAATTGAAATGATAAAATAGTAGTATTTTAGTTTAATAGCTTGGCAACACCGTTTCCCGCCATATTTTCCCGCCATTTGTAGTGGAATGGGGAGGTAAGTAGGGGGGATAGGCGGCGAAACGGTTAACGAAAGTGAGTTGCGAGCTCAGTCACTGTTGAACCGTCGGGAAAAGAAGTAGTTAGGGAAAAATGCTAACGTACTGTTGCTATAACCTAGTTAATAATAGTCATAGTGTATTCCTGTGGAAAAAGTAAAAGTGGTTCGCCGTTATTATTGTAGTTTCATTACACATATTAAAATTAAATTAATGGTACCCTGGGGTACGGCTGTACCCCAATAAAAAAACGAATTAACGAAAGGATTAGAAACTTTTATTAAAAATCAACATACCTCAGTTTCTTAACCCGGCGAGCATGTGGTGAAAAAAGTTACACCGAGCATGTGGTGGGGTTTGCCAAACCCCAACATATAACTACCTATAAATGCCAATTTATTAAACCAAGACTTAAGAATTTATTCGTATTCGTATTCGCGCCGGTGGACGCGACACTTTCCTATTATAAAGAGTACTCTGTGCGCGACACTGCGGTCACGCCACTCTCCCCCCGCGGAGTACATTGGCTCCAGCTACTCGAAGCAACAAAACAATTGAGGGGCAAATTTGAAAAATACACGGCTTCGCGCAAAGAATGGGCATGTCACACCCCACCACATGCTTAAACGTTAATTTCAGTTTCACTAATAGCAATTTAAGCTATTAATTAGGATTCACAAAAAATTTTGGGCATATTTTGCTTTTGTGATCATTTCAAATCAAGTGCACAGCACTGTATGCGAGATTTACGATCTTCCGACTTTGGGCATAATATAAATAATACCATCAGATTTCAGAGCTGAAGACAAAAAACAATACAGTAAATAAAAGGAAAAAATGAGTATCAAAATAAATATCTGTTGAAAAAATAAAAATAACCTATTTCAGTTCGCTAATTTTCTATTAAATATTTACATACGGTTATCACACCACCTATCATAATATTCGTAGGTACCAAAAAACAATATAAATGCGCTAAAAATATAAATAACAAAAAAAATCGTAATAAAATACTTACCTACGTTGATTGTACCCTGGGGTGCTGGTGTACCCCACCTGCTGGTCTACCAGTTCTACCACGTCTACTCTTCAACAAAACTGACAACCAGCGGGGGTATCCATGCGTCTCGCTGCCACTCGTAAATATACCCACGAGCAGAATAAAGCGTCTTATAGCAAACATTTTTTTTTTTTCATTTGTTGTACCCCAGAGTACGGTTCTAGAGTTAAAAGCAGCTTTAAATAAAACTATCAGTGTTCACAAAGACAAACAAAGTTATATTGGAAATCATCGACATGAGTATCGATATCGATAAGTTTTGATCAATCTCAACGTCGTATTTTCTCAAGTTCACGGACATAATATCTTTTTATCTAACACATAATGTTTAGAAATCAGCATGATATTAGTATGTTAGCACTTAGTGTGTTTGGGAATATATTCAACTAAAATAAGCAATACGAAAATGGTAATTGTACAATCATATTTACCTGTGAAATGACTGTTTATTTGGGTTATTGTCGTAAGTAACATTAAAATTCAATACAGAACACGACACCATTATTGATTTATATAGTTATAAGAGCCAAATCGAACCGATCTCGATCAAAATCACAAAATAATCAAGTGGACGCTTTTCGACAAGATGATAAAAGACGATAAATGAAGTCAAGCCAGGTTCTGCTGTCATTTTGTTTTTAACTCTTTCTCACACATCGCATAAGCCGTAAGAATCGGTTTCTCACTCGCACCATAGTCCGTCTACTAGAGCGTAGCGAAAATTTTTCTTAGTCTATGCTCAACACCTACTTATCTAAGTATGAATCATGTAAAACCAAACCGATTAAAATTGATTATAATCTCACTAGTATCTCTATACACATTTGGTTAGAGTACAATTATAATCATTCCTCACTCGTATATCAGCTGCAGAAAGAGAATATTTTAATTTTGGTAGTCCAAACCAAACATTTAATCATCACGTCACAATCACGACTGGGATTGATAAAGAGCTATCCTAATTTGGTCCGTTACAAGCCATTGAATCGGAACAAAAAGTGAGATAATCACAAGCCTACGTAGACGATCAATGCTCGCCCTTACAAGATTATAATAACAGTGTTTCCGAGCCGAACGGATAAAATGGTAATGAGTGGTGTAGGGATCGCAGAAGGCACGTTAGCTTGAAATGCCTTGAGGCACTCCATGCGTTTCTTTCAACACGTAGTACTCTGTGTGTTTAAAGTTCTTAAGCCGCGATCATTATACGAATATGATCTAGGAATATTTAGCTAAGCAATAGAATTGTATGTAAGTAGCATTATTTCTTATTTATATACTTAATTAAAAAAAAAATAAAAAAAAAAATAAAAACATTTATGAACACAAGAGGGTAAGCACTTGTACTTATAGCAACGGGAAAAACTGATGTCTGATGGTAATACAAATACTAAAATTGAACCTTGTTATAATAAAGACCAAATGTTTGTTAACAGACACCTAAAAAAATATTCTAAAACCATCAAATAGAGCTTCCAGTCGTCCTAACTTCCAGTCTTACCAAAACTTTAAAAATCAAAACTTAAAAAAATTGTCAAAATCTCAATGCTCTAAAAAAAATCTTTTTTATTTTCCCTTCCAAGATTCGTTCGAATATTAATGTAAATCATGAACTATTTTTACCTATAATAACGCATCATTACCGTCAGCCTGCACCTTTATGTTCTAACGCAAACTATCAAGACATCTGTGAGTACCTGAAAGGATTATAAATGTTGCTGTAAACGAGATACCATTTAGCCAACGGCAAACATACGCTGTTGTGAGACGGATAAACAGCGTTTATAAAGCTTTTGGAATGAGAAAATTATAGGACAAAGTGAAGTACCTCAAATGTTGGACTCACCCCTTTCAGATTATGTTAAACTCGTGCATATTAGTTTAGTAGAACTACTATTATAATTCGGAACTGAAGCCTGGTAAAGTGTATGAAATATTAACCGTTTACATTGTTTGAACTGCTTCAATGTATAAAATGAAAAACACTAAACTAAATATAATACTTACACTCTTTGATTGCGTAAAGATTCAAATAAATATTTGGTTACTAATACATAAATTAAATATACGTAATATTTTATTAATTCTTTTAAGGAAAAAAAAATTTAACAACTTGTGACTTAGGGAAATTCCAAGAACAGCGTGTCGCAGTTTTTAAAAGATTTCCGATTTTTAAATTATTTTAACACCTGGTTGATAAGGTATTTTGAGGGGATGTATTTAATAGCACTTTAAATTTGATGAAACCAGCTATAAAATTGTATTATCATCACTTTAAAATAATGATAGATCTATAATTTAATACTATCACTACAAAAATAATGGTTTGCACTATAACTGTGTCCCAGCTCCGAAACCATTTAGTTTCTGTCCAACCATGTCAGACTGACCACAGTTAAAATAATATGGCAAGATGATAACAACTTGTGGCATAATGCATACACGCCAGCAGGTCGGTTCTGGCGTGGTTGGTCACAATGGAACCTAACCTCCTCCTCGGCTCCTCTCTCGCTGCGCCCGCTCGTCGTCTCACCTAATCGTCTGCTTACTAGCTAGTGCTGGTAACTTTAGTAAGTTATAAAATTAATTTGTATGGTGCAAAGTATTATTTTAAAGCTAAGCAATTAAATTGTATAGTGCAAAGTATTAATTTTGATGCTCAGCATATTTATAGTGGCAGCCATTATTTTTATAGTTCATTCAATAAATTTTGACGCTAAACATTTTAAAGTGTGTTACATTATTTTTAAAGTGCTTTTATATATTCCCCTATTTTGAGCACTTCAGATGTTTGTATTCAATGTGTGTATTTGTGTGTGTAATATTTATACTTCAATGACGCCGACTGTACAACGATGAAGGATAAAGTATAAAATATTTAACAACGTAAAAAGGTAGCAAAGCAAAAGTGCAACAAATAAAAATCTAGCTACCTACTGGAAAGTCTATAAATAACTGTTTGCAGACCGATTTCACTGTAGCATTGAAAAATTAAAGCAATATATCTTTACAATTTAGATTACATTTATAAGAGTAGATTTTAAATCGCGAGTACTTTTGTATAGTGCACTAGTGTTGTGCGAAATTATCGATTGTGGTTTTTATTTCGTAATTTAATTTATTTAATTTATAACATAAAACAAAACTTAAATGGTAACAGAAAGCCAATTATAGGTCATCACAAATATAAGATTATATTATAAATATAGCTATTGAAATTGTGAAAAAAGAATATTAGAATGTTTATCCGGCTTATACCCTATATTTTATTATCGATATATTGTGATCTACTAATCATATTATCTTGTTAGTTACAATATTTAATTTAGTTATTATTGACAAATCTCAACAAAAAAAATCACTAACGGCTGTCAGTGTTTATGTAGTACCTAGGTATCTATTTTACGTGTTTTCTTATCTAAGCATACCAAACTGCTTAATCCTATCCTACTTCCTACTAATATTATAAATGAGAAAGTTTGTGGGTTTGGATGTTTGTTCCTCAACCACGCAAAAACGGCTGAACAGATTTTGATCAAATTTGACAGACAGATAGTTTATAGCCTAGATTAAAACAAAGGATACTTTTTATCCCGGTCGAAGGTTCGCTAAAGATTTTTCGAATGTCCACGCGGACGAAGTCGCGTGCGGAAGCTGGTTTCTTATTAGGCGCATAATATCAGAAACGCAAAATAGCCGTACACCGGCAAAAATGACAGGAAATCAAATACTTGTTTTTTTAGTAGTTAGATATCGAATGAATACACTATGTTCAAAGGTCTATAGATTGTGCTTACAGCACTAAACATAATCCACTCTTTAGCAAAATGCAGGGTTGAGCCACAGTATTTACCTATGTATATATAAGTTTTTTCAAGTTTTGAAAAAACTTATATGACACAGCTCATGACATGACACATTTATAACCGATCGTTACAATAATGAATAACTATGGCTGTTTTTACTCGATTGATTTATCCGTATTCCGTTCGTAGTCACCAATTTGCAAATGTTTGTGCTACAATTAAGTGGAGTTATGAAGTCTTAAAAGGAGCCCGTAATTCGTTAAAGCCAGATTGATTATAAAAGGCACGGTTTCGTGAATCTTCGAAAGTAATGTTTACTTTTGTAAACAAAGCGTAAATTCAAAAGGAGGAGCTTGAAAACGTCACGCTTCTTTATTTTTACAAACAATGTTACAATTTCTTAATAATTTTATGGAGCTTTATCAATGCGTTTATTGCTTTTATAACGGAAATTAATTATAATATTGTTTACTATGAGAAATTTACTTAATACACGAGATCAAGACGAAGATAAACCGAAGCAATATTACACAGTACTAACAACAGATAAGATGTTTGACTTACGTTAAGAAAGCCCCATTATGTTAATGTATGGAATATTTCAATATCCGAACAAACAAGGGGTACAAGATAAAGGAATGATGAAACGAATGCCGATCAATATCGCATGTAATTAAAGCGATATTTAAGAAATCCCACTACATAATCAGGAATGTGACCTGCCTCAGCGACGACAGTAATATATTGCTGACATAAAATCTTGAGATTCAGGGAAGATATCATTTCTTGAATTGTCGGTTTCCGCTCGAAAGATACACGATCCTTCTTCTAAGTTATACCCATAAAAATGTGGAAAAATTACTGAGATAACGCCTGTCTAAGTGTCTAACCTAGATCGATCAATGTCGGTTCTTGGGACAGAAGATTCAGTTAAGTTGGACTATTTTTGGATTTAGTTGGTATACTTACTACTGTTTCTCATTAACTATTTCAGAACTAGCAAATGAACAGTATAGTTTTCAATTTTAAAAGTAGCTGTTATGAGACTCACCAAAAAATCATGAAGAAGCACCAGGAAATAATAGTCTTTCCTTTCTTTCTTGTTTTTTTTCGGTATGGTATCATAAAATAGCATTTGCAACGTAAATCAAAATTCGTTTCATCCAAATGTCACCAGGAAAGATGCGATTGCCACGTTTTACGACGGCAGCGGAGAAAATAACATGTGTCAATACGCATGACTCGATGGAATTTTCTGGTAGTATTTTATGGTCTTCCATCAGTTGCTCCATCAATATTTTATTGCTTTTATATGTAGCAGCAAATATATATTCTGTTTTAATAATATTGTCACGAAAATATTTATTACTATGCGCAAAAAACAAAAATAACAATTTTTTTTAATTAATTAAAAATATTTTATCTAATAGCAATGTATTACAATGATCAAACGATCGATGAGATGAACAATAAATCTTTTATTTCTTTATGAATAAGTATGTGGTTGATCAACAGCAAATCTCTTGCCTTTTAATAAGCTAGCTACAAAAAATCTGCTACCAGCATATTCACCTTCTACCTCACCTCATTCATCTCAACAACAAGTGAGTGTAAATTGATTACTTCAGACCAGCCGCCAACTAACGGTCGAAACGGCAATTTGTCATTACTTTCAATGAGCTATCATCAAAATGTTGTGATTTACCAGCTATCTCACCGTAGAGGGGTCATCGCAGTCCACGCATTGATGTGCTGTGAACATTGTCTTTAATGTCATGGGATTCATCAATCAGATTATACAGTTAGAACGGCTGCTGATTATACTTCGATACCTATTGTAACCTCTCTCTAAACGTGTATCGAGGTTATTGCCTGAATACTAGTTGCAATGAGAATCTACTGTACAGTTGGCATCAAATACACGGAGACAGCCAATATGCTCATTGGCGACGGCTACACGCATGGTAAATACTGTGATACATCGCCATATAGAGTAAATGAAAGTAATGGAAAGTAAAATATTGAACATTCCATAGTTTCCATGGTTAAAATTTACTCTATGGCGATGGATCACAGTCAGCCATTAAGCTTAGCATATCCTGGAGAGTACAATAGCTTTAGAGGTGGTTATGACAGAGGTAGTAAATCTAACACCTCTGTGGAGCGGCTACTTTTTGATGAAAATTAGAATAATAACACTAGAAGCCTAGCCGGCAAAAAAAAACTGAGCCAAAATTTCCTCGTAACTAAAATCCAATAAAATAGTAACTAATCCCCTAAAGGTTGAAACTTTTTCGTTCTTATAGGTACGATATGTAACTAACGTATGATGGATAAAAATCTGAAGCTTTATTTGCCTCACATTTGACAATGTACTTTGTAGGGAACTATCGTTCTAGGTTGTTATTATTTTAAGGGTTCAATGCTTCTCTCCTATAAGACAGACCGATGTCCTCTATTAGATTATAGCGGGTACATTGGTTGTGATGATGAAGAATGTGCTGATATTTGGTTTGCCTTGAGGGTCTCGTGTACTAACCATGGCGTAGTGATATGTTAAATGATCAAATACGTCAGAACAGCCGTTATTGATCACTTAAAATGTTTCCAATTGTATGGACATTTTGACTGCCTCTAACAATCGCTGTCTGTACCAATGCTAACTTTGATGGAAACGTGTATTGGTTCAATCAATCGATTGCTTGCTCCAGTGGCTTCTCAGACCACAAAATAGTAAACAATTCACGTTCTTCGACACATCGCTTTATGACCGTATAGTAATACAAATCCTAATCTGGAGCTAAACATTTCTGAGTCGTAAACACATTAACCTCGTCGGAGGAATGTTATTCTGTATCGGGAATCTCACTTAATGGTTAGAGGAGAACTGAAACAAATTTTTAGTTGGTTCTAAAATTATGTCTTTCGCGATAGTAAAAATAAAAATAGCACGGTTAAAAGTATTTTTGAGTAGGTGGGTATTTTAAAAATTTCTACTTTTCTTAATGCGAAAACTCTTTGTATTGAAATGTGTGATACGAGTACTTCAAGATTCAAGAAGTTGTCGCGTAAATAGTTGTTGGCTTAGGTAATTATCTATACAATATAAGTGCAAAATAATATAGGTACCGATACACTTATATTTTTTAAGAAAAAATATTATGATTTTAAAAGTCAAAGATGTATGCTACTTAGAACCGGTACATCGGGGCCTATTTACACGCCAATTACTTTTGCTTGCCGCCAAAGTAATCGATGAGCCATTGTGTTCGGAGCGGCTCGAGTTTCAGGCCTACACTCGTGTTGAATCCTTCAATGCCAACGTTGTGAGGACAGCAGAGTTATAAATGCTTCGAAGTAAAGACAGTGTTCCACTGCTGCGCACGCTCTGCCCCTTGCGCCATTTTAGCCGCTTTCCACTGCAGTTTGCAACACACACTGTAAATACACGACTACGTAGTCATGAACTATGAGGTTATAAGATAGATAATTATCGCAACCCTAGATAAAAACTCCGGTTAATAAAAAAACCGGCCAAGTGCGTGTCGGGCCACGCGCAGTTGGCGTTCCGTAGTTAATTATATCATACCATATTTAATACCACTATCATTTTTCGTCTGTAAAAATAACTTTGTTTTTCAGTGTTGGTATGAATGACAAAGTTATATTTGCGGTTTTGGAAAATATAATATATCTCGAAAACTAACTACTATATATCGTTCAAACCAATTTTCGTTGATTGGTTTTATTAAGATCTAAAGCATATTTTTTTTTTAGATTTTTCACTCCCTTATTTTAAAAGTTAGAGGGGGGGGACACACATTTTACCACTTTGGCAGTGTTTATCTTTCAAACGGTAACCTTTGAGAAAAAGTTGTCTTAGGAACCGCAATATTATTTTTAAAGATCTATCTATAGACACATACTTTCGGAATAAATGGCTGTGACATACGGATGGACAGACGGACAGACAGACATGATGAATCTATAAGGGTTCCGTTTTTTGCCATTTTGGCTACGGAAACCTAAAAACGCCCATTGAAAAATAAGTTAATTGCCGCCGCCAGCCGCCCCTTTCTCCGCTCCCACCATTTAGGTCAGTATTAGCTGACAGAGTCAAATGTCAACATATTGATGACTGAGATTTCTTTTGAAAGCCAAACTAAATTTTAACTCTACCCTGCTTATTTTTTTTTATTCTGCACAGTGGGTGGTTTCTCGTAAGATGTAAAAATCTTTGTATACACTTGAGTAGAAGCCTAGACGCTGGACAAAATTTGGACAAAATTTCATAGATCCCTACGCCCTACAGTCCTGGATTTGTCAATATGCACAGGGCGTTGACCTGCGTAGGTGATATATCCGAGCGCGTATAGCTGTGACGTCACGTGCGTAGCGAGCGTGTCTGTAATGTCTGTAAAGTGTGTGGGTAAGAGGCCGTAGGCGTTATCACATACAGCATAGCGAAACTAAGTTAACGTGCGTAGCGTATTGCCCGTGCGGTGCAGCGGGACTGCGCCTTTAGCCTTCGCTACCGACCGACACGCAAGAGTCGAATTCCGCTGCAAATCAATTTTCGTTCTAAATTGGACGCTGCGAGTGCATAGGTACTTAAGTTTTATATGGTACTTATAGGTATATTTCTTCTAGTCAAAATGTAATACTTTACAGTTATTTTTAATATTTTGATAAACTCATTCGTAGATATTTTATTTAATCTTTGGATCTGTAACGCCTAACGTCGAAACCGGAAAGTTTTGAATAAACATTTTGTATTTCTAAAATACAAAGTGCTGCAGCTTACTCGTAAGACTGGCTCTAAAGAGCCCATAGCGATTTTGCCGCTGCATGACTAAAGTTTAATTCGACAAAATAATGTTTTTTTTTATGTCGATATTGTTAGGTTAAAAAAACCAAAACGTGAATACAGTTAATGTGTAATTAAATTCCTTTCTTTTCATTTTAATAATATTATTCCTCAAATCCTTATTTTAAACACTACAATGAATCTGTAATAAATTCCTCTCAATTGTTAAACAATTTGAGAAACATTGTTCGTTAATATGTCGTAGAAACCTTTTGTTCTCAATTTTTGTCACAGTCACAATGAAATTCGAAGTGGCTTCGGATTCGCGCTGTCGGCGGGTTTTATTAAAATTCTCCATATTTGTTGGCGACATTTTTTTGTGTCACGACATGTTGACTAACGACATCACACGTCGGTCTTTTAAGGGTTCCTTAGGATTGATCGCGACTGTTTAGTAGCGATAAGATCGAAGCTTTTTCACACATGACGATAGAGTGACAAGACGGTTCTGTACTTTTTGATCGATATCGTGCGTATCAATAAATAAAAAATCTTTGTTTTTAGTTTCATTGCTAATGTAACTTTCATATTTATCAAAATAATGAAGTAGGTACACTTTTACTTGAATTGATAAAAAAAGATTAGAGGACATGTATAAAAAAACCGCGATAATAGCATGAAAATATATGTGTGGAAATCCTGAAACTGAGAACTCTGATCCTTCTATCTTTTAGAATACTGATCGGAAGGCTGATTATCTAATTAAAAACCACCTAGCGACCGGTTTCAGTTCACAGATGAATGTGATACATTGCTACTTTTCTTTGGTATGTTTTTTTTACCCCAAAAAGATGTAGTAATGTATCACATTCATATGTCAAAATGAGACCGGTCGCTAGTTGGTTTCTATTTAGATAATCAGCCTGCGGATCAGTTGGATGTGCTTAGCGATATGAATTTCCTCCATTTACTCTCTGGATAGCCATCATCAGATCACAGCACGGTACATCCCTGGCAGAAAACAAAGGCTTCAAAGTTACCTCGTTTGTATAAAACAAGACTACTTCGCTAGTTTGTGATTTAAAGTCAGCACTCGCAGCAAAAAATAACTTCACTCATTTATTAAACAAATAACTATTACCACAAACTGTTACTTTAATGACCACACTTATATATATGCTTCATAACTCCTTTCCCTACCCATATTAGAATTTAAATTCACTTTTAAGGCTGGCTGATCTCGTTAGCCTGTCTGGAGTGGCTCGCTATGTAGATATTCGACGGAGGCATTCTCAGACGTTCCCAAACGCCACTAGAATGCTGTTAAACTCTTTTTGCCTCCATCACACGATCCGCCAGCGTGTTAACAAACGCTTTTACCAAACACTTGGACCGAACACATTCCCCGACCAAAAAACTCGAATTAAAAACACCGCATCTGTTGAGACCTTAAATGATCCTGGAAAATCAATTATGGCGAAGGTGTACAGAAGTACAAATGTGCTGATTCCATAATACCAGTCATACATCGTAAGTGGTTTAAGCGTGTTAAGACCCGAATAATTCGCACGCCTCCGAGAATTCCTGTTTAACATCGAAGGCCACTTTATTCAATTCAAGTTTTTAGTTGGCAGTTTAATGAGCTATTGTGATGTATTCCCTCTGTAAGGTTTTCTACGGTTGATGATACAAAGTGTTTGTGGGGTGAACTGAATTCTTGATTTGGTATATTGTTTGAGAATTTATCAAGCTAATAATAGAGTCCCATGGTTATGAGCTTGAATGTCTCTTAAGATTTGATAATGATTGGTTGTTACTTAAACATACTTAGTTACTTCTTTATCTGTTCTCATCTAATGCTTCAGCATAAACAAATGACTTCCAAGACTGTCTTTATGAGCTACTAACTAGTATCCATCCGCGACTTCGTCTGCGTCGACATTTGGAAAATACCTAAGAAACCTTCGACCGTTATATTATCTGTGTGCCAAATTTTATCTAAATCCGTTCATTCAGCCGTTTTTGCGTGATTGAGTAACAAACATACAAAACACATTTCACATGTAAGAGACTCACTCATTATCCTATAATATTATAATATTTTAGGATAATGAGATGTAAATAAAGAATATAATTATTGTACGGTCAAACCTAAATAGGTTTTTGTGACACTGTTTTAAGAAATGTAATAATGTTTTTATTGTTGTAATTTAATAAATAATAATAATAATAAATTATCTAATGAAATGTAATGAAATGAATCGTGATAGATGTTGAATCTCACAAATACGACCCATTTCTGGTTTAAATATTGTACCTATGCCTTGTGATTACATCCTCTATTGTCTATGGCCTCATCATTGAGGTTGCCGATCTAGTTACGTATATCAGCATCACTGTTAAAAATACAAACGGTCATCACAGCCAATCTAGAAGGCAGTTAACTAAAAAAGTCCGGACGCTTTGACCCTGTCCAGAAATAAAAAAAGTTTAGTTGCAAAATCCGAAAACAAAACAACTCTGTTAACACATTGTTTACTCTGGCACTTCAATTCGTATCCAAACTGGATTAATAGCGAATCCTCGAGTGCTAAATCAACGAGTAGTCGTAAAAAACACCTGTCGCCCCGATTCAGAGTAACTTTTAATAGGTACACTATTCGGTTTATTGGCATTCGATGTTTGAGTAATGTCCCGTTATTGTTTTGAATTCATTTTCCCTCTTGTCAATGTTATGAATTTTTGAGCTTCCAAATTCATCTGGAACACTCGTTGGAGAAAATTGAAGGCTATCACATTTCAACCAAACTTTGGTGCAACTTCAAAATTCCTTTATACTTCAGTTTATTAATACAGTAGTACCAAAGAAAAATACGATATTGAATTCCGGTGAAACATACCCCCTTATTTGTATACGGATTTCATCTTTTGAATGTCATTTCGTGTAAAATTAATTAACATACTCTGCTTATAAATTGGGGGAGGTGAGTTGTCACCGCTATAATAAATTATTAATAAAATATAAATTACAATAATTTATCAACGCCTTGCAAGACTGCGACTGTCAGTCGTGAACCTATTTTCTTAAATGTCTGAAAATAGGTTCAGGGACTTAAACTTCAGCCCCCCAAGCGTGTTCACCGAAACAGGATATTATTATGATATAGCTATTTATCGTTTTTAACTGTCAAAACATAATGGATTTAGACAGTTGAATTTCGCTATATCTATATCACGCGATATACATAATCATGTTTCGGTGGCCATGCTGACAGGGGCTGGCAATCCTACAGATAAATGACACAAACATTATAATAAAGTAAACTATTTATATATGTAAATATAAAAAAAAACTTACCTTCATTAGCATTTAGTACATGTAAGTGAAAATGATGTCCTCCTCGACGTGTCCGTACCTGTAAAGAAAAACAAAAGAAAACAAATAAACATATTTATAAGAAACACATATTGTGATCAGAAAACTAGGTTATATTGCAATAACAAAAGATAAAAACTTTCGTTTGATTAATGCAGTGTCCATACGGACGGAAACTAATGTTTGTTACGGTTTCTCGGTAGATTCACACACGGGGCCGTTGCCAAAAGCCGTTAACATTATACAGGCGCACTTCGTAAATATGCGGCCGCTGTTCAAAAATAATCGTATGAAGTTGAAAGTATTGTATCATTGTTCTTCATTTATTGTTAAAAAATCTACAGTCTCTACCTAGTATACGGAAGTTTACTGTTGGATGTAGAGATATTTTCAAATTTGTTGTTACGTTTTTAAAAAAAAAAACTTAGCATTTGTTAAACCCATTCTAATCTTACTTAACCGGATGTAGGTATCTAAGTACCGCATAATAACAGAATGTTTTTTTTTTATTTGATCAGTGATGCGACTTGATATATCAATGTGGAATGGTCTTAAAAAGTTTCAACTCGGATTCGGTACAAACCACCAAAGTCTGTCTTGTAAAAATATGATATAAAAAACTTAAAATAATAACACCTAGAAGCCGTGTCCTCGTGTGCAAAGTGAGGCAACTAATACTAAGCCAGAATGGCTTAGTTTTCAGATTTATATCCTTCATACGTTACCTAATCGTAATTTAAATCCAATAATATAGTAACTGTTTTGTACTTAATCGGTATTATTAGGTAATAATGGAGAATAAAAATCTGAAAACGGAGTCATTTTGGTTGTTTTAGTTGCCTCACTTTTGACAGTGCGCTTTGTAGAGAATTATCGTTCTAGGTGTTATTATTCTAAGATGAAAAATAAATAAATAAACTGATTAGTAAGATTAAATAAGCCAGTTAAAATTACATCCTTACACAAAGAAAACAGCTTCATGAATAATCCAAACAAAACACTCCTCTAAAATTAATTATTTTAATATACTGCCGGCGCGAGCAATTTAGGCATACTGAGTATAGGGTGTTTTATCATTACGTCTCACAGCGTTATGTTGGGGTGTTATAAATTAAATGTGTATACCATCGCGGGCATACAAGACGTTGGAACCCAGCCCGACCCTTACCAACAATGAGAGCCAAGCAGTGTATCCCATACAAGGGATAGAGCTCACTTAAATGGTTAGACAGCGGGTTAGATATCGAATATCAAATTTATTAGGTGTTACGAAAACAATAGGTCCTTAGACATGTAATACTGTTTGTAATTCCAGTCTATATTTTTATTCAATAGTATGGGATATTCGATCCATTTGAATATGTGTTAGTGCTCGAATTTACTGTCAAACTAGTTACACATTTACATTTTTCTATCTGATATGAGTGGGGATTCTATTTGAAGAAAGTAGTCAAAAATATTCATCTCCTTATGCCTGACCTAGACGATTCGATCTTGTTAGTTCTCGTACATAGGTATTATTTTGGGACAGTTTCACAATATGTAGTAAAATAAAATAAAAAATAAAATAATGTTTATTCACTTTCATGACTTAAATAACAATAATTTTTGAAGCCCCCTTTTAAGCAAAAAAATGCCTGTGCAAAGGGACTCCGCTCTGTATTACTTATTTTTCTATGACAGTCAATGTAGTGAATGATAATTTAATAGAAATGTGCTTAAAATATATTGACGTAAATAAAATAAATAGCTTGTGATAAGCACTTAATCTCGGAGATAAAAAAAATTACATTTCATGTCCGAGAGGAGATCCATTTAAAAGTGTCACCTACGAACATTTTCCGCCGCTTTATACACTGAACTCGTCGCTATTTTATCGCTACCATAAGAGCTTCCTTAATCTTGTTACAGAGTTTGGTGCCAGAGTCGCAGAATAATGGTGGTTAAGTTTCAGCCGCGCTCTATTTCATGCTCGTTCGCTTAGCACACTTGCGTTGTTAATTAAAATAATGTCGGTACCCCATTAATAAATAGAGGTATGCTAGATTTATATTATTCTCATTGTTTAAACGACTAATCCTTAATAATATAAATGCGAAAGTCAGTTTGTTTTTTTGTTACGCCTTCACGTTTTAACTACTAAACCGATCATCATGAAATTTTGCATATACGTTGTCAGGGGTACAGAGAAAAACATAGGGTACCATTCATCCCGAAAAAACATTGTTCCCGAGGGATAGCAAAAAAACTTTCCACGCAGAAGAAGTCGCGGGCGGTCGCTAGTTAGTATCAATAAAGGCCAAAAAAAATAGTAGAACGATACCTAAGAAAGTAGAGTATTTTCCAATTTTATAATACTTTGAAGGGCTTTACTAAGTTGTTTTAAATTTTTGTAAACTCAAAGTTTGATTGAATGTGAAATCTAAATAAACATTTGGGCCGAAATATACGAGTATTTTACTTCTACGTCTACCTAATAAAAGTATATTCATCTAAAATACTCTATAATAGAAAATGAATTTTCTTAATATATTTTGTTACATAATTTAATAGTGTAACAAAAAATATAAAACGAGAAAGGCTGTCTGTTCCTCAAAGAATTAAAGCAAAAACTGGGTGATTTTATCGTAACGATAGTTGAGTCGGACGCTTAGCATCTTCAATAAAAGCTTTCCACTAAAATAAACCGTAATGACAGTGAAAACCACTCTACTTTCTTTGAATTTCCTCTTTCCTGGCGTTTAGCAAGCTGGAGTTTACGCTTCAATAGTCTTGGTTGATTTTTGACCTTTTTAAATTAATATTTTTCTCTATTACTTTCGAGACGATGGAATGGGACGCTTTTAATTTCAGAGGATTTACGTGAGGCTTTTTAGAGGTACTTAAACGAAAAATATACAAACCATTCGAATATCGTGATACATTTTAGATTTTTCTGATTTTCATCGTTTCCGTTTTTAACTAAGTACTGTCAGCAAAGCTATGAAGTTGATTTCTAAATTGTGTAGTCTGTATTGTCTTGCATTTACCCAAAAGTCACAAAAGCATCTTTTGTATAAAAACAATAGAGGCAGGTAAAGACGAACTTTTAGTTCCATCCTTGCAAGCGATTTATTTTCAAACTTTGCTGACTGTACAACCGCGTAGTTAACAATAACTATTATTAAATACTAAATATTATACTGGAAAAAATACGACTCGCACCAGATCAATTCTCAGACAGGAATCGAGAATTGATCTGGTGCGAGTCGTATTTTTCTAGTATATTGTTTAGTATTGTATAAAACTAGCATTGTGAATGCAAAAATCTCAAATTTAAAAAATAACTATTATTATTCCATTAGCAAAAAGAACAATATTTTGTAGAATAATAATAAATGATTCACAAAAACATTAACACACCTTAAGATTGTTTGTAGTTTTTATTTATTAAAAACATCGTTTTAAATTATTAACATTTCTACTAGGTAAATACAAAACAGGCCGGCTTAGCTTTTTTATTACGCAATATTAAAAATACAATATTCTAAGAAAGATAGTGCCTAACAAGGGGAATCGAGATTTAAGTGCTTGCAAAAGTGCTCATTATATCATCTTACGACCTCAAAAACAGTTATAAGGGAGTTACCAAAGATTCCTTATTAGACTGGCCTTTTATGAATAAAAGGCTAGTGTAATAAGGTATCAAGCTGAGGCTACCTACTTTAAGTAAAATTACAGGTAGGTACTTTTGCTTTTAAGATATAAACTGTTGTAGTATACTTGGTAAGTACCCATACCTACTGATTTATATACAAAACTCTGTCTGTTTATTACTTTTTAACTCCCAAACAGCTGAACTGATTTTAATGCATTTTTACCGACTTCAAAAGGAGGGAGATACTCAATTCGACCCGTTTCTTTTTTTTTTGTATGTACACCGATTACTCGAAGACGGCTGAACCGATTGAAATGATTTAAACGTTATAACATCAGGTATGTTTTAAATTTTGAAATTGGATGATGGGATCCTGGAGAAATCAAGGGAACTCTTCAAATATTATAGGCACACCTATAGTGATTTTGCTATTTTCTTAAGTAACTCGTGCATTTGCTTTCGAAAAGTACCATTTTGGTGAAGTGGAACTGATGATGAAGACCATAGATGATCACCGGAACTATTCAATAGGTACTAAACTAAACTAAGTATCTCACTGGTGCGATACGATTACTTTAATATGGTTGCTAGGCTATTTATGTGGTTCGTCATAATGCATATGGTGAAGTGTAGCTGATAGTGAAGTACCAGGATAACTCCTCAAGAATTAACGCCCTTGCGTCGGGAAAACCAGTATTTCGTAAAAGGTGATGAGCTATTGACATAAGACTATTGTAACTTAGATAATATCGTCGCTAAATATACCATACCAAAAAAGTTAAATTTAAAAAATCTTAAGACCGATATTTTTAAAGGCGTGCATGCCGCACCTTTCGTGGGTCTACCCATGTTTTATCTACCTAGATAATAAACCTACTGGATAAGATAATATAAATAAACTAAATATAAAAGACTAAAGTAATTATTTACCAAATACAGAAGGATACTTACTTACACTAAAAATAAAAAATGTTTTAAAAACAAAAAACCGACTTCAAAAAACCTGAAAATGAAAACAAAACAGCTTCAAAATTAAATACCTCTAAAAAGCAAGAAATAATATTCAAATCACTAGATATTATTGTAATGAAACACATTGGGGCTGAAGTTCAACTTCTTTATTTATTCTAAAAAAGCCCCATCCGACTTCATTAGATGTGTTTTATTCCAATGATATCTAGTGATTTGAATATTATTTCTTGCTTTTTAGAGGTATTTAATTTTGAAGCTGTTTTGTTTTCATTTTCAGGTTTTTTGAAGTCGGATTTTTGTTTTTAAAACATTTTAGTACAGAGATTGGACCTGAACACGAACATTGCTCCTAAATTGCCACTGTGTATGTGATTAAAAGCGTGGTCTTGATATTGTGCTTTTAAATCAATATTAATCTATTATGTTAATCTGAACTGAAGATCTAAATATGTAAGGGTGCACGAAAAAACAGACGAGTTTTTAATAAAAGCTTCTTACTTCCCGCATCATGTAAAAAAGTACGCTATAAAAATTGAGTAACCGTACTTAGTTTAAGCATCTCTTGGTATCTCCACGTATCATGACCACTAACATCTGACTTCCATTAAGGAGCTTAGAAGCTCTTAGCCCTTACGTCGTCACAACATTTAAAAGTTGTTGGGGAGAATATCTCGCAAAGTATGTTTCATAACAGTTTAAAGTTGAGAGTTTGCTGCATCTAACTTTTTGCCGGCTAATGATGTGGAAAAATATGTTTATGCTGCCTTTTTTGCAGACCGCTTGCCATAGTTATGTTAAAAAAGTGTCCCGTACTATATTTTGAATTACTTTACTCACATGTTAAATAGTTAGGGAGCTTTTAACAAGGAAGTGGATATCGTCGTGTACCTGAAAATGATCATGAACTACATAATATATATTTAATTATTGCTTCATACAAACTTTGTAAACATCAAGAAAATAAGGATACATTTTTTTAGCGCATGCAATGAAAGTATTTTTAAAACCAATAAAAACTCAAGTAAATCAAAGCTTAAGCGTATTCTTACATTTAGACATGAAATAGATTATTTAAGTCTAACTAGACAGGACTAAATAGACGGAAAAAGACTTTAGCACGTCCTTAACAATTAATTCAGAATTATTACCAACCGCGGTCCTTATCTGCCGCCATTATAACTTTTGGAGCGGGAAAGAAGAATATTAAAGAGGAACGCAAATTAAAAGTATTAAAACAGACTGTTATAAGGCGGTTCATTACAAATGTACAGACGGACAGACACTGACGTGGAAATAAGTTTTCTCCGAGTTAAGCCTCATGAATATTTATCTCTTTGCCTGCGGGTAGCATAAACTTTTGAACGTTTCCCACTTGATCAAACTTTACTTTTAGGAGCTAGGGGAGTCTTATTCGGACTCTATAATCTCGTTTAAAAATACAAAGGGAAGATACACATACAACATGTGAAAATATATTTCACGCGCTTAAAGTTTGCTCACATCCCACGCATGATATAAAATCTATTGGATATTGAATTTTATTGTGCACGCTTAATAGGCAATAAGCTGTCAATATTCGCCATTTAATGAAATTACACCACCGGTGTCTTATTTCATTGCTGGCACTTAACAGATTTTTTGTCCTTCTATGGCCCATCGTGTCCTTGTTGACATAAAATTTCTTGCGAGGAGGTCTTGTGTTATTAAATGACACTATTTTAACATTCTACTTTGTGACTATTTGGTGTTTTGAAATGTTTGGTTTGTTATGCTTTTGATTTAAGGATTTGTTCTTTACAAATATTACTCTCAATATTTAGAGGGATACGTATCAGAATGTCTAAAGTTAGAATGTCTAAACTTAAAATAGCAAAGTTAAAAAGGTCAAAAATTTTAATGTCTAACGATTAAAATGTCGAAAGTTCAAAATGTCAAAAACGAAAATGTCAAACGGTCAGATAGTCCAAACTAAAAATGTCTAAGTTCAAATGATCAAAACTTAAAATGTCTAATAGTCCAAATATACATATAATGAAGTATAGAATTTACTTATGCCTTTCTTTCATTTAGGTACCTAATTAATTAGGTAAAATAATTGCGTTCATTCTAACTTTAGACATTCTGATACGTACCCTATTTAGAGCCTTTACTCATTTGCCGGCGTAGCATCAGTATGACATCAACACGCTCGGTTGTGCGGTACCGAAAGCTTACTGCAGTGCTATTCTCTAACATGCAATTTCACTGTCAGTGATCATTTCGTCTAGTTTCTGATAGATGTACGAGTATTATACCCATATTAGTCACTAGTAGAAGAAAAATCAGGCCAGAGGTCACTAGGCAAAATACCATAGATTTCAAAGAGTGTAACCAGTAATAGGAATATGACACCTGTCAGACATCGCTGCCGCAGCGACGACCTCGACGCTTCGCTAACTTTAGAGAATAGCATAGCTGGACGCCAATATTTCAATAGAACGTTACTCATTTGTCGGCGCAACATCAGCTCGGTGCGGTACAGATTCGGTACAGAATCTGTACCGCGCTGACAAAATGAGTAAAGGGCCTTAATTTCATAAGTGTGTTCATGTATGTATTAAAAATAATATTTTTACCATCGCCACTCAAAAAAGTGCGTCTTATTCATTGATAACAGTGAATAAAACGCGTTTTTATTCACTGAGTGAGTAAAAATATTCTGAATTTGGAACAAGCGCGCATCGTATGAATTAGGTACAAAAAAAATAAAAGGTGCTGAAAGTATGGAGCTATTCCATAGATAAAGATATAGTTCTACAATTAAGGGCGGATTCGACCAAGTGAGAATAACTGTTATTCTTAGATAAAATGACCAGTTATTCGAGAGTAAACCGAAATTACGTTTTACCACATACTATTCTCAGAGTATTTTGCCTATTCAGGAATAGTCACTATACCACCATTTCTCGGGGAATAACAGAGTTAGTAGATTGATCCAAATTTTTGGTAGAAAAACTGCGTATGATCGGTGATGATGGATGGTAGTTTACCCAATCAATTAATACATCTAATGAAAAAAATGGCTTTTATGAAACCTTACACTTTTCATTTGGTTAAGAGTATTGATAATATTCACTTCTAAGGTTTACGTGTGTACTAGACATTCACATTATTTATATACCTACATCATGCGTGCGTGCGATTTTTATTTGCGCGTTGCGGCATCCCGCATCACAGAGTTCGCTTGCCACGCCAAAAGAGAAAAAAATATTCTGATTTAGGGTTTCTCGTCGGCATAGCAATTCTTCTCTTCTCTTCTCTTGTGGTCCGTTATACAGGTTCAAAATCTACTAAAGTGTTAGTATTACCACAAAATACTCGTATCTCCTTGGTATTGCAGAGGTTAAAACAAACTCGCAAATGTTTTGAATTAAAAAGTAAAGAAAAAACTACTGTTTCACTGTTGCATTTGTCAAAAGATTTGCCACTACATAAAACATGTACAATTAGCCTCAAGTTTCTCCACGAAATCTTGGGTAAAAACAACAGCATGACAACGAGTAACTCCACAACTTTTGTTTGTAGTTGTGTGTAAACACATTAGGTTTTGTTTGTGTAGGCAGCGGCATTACCGAACTTGTTTGATCTAAGACAAAACAAGACTACGATAAGAAGGATAGGGTTGCTGAATTTTTTTAAACCTTTGGCGTGGTTCTGATTTAAGCTTGGGTATTAGATGAAATGCACTGAAGTTATTCCAGTCTTACTTACAAAATAGAAAAATGTTTGTAGAAATTAAATCTATAGATGAAAGTATGTGTGAAATTGTAACCAAGTCCAAACTAGCTAATTTTAAAGTAGGTGTGCCACAAGGTTCCATATTGGGACCTATACTTTTTATAATCTTTATAAATGACTTGTTTGTTTATATTACAAAAGCTCATAAATCTGTGAAAATAATTCTGTTTGCAGATGACACCAACGCGGTAATTTCTGATAATAACCTAATATATTTAGAAATAACAGTAAATCAAATATTACAATCAATGCAAAATTGGTTTACTGTAAATGGTCTATCGATCAACAGCCTAAAAACTAATGTCATGCTGTTTAAAACCCATGCTAGGGATTACAGTAACTTAAATGGTGACTTGGTACAATCGGTTAAATCTACAAAATTTTTGGGAGTAAAGTTTGATCATCAACTGAAATGGAAGGAAGAATTGAAAGACATTGACAGTAAGATCAGTTCTGCCTGCTATGTACTACGAAGTCTTAGAGATTAAGCAGATATGAAGCATCTAAAACTAGTATACTACACGGTAAAAACAGATTACTTAAAAAAAGACAAATTGCTTTGGCTTAAGACATATTTATTGAATCTAAGAAAATGATCCTCTCCCTATAGACGCTAGACAATAATTTCTTCGTAATAGTAAAAAATACTCTTAAAAATATTTAGTTGTTACAAGAATAATACATTTATTCCAAGACACGTGTTGTTTCATTCAAGACAACGTTATTTTGTACAGTCAAGTAAATGTATTCTTGATACGAAAATCTTCTATATCTCTTGTAGACTAAACCTTACTTAAGAGTAAATTATTATTTTACTCATAAGTAAATGTTTAGTTGGCCTAAGTAATTACTGATTTTTGATGAAAAAAATTAAATGGAAAATTGAGATTTTGTCTATTGAATGAAGATGTATATTTTGTTGTTGTTGTATATTAAGTGGAGATAATTGGAGAACACCGATGACTTCCTTCCTTTAAAAGTACAGATTTAACTTTTCTGTCCAAAAATAACAACGTGGGCGCGGTCTACAAAAAGTCAAGGTAAATAAAAGTGCTCGAAAGAGGAGTGGAGCTGGAGTCCGGGAAGCCGTTCCAAGTAGGACGCGACACCCAGAGGCAACCAACAAACAAACCCGATTGAGCTTGACAAAACAAAATTAAGTCCGACTACTTAAAGAACTAGATAAAAATCTTAACACCGCGGGTCAGACCATGATGTATGGATAAATTTCTCAAAGTAAAAATGTTATCGTGTTTATCGAAAACTATGATTCCGTTGTTACGAAATTTTTGTATTTCTCTGTTTAAAACAAAATTTCTATAAGCCGAACAAAATCATTTATTAGAACAAGAAATAATACTTCATAAACAATAAACTTTCTCTTAATAGAAGAACATGATTTTTTGAAAAAGGTTTATCTAAATTCAAGTAACTTGTAGTTGATTTCAGATAATTTTAATTTGATGCAAGAAGATGGACATTTCTTGATTTAAATTAAGTCAATTTAATTGATATAAATTTAAATAAGCCTTGAAACAAAAATATTTCTCTTAATCATTAAGAAAAATATTGTCTGAGTAAAAGATGAGCACTATTTTTGGTTTAAAAATATTGCATTGGCTTAAGTAAATATATTTTTAGAATAACCAAATATTTCAAGAAATTGGTCTTTCTTATTTAAAGAAATCCTTTTTTACATATGCCCTAGTAGAATCAAGGTTACGTTATAGTATATTTTGCTGGGGTAGAAGTTATGACTACAATGTTAATAAGGCTTTCATTCTGCAAAAAAGGGCAATCAGGACAAAAGTGCGCATACCCCAACAAGATCGAACACCCCACTCTGTTCTGTATCCCACTCTGTTCATTTTGGGCATGGTTGGCTATAGTGAGCTAAGTGTGAGAAGAGAACTTGCACTAGTTAAATACGTCTTTCTCTTAATTAATGGTAAATTTTATAACCCGGAGTTACTTGCCACGATTTATTTATGTGTTCCAAATAATTATGCCGGTAGACGTCGAAAGCCTCGGTTGCTGGCGGTGCCGTCTGGCAGAACACACTTACTGAACAAGGCGCCTTTGTCGCGGGCACTGCGCACACTGAATCTACTTGCAGAAATTATCGACCTTTTTGCATGTAATTTGAATGAATTCACAAGATCGGCCTTATATGTTATATGTTATAAACAAAATAATTAAATATCATGTTGTGTTGCGACTTTACCGTAGGGAAAACATCCTGTAATGGTAATTGTATGTGTGAAAAAAAAAAAAAAAAAAAAAAAAAAAAAAAAGAGTCTTGTCGTGAGCATTTTAGGAAACTGGAAATATTAACTGTTCCTAGTCTATATATTCTTGTTATACTTTCTCATTTTGCTAAAACAATAACAGAATACGAGAATCACGAGGAAAAAAATAATAGAGTTGCCACAAGAAGACAGGGTTTTACACAGAAAATAGTTCCTAGAATAGACATAGTCAAGCATTGTCCCAAATATCAGTCAATACAGTTATTCAATAAACTGCCAAATGAGTTAAAAAGTGAAGTGTATGAGTCTAATTTCAAAGATAAACTGAAAACATACTTGTTGAAGGAATGCTTCTACTCCATTAATGATTTTTTTAATAGCAAGTAATGTTTTGACTGGTTTTTTCCCTAAAATATTTTAATAATTATGAATTTGATTGTGTAATTATACCTGGTTAATAAATTATATACATTATATTTTAATTAAGTAAGAAGTTAACGCAATTTATTAATTTTGAATATTGGACCATTAATTTAATTAAATTGTAAGTAATTTAACTTAAACCTAATGTATTCACCCATAATTTTTATATTTTCAACACAATGAACATTGTTATGAAATAAATAAACTTGAAACTTGAATTAAATAGTTTGTGAAAATGTATCAGTAGGCCTAGCATGACCGACAAAACACGATATATCGCGTGATATAGCGTTTTATCGACACTTAACAGTGAAAATCTATTGTCTTTTGACAGTTAAACGTGACAAATTGCTATATCGATGTCGCGTTTCAGTGGTCATGCTAGGGGATGATAGATAATTAATTTGACCGAAAATCAAACCACAAGAAGGTTTTTGAGTATTGGTATGCTTAGTTGGAACTATGGTGGTAAAACCATTAATCGCATTCGATCTATTACAGCGACCCTTATATAGGTAATTTTTAAGACGAATAACGTAGGTACTTAGTGGTTGAGTGATATATTTTGCTTTTTGTCAAACAGTTACCGAAAGTTGATTGAAAACAAAGTACACACATTGTCACTGACAAAAACAAGATTCCTAAAACTCCAACAATGTCCAACATACAGTTGAGTCACCCATATTTCAATATCTCGATTATTTACCCGACCTCCTATTCCACAATTTATATCCCTCGCTACACAACCCAGATAAATGCCATTAATCAATAACAGCTTAATTACCAACAATCTATACTGTTGAATGTTAACCTTACAACGGCGGGCTTGCAATAAAACATGCAAAATGGACAACACGCTCTCGTATCAACACAGTAAATTATTTGACAAGAACGCATTAATCTTTATATCGCAACCCCTGACTTATGCCTTACCAGAGCCGTATAAAGGGTTTTAATTAGCTGAATGCGATAAGTGTGTGGTCCGACCACATTATCGCTTGACAAGAGTTAAGTATAATCTCTAACGCATTCGTAAAGTCTGAAAGGATTAAATACTTCGATTAAACTGACTTTGACAAAGATTAAGGGTTTCAAAGAAACAAGATATACGTGACTTTTTACCTGGTTCTTGTTTTAGTTAGTCGAAAGTTTCGATAATCATTATTGATATATTCGGAATGTACTTACTGATATTTATTTGGATTCTGTGTGGTGGGTATGTGATAACAATTTACTTGGTAAATCATTTAAATGTTTTATAAAGGACACATTTCGGAGTTTTTATTTTATCACGTTGATAATATATATGCAAATAAAAAAGGATTAAAACTAAATTTAAATTTTATAAAAAATCCCAATTTTGAAGCTAAATAAGACTTGCGATTTAGTAAAAACTATCTTTTGACTATAAGTAATCGGTTTATTCAATAGGTAGTAATCTGTTTAACACGTAAACAGAGGTAAACAGTTAAGAGTTTGCACGGAACACAATTCTTTGATATGCTAATTTAGGTAGACACACTCAACAACTAAAGTAAAGACGCGGTTGTTTCTCTAATTTATTAAATTAATATCGTTGTAAAGAAACTTTCGGGAATTGTTCTTGTTCAAATAATACCCAGGTGAAGCAACAATACTTCGTCGAACTGTCTTATTCAACTCGTGTTTAATATTGGCGACGTGTTTTGTAAGGAGTTCCGTACAACAGTATTTCCGTACAATGTACAGTAAACGTCATATAACCTGTCTTAACCTCTACATAATTATGCCAAAATATTTAGTAACAAAAATGTTCAGAAATGTATCAAAACCCCTTCAGCCGTTTTCAAAACCCAGTTTCCAAACGGGTTTCGAGTGAAGAATTAAAATTTTTTTTTTGGAAACCAGTTTCATAAAAAGAATAATCAAAGCACATTATAAAAAGTTAGTGGTCGTGTTCGAAAACTTTACCAATGACCGTTGTGTTACGCTAGGAACTTCTTGGTAACTACTACAGTACTGAATTATAAGTAGTCCGAGTTGGCCTAAAATTTCCTCTGTGAAATTTATATGTGTGCGTGCATGGGAAGTCGTGATTTGACTTGATCCGAGTGAATATTTTAGGTTTTGTGCTTTGATTGTATCAATATTTTTGATCAGTGTGTATGATTTGTGTATTGGCTGTCTCCTCAGATATGACGCTGACTGTACCGACGGTAGAAGTTCCAACTCGGAATTCAGAACTGCGTTTGAATATGAATTCGTTAGAATTTATTTGTGAACACGAATTTGGTGTTTAATTGCCCTCATTTATGGTAACAGAGCAACTTTGTTCTTTCGTTTTCTTGGTTTTCTTAAAGCGTGCATATTCACGGCTGTTTGAATGGATAATTAGAAGAAGTTCTAAAATTGGCATAACATTATTGTATTTTTGTTGACAGATAAAATTAATAAATTTACATAATGGGCTATTTACATGGGTCGATTTTAGTCACCTGAGACTGTCGACTTTAGTCACTTAGCAAGTCGCTTCCAAAATTGAATCGCAGGTGATGGCGTCGCTGTCGTCTATGTAGTTGACGGCGTAACTGTAACAATATGTAATAACGTATTTCCAGTTTTGGCTACCGGATCAGATAATTTAGTTCAGTACCTGCTGCCTAGGCTGAATTGCCATTTACCACGGTCGATTTTCGCCGTGCGGCGAAAGTTGTGCGGCTTTAGTCACCAATGTAAATACCACACTAAAAAAGTTACCATTTAATTCAGGTAAGTTTATACGAGTATCACGCGCTAAGGACACATACAGTTACAAAGCTTGAGCACTTCTTATATTATTACGTATAATTCGAAGAAGTTTGCTTAAACTTTCTACTTAAGGAGATAACTCTGAAAGGTACTCTTGAGGATTGACAAACGTGACGATCTTTGTTTTCATTTAAGTTTCTCTCTTCAACTTTTATGTTGATAATAACATGTATCTTCAAAAAACATTAGTAATACACATTAATTTATATAATGTTGTTTCTTGTTAGTTCAAAAGTCTGTTTTATGGGGTATTTACCTAAAGTCGCCTGCAAAGATGCCTGCCAAGTCATCCGTGTAATAACCCCATTAATAATACCAGCACTAGGACAAAGTTAATTATATCTAAATTAAATCATATCTAAAGTAAATTATATCTCAAGTAAATTATATTTAAAGAAAAATATATTTTTAACAAAGTATTTTAGGTCATAACAACTAGCGGCCGCCTGCAGCTTCGTCTGCCTGGACAATTATTTTTCTTTCCCTCGGTAACAGTGCTCTGGATGAATCTTACCCTTACCCTGAAAATTGTGTATGGAACATGATTAAAGGTTTAGTAGTTACGACGTAAAAGCGTAGGTAATAAACAAACAAACTCACTTTCGCATTATAATAATAACGTTAGGTTTAATATTTTCAATATCAAATCTATTGTCATTTAGCGTATGACTTCTAAAATTTTCTTTAAATTTAAACTTATTCAAATAGCTTTCTAAAACAACTAACTTTCTAATGTACCTAGATTAGTTTCAGAGCTTTTATCTCAATATGTATGAGTGCTTTTGACAACTTTCTTTAAGCGCATTTTCAGCCATATTCGTTAAATAGGTACTTGAATCAATACTCTGAATATTTAGCGTTGTTCTTTTATACTTTTTTTTTCATTTGACTTACGAAAATAAAGGTAAGTAATAGTTGGGCTACTTTCCCACCAAACAATTGCGATGTAATTAAGTGATGTGTGAGGAAATATTCAACTCGCACCGCTCATCGTTGGTGGAGACGCAGCCTAAAGAAAGCAATACATAACCGACAATATACAAACGAAATACAATTACAATTCAAAGCCTCAACTATTTTAACTGTAATAATCGAATCAAAACGAACCTCGTCTTTCATGTATGCGTACGAAACACCGAATTCGAGGCGAAATTAAACGTTTACACGATCGTAAATTATTCCCCAAGTTTATCGCTAGTGAATATTTATTACGGACGTAATTAGGATCGTGCCTTCAAGGTTTGCGCAACGAGAGTCTATCTAAATAAATTAAACATTCCTTCTCAGCATACGGTATAAGCATGAGCGAACAAATGTTAGGATTGTAGATAGACTAATGTCAAAGAGAAATAGGAAAACACTTAGAAGTGTTTACCCGCTTGCGGAGTTAGGAGCGCTTTTCAAGAAATGTGTGTTAGGAGCATTAAGGAACAGTTTAATGGAATTTGATACCGTCTCCAGCTTCTGTTTTGTGGAGTTGATTGCTTTTGAAGTTGCCTCTTTAGGGTAGTTGATTAGAATATCATGTTTGTACAAGTGTTATTGAATATCTGTTCCGAGTAATCTAAATGTGCGCCTACGTAAATCTATGTTATTTTTTACCGACTTCAAAAGGAGGGAGGTACTCAATTCTACCCATTTTTTTTATACTATTGCCTTTTGTATATGTAGTGATAAACAGCTTATGCAAACATAGTCAAGCAAACCCGTTGCTTAATTTAAAAAGTGTGCCTTATCGTTCTGCTGTAGAAAATATTATAATTTAAGTAATCTGAAATTAATAGCCATACTGAAAGTTTTTCATAATAGTAAAAAAAAATTAACTATAAGTATGAACTTTTTTCTTGATCTATTAGCCCAGTAAAATTCGACATTTAAAACGCAAATCGCGATGTAAAGCTGCATTTTTGGTATGTCATTTGGACCCCATAAGGGAGTGTGGAACCATGTTTTGCAAGCAAAAAAAAGTCGTGCTAGCATCATATCTCAATAGTAGATTGTTATACATGACGCTAAAATGACCCATTGCATACGAGGTATATAGCTTTAGCGAGGGAATAAATAGAAACCGAGTTACAATGGGTTTTAGCGTCGTGTGTTACACTATATTAAATAAATGATTTATGATTAATTATACTTTTCACTACGATTGCGAGAAAATAAAATACAATATTAAATAGTTTATACCTACTTCCGTAAACGAATCCACTCGTTTTTCTATCCTCCACTTCATAAACTTTTTGTACAATATTTAAATAAATGATTTGTACTTGACGGCAAAAGATTAAAATTATTTCTTTCCTATTACAGTCACACAATTCAATCAGTTTGTAATTATAGAAAAATTCTAAAGATTTCGCGCCATGGTACCTTTTTTAATTTCTGCTGTAGCAGCTAAGCAACACAAACACGCATTCTACGATTCACTCTGTGCACAGAGTATAAATAAGTCTATGATTTTTCACCGAAGAGATGCTTTTAATTCCATTTTCAAAAATAAGAATGAGATACAGTATTAAGTCGAACGAGTTTTTATTCGTGATTATGAATAAAGACTTTTTCGTTTTAGTAGGCTCTTTGGTAATAGACAAACATTAAAAAAGAAAAAACTTTATCCCCTAGGGGTTATTATGCTATTTTATCTCGGCTCTTGTACGTTACAACGACGGACTTTTTGATCAAGAGGAGTGAAAAAACTATTAGATATACGTAACTGTGGGTTTGCTTTAATTGTTTGAAATTTAATACACTTTAAAAATGACACTGGCAACTAATGTCAAAAGCGCATAGTTTTTGAATAAAACTGCAAAAACTGATATATTTTTTGCGTTTTTCACGTATAACGCAGCTAGCACAACTTTTTTTTGCTTGCAAAACATAGTTCCGCACTCTCCTAGGGGGTCCAAATAACACACCAAAAATGCAGCTATTCATAGCACTTTGCGTTTTTAGGAAAAACATTTGTAAGATTTTACTGGCCTATATGTTAATATTAGTGGTTAGATATAAAAATAAACTAATATGATTGCCAAACGACATGCTCTGTAAGCAACTGTCCTTTTTACTCAGTAAGCACAATTTCCCAACCAAAAATGTAGCTATATTTATAAAACAAAATAATGTACGTGTGGATATTTAGGTCACCATTATTGTCTGGACTATGACTTTTATAGCCGTTTGCTATCACAAATCACGCACAGTACACATTCAGTTGAGCCCAGTAGTTTATTTCAAGACGACAAGAAAATTAAGTTCCTATTGTCTTAAGATATTTGCAGCAAACAACACTGTCTAGGGACTTAAAAGCTCTTCTGCAACGTTAATAAAATATATTATGTTTGCTAAGAGAAACTAATGTAATGAAAATAAAACATAATTCAGAGTTTGCCATCGAGATTAAGTAATGGAAAATACTTATTTTTTTACAAAATCTTTGCTAATTGGTTTAAGTAAATGATGGAATGTGCGCAAAAATTGCATAACGGTATAGCTTATCAACTTTAAAACAAATACTTTTTTGCCTGCCACTCTTATGGCTATCCTATTGCGTAGGTATTGGATTGTGTCAGCCCGACGTGCAGTGCGGCACAGGATTTTTCAATGTCAGCGCTGCTACAGATTAAAGGCGAAACCTGTGAATCCATTCATGGGCAACTTACCTGCCGATAGAGTCACTCAAGCTAAGCCATTTCAAAGGGTCGGTTTAGATTTCGCGGGTGCATTCAGCGTCAAGGATTCAAACGCTCGCAAACCTAAAATTTTTAAAGCTTACTTATGCGTGTTCATATGCTTTGCAACCAAAGCAATGCATTTGGAAGTAGTATCCAGTCTGTCTACTGACGCGTTCTTGGCCTGTTTAGATAGATTCGTTTCGAGAAGAGGGTTACCTTCTGATATATATTCCGACTGCGGCACCAACTTTTTAGGCGCGCGAAACTATCTCAAAGATATTTATGTTCTGAAAACACAAATCGATAGAGAATCCGATAAAATTCAATCTCATCTTGCATCTCATGAAATTCATTGGCATCTTAATGTTCCCTCGGGACCACATCTTGGTGGCCTTTGGGAAAATGCAGTGAAATCGTCTAAAACATTACTCAAGCGTATCATAGGCGAACGTGTATTAACGTTTGAAGAACTTAGTACAGTGTTCTGCAAAATCGAATCAATATTAAACTCACGACCTATCTGTCCAATTAGTAGCGATCCAAGTGATTTGGAAACTCTGACACCCGGTCATTTTTTAATTGGACAACCACTTCTTGCCTTACCGGAGCATGATCTAGATCAAGTTGCTGCTCACCGTCTGAATCGTTGGCAATTGTTGCAGCAAATCACCCAACATTTTTGGAAACGCTGGCACAGCGAATACTTACACACGCTGCAACAACGTGACCGCTGGCTTAAGCCTGAACGTAACTTACAGACGGGCGATTTAGTGTTGGTCATGGAACCTAATACACCACCATTACTCTGGAAAAGGGCTAGAATCATCAAACTCTACCCGGGAAATGACGGTATTGTCCGGGTTGTAGACATTAAAACAGCTAAAGGAGTTCTCAAGCGTCCTGTAGTCAAATTATGTCGCTTGATTCCCGAAAACTAGACTGCAAATTTCAATAGTTTTTAATCAATTTAGCATGTAGGAACTAGAGTAAGATAACATTTTACATTATATCTCAATTAGCTTCAATCAACATAGTATCATTTTGCTGCTTCAATTAAAAGAGCTAGGTCGCTCTTTGGGGGGCGGTATGGTAGATTTAGATTCATCATCGATTCAATTATTTTTCACATCACTTTAAACTCGATTCAGACTTGTACCGATGCTACATCCCTAGACCCAAAATCTACCCTCATATCATTTTTATCCATGATCCTATGGGGGTAAACCGATATCTAGTCGCGTCGGCCATATTACAACACTTCCGATCCAGCCTGCCTCCGTGACAGAGCGTCGAGTCGAGTTTTGTGCTCCTCATTTATTTCGGTCAAGTTTGAATACCTACACGGTGATCGCCGCGAGTTCATACAAAGACTATTGTGATCACCCGAATAAGCAACGCCGGAGATTATAAGAAGAAGTGAGACGCGCGTCCACTACAGCCAGCACGCGGGTGCAGCATTCGAACCAGGTTAGCCCCCTCAATTCCTTCTCCTGTAATCTAGCCGTGCGATCTGGTTGAAATACTAACAATAACAATATAAATTGCGTTAGATTTCCATCCATTATTCCATCCACTATTTTACTTTGAAAATAAAGGATTTTCTTGAATACACAACTTCATCCCCCTTTTGACACCTTCGGGGGTAGAATTTTGAAAAACGCTGACACCCGTATTTATAAATTTTCAATGGTCAGCCTAATCACAAAATTTGAAGATCCTAGCTTCAAAACTGAGGGACTTTCATACAAACTTTGGACCCCGTTTCACCCCCTTGGGGGGTGAGTTTTGAAAAATCCTTTCTTAGTGCACCCCTGGACCTCATAAGCAACCTTTGTGCAAAATTTAAAGTCTCTAGGTTCAGCGGTTTGGGCTGTGCGTTGATATCTCACTCAGTCAGTCAGTCAGTCAGCCAGGACTTTGAATTTTATATATATAGATAAGGAGGATGGGACATAACCCACCACGCGGGCCCAATGCGGATTAGTGGGTGTTAATGTGTGCAAAAAGAATTATTATTAAAAAAAATTGTTTAAAAAAAACAAAAAACCGACTTCAAAAAACCTACCTCTAAAAAGCAAGAAATAATATTCGTAATAATAAAAATACGTCTATTGAAGTCGGGTGGGGCTGGAGTACAAATTCTTTTTTTTTATTCTAAAAGCCCCACCCGACTTCAATAGACGTATTTTTATTATTACGAATATTATTTCTTGCTTTTTAGAGGTAGGTTTTTTGAAGTCGGTTTTTTGTTTTTTTTAAACAATTTTTTATTTTTTTATTTTTAGTGTAGGTACCTTCTAGGTAAGGTATATTATATATGTAGAAAAATCGGCTCAGCCAAACGTAAGATAATCGCGGTGAAACATACTTAAATACGGGTCAAACTGAGAACCTCCTTTTTTAAGTCGGTTAAAAAACTACACTTAAGATATCCTTCTTCCAACAAAAAAATAATTATCTTATTCAGTTCATAAACAAAGAAGTAATACGACCAATCATCGAGGTAATTCCCACAAAATCATACTATTTTCGTGCTTTTTTTCAAAATTACTCGAAAAGTACTGAACCGATTTCCAAATTTCAAAAAATGGGACCAACTTGGGAGTGTACTTAATGTAATAACGTTTGAATCATTTCAATCGGTCGAGCCGTCTTCGAGTAATCGGTGGACATACACAAAAAAAAAAAAAAAAAATACAGACGAACATAGAACCTCCTCCTTTTTTGGAAGTCGGTTAATGAAACTGATTGTTTTTTTTCGTTGAAAATAAGTGCATTTGTGCCCCAGTTATCCCACAGCTGATGCTTTTTAACTAAGTATACCTAATTTTTATGCAGAATTTCTCGATTCCATAGATAGATATAAAAGAGAGAGGATAAAGTAAAGTACGACAAACACTTTGAAAATATAAATGAGTAAGTAGCTTCTTTTTCACGCCCACAACAACTAAATCAATTAATTATTTTAATCTTTACATCAAATAAAAGACTGTAACATAAATAAATTTAGGAAGTTCGCATTTGTTTCGCTTGTCGAACTCAAGGCGGAACCTACTGCGGTGTTTCGTGGGCGGAGGTATGCTGCAGGCGTAAGACACGTGGTACACTACTTGCGCAGAGGTTCGTACGACTTGCCGCCTCTCATTATGGGTAGTCTGTACCCGTAGCACGAACATCCACCAAAAAAAATCGCGCGTAAAAACATTCGATAGAGTAAATTTTGTATTGTAAATTTGTACAGCGCCATCTACCGCCAATAAGCGAAAAGAAATATTCCCTAGATAATTACGCGCGAATACTTTTACGCGCGTTTTTTTTGCAATAGATGTTCGTGCTAGGGTTACGTACGCCGAGTAAAAACGTGCGTCGCATCGTTTGTCGCCGCGCGCACTGAGTCTTGTGGTCTACGAGGCACACAGATATTGTCAAGCGTAGGCCGCTGGCCATACGGGTCACAGGCGTCCGTTGTAGTTAACTTTAGCGACCGCAATTTGTTATGAGTTTAGAAATCCATTTTTCTATATAGTCTGATAGTTCCCTTAAAACTAACATAGTGGAACGTGCACGTTCACGTACTATGCGCGCCAAATAAGAATAGTATCGACAACTTCACGGCTCTGTACAATTTCATACTGCCAGCAAAAAAAACAATGATTGTTTGCCATGCCGATCGATGCCAGCAAACATAAAAATATTTTTTTTATATATTTTATTTCTTTTTTTGCACATCCTATACATTATGAAGTTACCAAGAACCAAATTGGCCGTTTGACAGTACTATTCTTATTTGGTGCGCATCTTTCATAATCGCTTTTTAATCATCCGGTAAGTTTCGCCCTTAAATATGGAGAATATTTGAAATACTTCTTTGAAATTGGAACATAATATTTCGATTAAGGGAATCAAAGTATCCTTGTTAATTTAAAAGCGCTCCTTTGCCTGAGGCTGTATACTTCATCAGCCAGTTCTATTAAATCCGAAAAATTCTGGACCCAATAATTTCCTTTTGCTTTTAGAAAACTTTGAACGGATTACTTGATAATGTACCTATTTATAAGATAATAATATAGTAAATCTTGTTTCTTACCCTCGCGATTGACATGGAACCGATTTACAATGGATTTCAGATAGATTAACTTTTAACAAAAACAAGTAAAGACTGAAGTTGCTAGGACAAGATTTTATTTCTCCAACAACATAATAAAATAAATCTGATCTGTGTTTGATGCCATTGAAAAAAAAATTTTTAATGTAATGTTGGTTGTTTTATTTTCGTCATTTCATTAGCCGTTACATGTAGTTATCGAATGTATATTGCATACAAAAATCAAGTTTGTTAAAAAACAACAAAAACAGTAATTAGTCCCATCTTCGAGGCGGTCGGCCAACTGTCGCTGATAATTATCGAATTTTATCGTTTTGTCTCCGTTGGCCATATGGTGACATTCGGTACCACTTTAGAAAACAATGTGTTACGACAGTTTATGTCACTGTTCTTTTTTTAAGTATGGAATTTAAGTATATATTTTTTAATGTAAACACTCGGCGTGCCTAAAGGGTCTTATATGTCTGTATTGTTTCCTTTCGATTTTGTCTCTTCCAAGGTTTAAAAATATATTGATTGACTTTCATCGACATCTGTTTAGTGTTGGCGTCCGTCATTTATGCAAAACATTTTAAACATTATATTTTAGTGAACAAAAGATAGCCGTTTTAATTTTGTAGAGCTATGAACTTCAATATGGTTGGTAAAAAATCTCACTTTATATTTTATTAATAAAAAAATCTTAGTTCTTCATTTAAATGTATACGATGTTCAATAATATCGCTCAAAAACTAGATTTAATTAATGACAACCGATATCACTTTGCTGAACATAAACTTTTTCTGCGACTAAGTCCGGGATCATAATTAGCTTTATTACGGTCAGTATTCGGCCGTCTTTGTTCGTCCCAATCTGTTCGACTCCGCTGCCCTTTATAGTTTTTATTCAGATAACATCCCGGGCATCTGTTTTTGCCGTCAAGCGCGACACTGTCACCATAATGACTGATGTCCGTGTGTCAGCTACTTTAGTTAGTCAAAGATTAGATAAGTTAAAAGATTGACAATCTTCAAGAAGTAGGTAATGTATGAAAAAATGTGACTTAAAATAAAATTGTGCTTATTAGTTGAACTTAACTTTATAGTTTCTATTCAGACAACATCCCGGGCATCTGTTTTTGCTGTCAAGCGCGACACTGTCACGATAATGACTGATGTGCATGTGTCAGCTACTTTAGTTAGTCAAAGATTAGATGAGTTGAAAATTGACATTTTTCACACTTAAATACCATTTGACTGTACAATGGTCTACTAACTATCTATAGTAGTGGCTTTGTGAGCTGTAAGCCTCGCGAGTCTGTCTTTGCATAGCTTAAAACTGAATAAATGTTCAAGCTGAGAAACATTATGTTTTTTTTTACGTTTTCAAACCCCGTATCCCGCCATTTTGAAAAATTCCGAAAAACTGAATTGACAAATAAATAATAATTATCTTATCTGCTCACTAAATTTCACCCGAATCGGGAAAGAAATGCGACCCGTAGAGGAGAAACAGCCGGACATTCGGACATACAGAAGCAATTTGCCCAAGCTGAAACGGAGACTATGCTTGCTCGGTGAATAATTTGTTATTGCAACTCTGATTTTATTTTCAAATAGATTAGAACAGCTTAGGGTACGATTTGCATAAGATGTCTCATCTATACATAATTTAGTGTTTGCCCTTCTGTTCTTGCCGACAAAGGGGCGCTACCATGCGTGCGAAATGTTTCACACATTTACAATTCGAAACACGTGTGTTCCTTTAAAAAATAGAATTCGGTTTTATTGCTATCCCATAATTAGTGCAGCCTGAAGGGACACATAAAAGCAGATTCTCTAATTTAATCAGGAGTTTTGTTAATTCACTTCTAAGATTTCCGCTACACAATATTAAGGCGTGACTTTAAATTGACTTTGGATCATAAGTTTCATTATGAAACTATTTTACAAGAAGTATAACTTTCAACCGCTGCTTACATCGGAATTCAATTAATTCTTAATTAACTATTCATATTATACAAAGTAGAAACTCTCTTGCAAATACTTTCCACCAACATTGTTAAAAGATTAAGGAGCAACGGATAACTTACGAAGACTTCACCCGGAAGACTAAAAATGTACATGAAATGCAAGCTCTATAAACAATAAGGATACTTACCAGCAACTTAGCAGCTAGGGTAGTTTACTCGTAACTTTTCTAAATGAAAACTTGTCTTGGTTTGCAATTTCAGTCTGGTCGTACAATTCAATACACTACAGTATTTTTATGTATTTATCTTAATTTATGAAATATATGTCATACAGAAAATAGTACATTACAGCCGTGAACGGGAAGCTAGCGATTGCATTGTCGAGGATGGTTTGAAGCCCGAGCCGCAGGCGAGGGCTTTAATCATTCGAGGCAATGCAAGTTGCTTCCAGAACAAGGCTTGTATAGTGCTTTTCTCAAGAAATGCGAGGAAATAAAAAACTTTTCAATTGAAACTTAATTAAATTTAATTCCCGCCAGTTTTTTTTGGGTGCATTCCAGCAGTTTAATCGCTGAAGCGCCGAAAAGCAAAATGAGATTTATCATAGACAAATCCTCTGAGTAATCTTGAATTACGTGCAGCGCCATCTACCGCCGAGAAGAAAAAACCCATCTCATTTCGCTTCTCGGCGGTAGATGGCGCTGTACATAATTCAAGATTACTTAGAGGATTTGTCTCTGATAAATCTGGTACAATACAATGTAATATTTATTTATTCTTATAGTAATATACTCTGTGCGCACCATTTTTTTTATTGTATCGTTATTATAGTACCTATTAAATAATTTTACCTTTATAATATTAACTGTCTTGTCGTTGGCTTGCGTGCCAGAAAAAAGGAACTAAAGTTATGGCTGAATGGTGCAAATGTGCCTTTGCTTTTTTTGTTTTTGTGAACAGCTAAAACAAAAAAAAGAAGTTGCCGCAGACCACCCAGATCATCTTCGCACTGTACCTACTTCCCGCACCCGGTGCTGGTGCGGGAAGTAAGTATTGAAATTCATTCCTGGCCTGAATTTTAAATTTAGAATGTGATGAACCAGACCCCCTCGGAAATGTGGAACGCCCCGCATTCCTTTTTCAAATGGAATGATAAGATTTCAGAGCATAAGTGAGAAAAATAGCTTTTCAAGGCTCCAAGCGCTGCTAAAACTAAAAGCATAATTATTATTATTGCATTTATACATTCTCTGCATCTCCGAAAGTATGCCGCAATGTTTTGTCTAACGGGGAATGAATTTTATATATTTTTTTATTGATTGATACCTACAAGCACTTTTTGATGTTTTTTTGACTTTTTGATGTGATGATGATAAGTTAGAAAACAATAAGTGATAAAAATAATGGATGATGTTATAAAATCACTGATTCTTAAAAGTTAGAATAACCGTGATAACTGCATTTTTTTAATTTTGTGGTTATGATAAATTGTAATAATATAAGATTCCGGTAATAAAACCAAAACTATCCTGATAGTGCTCATATAATCCTGTAAAGCTCCGCCAGAGGGCGCCTCCATTGATCCGGCGGCATCTCCGAAAGTATGCCGCCATGTTCTGTCGAACGGGGAACTAATTAATCCAATGAGCGGCGTCTTTGCACTAACGAGAACGGTCGTTGTGCTTCCATTCTGCATTAGAGAAATTGTGTTAGGATCGATACGACGACGTTGGGAAATAGATTTAGGACCCAGGTTTTAGATATTATTATGTTTCTTATGAATTTATTATTTTTATTTGATCTAGATTATGCAGTTCTATGTTGAAACCTGTGAAAATAATAGGATATTAAATAGGATTATTTGTGTCTCTTGATTTTTAGTAGGTTTTGACTTGCCTTCTCAGAACACATAAAATAATTGGTTTGAATGATTGATTCTTAGTATTCATTCAATTTAATGATCTTACTTTTAAAATAAATAGCGTCTAGTATAGATTCGAAATCCCTTCTTATTTTAGCGTAAATAGAAAATAATTTGGTTCTTATAAAAATCAAAACATAGAGTAGAGTTCAACAGGTATATAAAGCAATTTGCAAAAATCTTAATACCGCGATGTAGAAAGAAGCGGTCAGTAGCGCAGCGCCATCTATTGACGGGGGGACGGAAGTAGTATCTTCGTTACACTTTTAAAATATTTTGATAAATGACCGGACACGGGGACACTGTTATATATTCGGCTACTTCTTTGCAAAATACACTGTTATAGCAATCGATTGATATAGATGAGCGCTCTGCCGACACTTTAAGTTAAGTGATTGATTGCTTCGAGGAAATTTTCTGTTCCTTTTCTATGTAATGTCTTTCGAAGTTGAAGAAAAGAGCTTTAGGTATGTAGATTTTTTTGGGGGTGTGTGTGAAAAGGTTATCAAAATGATGCATATTATTTATGTTTGGATTTACAGACAGACACACAGTTACATCGTAATGTTATCAATTTTAATTTATAGAAAAAAAACTTCACACGTAACATAATAATATACGATTCGAATCCCCACATTAATATTTTTATCTGGGTACAAATTACTATTCATCCCAAATTCAACTTTGAATAGTAAGAAACAAAGAAGAAAATACTTTGTATAAAATAAGCTCCCAGTTTGAAAGTGAGGCGTTATTTCAAAGAACCGTTTTCGAGACTCTGACCGAATATCTAGGGTATTTTTGATCGAAGATGGACGTTCCTTTTTGAAATAACTTACCACTAAATTCAATTAACTATAGATAGGTAATAGGAGTATACCTTTTTTGTAACCTGTATAAGATGTGAAGTTACTACAGTAATCAGCTAATAAGTTAACCAAACCGACATTACATTACAATGACCGACATTAAACAGGTCCCGACAAAGTCGCAACACATAGCTAAATATGTTCACTGAATGTGCACCGATTCGTTAACAAGTGTGTGTAGCCAATATGTCACATGTTCTCAAGATCTGTCTGAAAATTAACGTGGATCAAAGGTATTAATGGGGTAAAGCAATCACTGGGCTTGTGGTTGGAGGGAATCTCACGTTGGGACTAAATTTGGAAACGTTTCGTACAAAGGTGGCTCGTTTTTATTTGCCTGTCGTTAAGGAAAGGAGGAAAAATTTTTTCAATGAGATAATATGACTCAGAAAAATATTTTATATAAAGTGGAATTACTTCTACGTTATATTTCGATAAAGGTCTTACGAAAGCTATATCATAAAAAGATTACGATTTAAATATAAGGTAGCCCGAAAATTTCGCGGCCTATTTGTACTAAAAATAATAAAGACCTGGGGGCCTATTACGAAAATAACATACGCAATTGCGTAACCCAGTCACTTGGTCACGAAAGTCGTCCGCAGTTCGTCGGTTGTGGCTATTAAACACATTTTCAATTTGGCTATCGTAGCCCAAAGACTATTAATTTTATATTGAACGAATGATGTCGAATACGCTAGAGGAAAACTGTCAAACTTACGCAATCACTTTGCAATATCGCATACGCAAGTGCTTTGTAATAGGAAACAATCATAACGAAGCACGGACGCGGCTGCGTGTATCGCGTGAAACTTTTCGTAATAGACCCCTGAATCTGCTGAACCATTTTTAGGATTCCGTAGCCAAAATGACAAAAAACGGAACCCTTATAGAGTCGTCAAGTCTGTCTGTCTGTCCGTCCGTCCGTATGTCACAGCCATTTTATTCCGAAAGTATTAGGGTTACACAGTTGAAACTTAGTAGGTAGATGTATTCTGTTAACCGCTTATCGATTTTAACACAAAAATAAAAAAAAAATAAAGATAAAGGGGGGCTCCTCATACATGGAACTGAAACTGAAAAAAAAATTTTTCTTCATACCAATACGTCCGGGGTGTCTATAGATAGGTCTTTAAAAATGACATTGAGGTTTCTAAGACAAATTTTTGTCAAAGTCAACCGTTTGAAACATAAACACTGTCAAAGTGGTAAAATGTGTGTCCCCCCCCCCTCTAACTTTTGAAATAAGAGAGTGAAAAATCTAAAAAAATATATATGCTATAGATCTTAATAAAAACTTTCAACGAAAATTGGTTTGAACGAGATAAAGTAATTAGTTTTCGAGATATATCACATTTTCCAAAACCGCAAATATAACTTGTCATTCATATCAACATTGTGAAAAACAAAGTTATTTTTACAGACGAAATATGATAGTGGTATTAAAATATGGGATGGTATAAGGTCAGTACGGAACCCTACGGCGCGTGGCCCGACACGCACTTAGCCGGTTTTTTTGCAGTAGTATTCGGCAAAGCATCTTCTCTTAGACATTACAAATCCTTGTTTGAGCACTAGAAACGATATTTTTTTTCGTTAGGAGTCTGAACTATTATCGAAAAAAAATGCAAAACGTATCTAATAAAAGTATCAAAAATATGAAGAAGAAAGATCAATTTGTTTCAATTTAACCGCTATTACCAGAAAGTCAGCTATCATACAATATTTACATTCCAGCCTAAGTTTGGTATTAGCCAGAAATATGACATGGCAAATACATGCTTCAAAAAGGCTGCGAAATTTTTCTACCACCTTAGATAATTATCAGCCATAAACAAAGTTTGAGTACCAATTTTTTTTAATTAGATATTTACCAAGATTTTTTTATATTCATAGTATTAACCTTGTATTAACTTTCAATGCAGTGCATTTATTATCTGAAAAGAAGAAATAAATTTTAAAAACAAAAATGTCAGCTGTTAACAAAAAAAATCCAATTCAAACGATTTGAGTATTCTCGAAAATTTCACTTTCTAAATATTAAAGACAAAGAATTGTAATACTTTTTAGAGTTAGCACTAAGATCCAGCAAGACTCATTTTTGATTTGTGGAGTCGTTCATGAATTGCATAATAGTTGTCTAAACTTGATTGAAAATGATGTTACTACAGTAATGTATTTTTTTTTCAACATTCGAGACTTTCATGATATCTCTTTACATCATTAAGCCCTTTATTGACGCAAAAAATATGATCACAGAAAATACTTTGAATTGCCTTTGTACATTTTGAACGCTTGTTTTTCCAAGTGCACTTTTTGCAATACCTACTATAACTATTATTAACTAGTAACTGCGTCTTTTGATAGTTGCATTTTTGTTCTAGAAGTTTTTTGAGTATAGTTTAAATCACTTATTTTTGCTTTCACATTCAACATGAAATTCGTTAAATGAAACTTCTAAATTGTGTAAATAAAACAGACGGAGGCAAGTATTTCAACTTCATTTTTTTATTGTTTACGTATGTACTTACTTGTTTTGAATGGAACTAAAAAGTCGTATCTTAGTATACACCATCACCAACATCCAAACTCCAATTGGATTCAGCCAAATTAGTACCATTTGTGCGGCACTCAGGATTAGCTCCGCGCAAAATCGTCCGAAAAGCTGCGATCAAGACCATTTTCGTGATATTCGTTAGATAATAGACATCGTTAGTCGGCTATCGTCGTTTTCGGGCGTTGCTTTTTCAAGTCATCGAGTCAATCGTTTATCACTCGCCTGTTGTGTGAACTTTTAGGGGAAACGTAGGCGTGGAGTGGATTCCGTTTTGAATGCAAATTTTGGTTTCGTTTTTTTTTGGGCTGTTGTGGAAGACAATGGGCGATCGCTTTTTGTTTGGGTGTAGGCGTGTAGAAAGAGCGGGAACGTTTACGCCGATTAAAATCTCTTGGAATACGTTTAAGATTCTGATAGTAATTTGCAGTTTAGTTTTGTAACCTCTGTTCGTGTTTCTTATATTTACTTAGAATAGTTCATTGTTAATGATACTATAGTAGGTACAAGAACACATTTCAAATATCTACAGTCAGTTAAAAATAACATATTTTTAAGGTTCTGTACCCAAAGGGTAAAAACGGGACCCTATTACTAAGACTCCACTGTCCGTCTACCTGTCTGTCACCAGGAGCCCAATCGCGGTAATTCTGAACGATAAAACCAAAAACGTTACGTTGTCATTTAAGTTATATTTTCCTAAAAATCTTTGGTTTAGTTTCATAATTTTTACTTAAATTGTCCTAGATTGTAATCCTAGACTACTTAGGCAGAGTATTCAACAATTTTTAAGCGAGTATTTTTCTGTAAACGAAACTGAAACGGTAACGATTTAGCTTTGGTTTTATCGTTGAAAATTAGCGCGATTAGGCCCCAGGCTGTATCTCATGAACCGTGATATCTAGACAGTTGAAAGTTTCACACAATGATGTAAGTATTTCTGTTGTCGCTATAGCAACAATAATTTCAAAACAGAATTCAGTTTGATTTTTTATTACATTTTTGATAAAAAGGTCAAAAAACTTTTTCGAAAGGCTCCATGGATTTCTCGTTCTTATTTAGGAAAGTAATTTCGGACGTCAGCCTCATTAGCTGAGGTAACTGGTGCAAAATTTTGCCGAAGTCACTCTTTGAACTGACTGGTTAGGGGTCCTGATTCTCGTCGAATCAACGACGCGCAAAATTCGTAGCAAAGTTAAGTTAGTTTCGCTGTTTATTGCTCGTGATATTTTATTTACTTGTTTGTAAAGGGAGAAGTAGAGGTATACCTTATTTGGTTAGGGGCTGCTTTGTGTTTGTACATAGTATTACCTATATGTTATTAAAATGTCATAGAAAGAGCGTTATAAGTAAATATGAGAAATTTACTCTAAACTTGTGTCATTACAGTTGATTGCCATGCCATTGATTTCACTTTGTTTTTTTGTTACTTTTCCATTAATTTAGCAATTGTAGTAACCAAGTGTGCGGTGGTATCCATATTCTGGTTTCTTAATTTGTAACTTAGTTAAGGTTGTTAAACTTAACCTTTGCTGCTTTTATATTTTATTGTAAGCTACCTATTTAATAAGATTCCTAAGGTTGTGCAAATAAAAATAAATCATTTATTCATTCTGTTGACGCAACCCGCCTTCAAGGTCGCGCGTATGCGACGGCCGCGGGCGCTCGCCTGCCGGCTCCGCGCCGCCGCCGCTCCAGACAGCCACGGGTCACGGAAGCGAACGCACGCACCTTTTAATTTGTAAAATTTCTTTTCAAAGCAGTAAATAATTGTACTCGATCGCACTAGCTTTATTTCAATCCCAAGTCCGGCAATAGTAGAAGAATCATACCCAAGTTTTGGACCTACGAGCCGAATTTTCTACGAACCAGCGAGTTACTCAAGCCACGCGGAGAGGTTTTCTACGTTGGACATTAACGCCACGTTTTGTCGAGTGCAAGTGCGGTGCGAGTGGCCTACGTTACGGCTACGCTCAATCACAATAAGGAAGAAGCAGATAGGAAGCGAACAAACAACTGGACTGGACATCATCTGGGTATTCGTGAGTTGAGTTCGTTCCATTATCCTTTCCTGCCAATCCTTTTTTCTCATAAATCCATACATTTATCCATACATAAATCCATTTATACATCATACATCCATTCCGATCATCCATCCATCCCATCCACGCACCATCCTTTATTGGTTTTATTATTCGGTATTCAATTTATTTTTTCTTTCGCATAATCGCGCCCCCGGCTTCGGCGGTGACGCCTCGAGCTGCCCGTGCGCCGCGCTGCGCCGCGCCGCTGCCCTTTCGTCGCGGCTTGCGCCCGCGCTTGCCGCCGCCATCTTGTCGTGCCGTGCCGCGCTGCTGCAACCTGCAGCTTGCCGCCACGTGCTTCTTGCCTTCTTGCCTGTCTCTGCACGCATCATTTAAAGTTACTGTATCACTTTAGCTTATTTCATATTTCATTTTAATTGTGTTTGATTTTTTTGAGAGTTCATTTCAGCATTTCTACTTATAATTACTTACTTAACTATTTCCTTAATCATAAATTCATTTGCAAAAATGGCCTCTAATTTAAAAGAACTTAAAAAGAAACGTGCCTCCTATAAAACAAAGCTTACTCAATTTGAAAAATATTTGAATGTCTTATACACTTGTGAAAAGCCCAGTAGTATTCAACTTAACGAATTAAGCATAAGATTGAGCAAAGTTGAAGAATGGTACAACGAGTACGATTCCATACAGATGAATGTAGAAAGTTTGCCGGAAATTTCAGACGGTGATCGGCAGTCGGAGTACGACGACCGCGAGATCTTCGAGTCGCAGTACTTCGCCGCAGTCGCCAAGGCCCAAGGCCTGATCGGCGGGCCGGCCTCTGCGGGACGTGGCAACGCATCATCTGTAACAGGTTCTGTTCTCACAACAGGTGGGCCAAGCTTAAACATTAAATTACCAACAATACACTTACCTACCTTTTCTGGGCGATACGAAGATTGGCTAGAATTTCACGATACTTATCTGTCTCTTGTTCATTCAAATAGCAACATACCTAAAATCAGTAAATTCCATTATTTGCGTGCCGCGTTAACGGGCAGGGCTGCGAACGTTATCACTGCATTAGACTTTTCTGAAAACAATTATGATACAGCTTGGTCATTATTATGTGACAGGTATCAAAACACAAAATTACTCATTAACAATCATATCCAATCATTATTTGATACAGAACAAATTACACAAGAATCATCTAGTGCCTTAAGAAATTTAATAGACATTATAAATAAAAATCTTAACGCACTAAAAACACTTAACGTAAATACACAAAATTGGGATATTCTGATAATTCACATGATGTCCAATAAACTAGACAGCATTACTAGTAGAAATTGGAAAGAACACATAAATATACATAAAGATATACCTACCTTAAACGATTTTATTGAATTTCTTAAAAATCGTGCTGAATTATTAGAAACAATTGATCATACGCACTTAAAACGTAGGCATAGCGAACCCGCACACATTAAACCTAGGGCCTTTATCGCTAACCCTACACAAACAAAGCAACTTTACAAAGCACACACATATTCGTGTCCTTTTTGTAAACAAGCTCATCCCATCTACGTCTGTTCTAAATTTAAATCATTATCAATTACAGCAAGAATAAATAACATTAAACGATTGAAACTTTGCATGAATTGTTTACGTCAAGGACATGACGTCACGTCGTGTCGGTTGGGTCCATGTAGGATTTGCGGAAAACAGCACAACACTTTATTACATACAGACGAGCAAACAGCTCAACAGGAAGCAGTTGTCGCTTCTCCTCAAGATAAAAACCAATGTATAGTTTTGGCATCTCAAAATGATTGCACTTCATCTAGTAACTCGGGCTCACAAGACTCACTTCAACAAAACAATATTGTACTTTCTTCCACCAACTCCAGTGCTATTTTGTTATCAACTGCTCTCATCAGTGTGTTGGACAGCGAAGGAAACAAACAAACTGTCCGGGCTCTGCTTGACAATGGAAGCACTTCTAACTTTATAAGCGAAAGACTTTGTCGTAATCTTAAAATACCAGTTGAAAACACTTCAATCACAGTGGAAGGTTTAAGTCGTAAGTCATTGCGTTTAAATAAACGTTGTCAATTAACTATAGTATCACGAACTGAGTCTTATGAATCTGACATTAACTGTTTCATAGTACCGCAAATAACTCAGCTGTTGCCTACTACACGATTTGAAATCTCACATTTAAACATTCCAAAGGATATTCATTTAGCCGATCCTTCATTTTACATACCTTCCGAAATAGATATTTTGTTAAATGCTGATATCTTTTGGAACATATTGGGTACACAACGAATTAACTTAGGCAAAGGCAAACCCATCCTGACTGAAACCAGACTGGGTTGGTTAGTCTCCGGAGCCATACACGAACAGAATAACCATACAGTCCACTGTCATTTCTCCAATGATATTCATCTTCAAAATCAGTTAGACAAATTTTTCGAATTAGAATCAGTTCCCTCTCCTCGCACATTAACAAAAGAGGAAAATGAGTGTGAGCAATACTTTACCCAAACAACTACACGTCAGGAAGATGGACGTTTTGTTGTGAAAATTCCTTTAAAACAATCTCCAGATACATTAGGAGATTCCTATGAACAAGCTGCATGTAGATTTCAATCCTTAGAACGTAAATTTAAACGTGAGCCTAAACGATAGTTAAGTTTCATTAATAACAAATTTTTGTAAATTACAGCGTTTAGTCGCTTATCTATTGCGTTTCCAACATAACTGTCGCTATCCACATAAAAAATATAGTGGTTATTTAAAGGTGACAGAATTAAATGCCGCTACTCTTTCATTATGTAAACTTATTCAACTCGATACGTTTTCTAATGAATATTCAATTTTAAATAAAAATTTGATAATAAAAAGGTCATCAATTCGTAACTTAAATCCATTCATGTCTCATGAAGGTTTAATTAGAGTAGGCGGTAGGTTATCCAACTCAAATTGTACTTATGATACTAAACACCCAATATTAATTCATGCGTCACATCATATTACCCAATTACTTTTCAGATATTATCATAACCTATTACTGCATGCAGGACCTCAACTAATGCTTGCTACAACAAGACATAAGTTTTGGGTGATAGGCGGTCGCAGCCTTGCTAGAAAGGTAACACACGAATGTCATACGTGTTGTAGATACGCAGGTAAATCCATTCAGCCAATCATGGCCGCTTTACCTAGAGATCGTTTATATAGTGAATATCCATTTATAAATACAGCTTGCGACTACGCGGGCCCTATTTTCATCGCCAATAGAAAAGGTAGAGGATGTAAACTTATAAAGGCATATATTTGCATTTTCGTGTGCTTGGTTGTGAGAGCAGTGCATGTTGAACTAGTGACTGACCTAAGTACGGAAGCCTTTATGGCCGCTTTGAACCGATTCGTTGCCCGCAGAGGTCGACCTGTCAACATGTACTCCGACAATGGCACAAATTTTGTAGGTGCTTATAATGAGCTCTCAAAATTTCTCAAACATAATAGTAACGATATTAGTAACTGTGCTGCAGAACAGGCAATTAATTTCAAGTTTTCTCCTGCTTATAGCCCCCACTTTAACGGCTTAGCAGAGGGGGCAGTCAAGTCAGTTAAATTCCATTTAAAAAGAGTACTCTCATTAGCTCATTTAACCTATGAGGAAATGAATACCGTTTTAATTCAAATAGAAGGAATCCTAAATAGTCGTCCTTTAACTCCATTATCATCAGATCCAAATGACCTTATTCCATTGACCCCATTCCATTTCCTTATCGGACGAACTCTCTCAATGTTACCCACTGCCCAGATTGAAGTTGAGAAGGAAACTCAGATCTGCACCATACCAAGATATCAACGGGCTCGCGCTCTCGCTGCTAATTTTTGGAAACGATACACAAATGAGTTCCTTTCAGAACTACAAACACGAGCAAAATGGCAACGCAACAACGGCGAGCTGCGCACTGGAGACATGGTGGTCGTGAAAGACGATCGCCTCCCGCCCAACCGATGGCTGCTCGGCCGCATCACCCAGCTTCATCCAGGCTCTGACGGCATCTGTCGGGTCGCTGATGTAAAGACTACAACAGGGGTTCTACGTAGAGCATACAACAGGCTTTGCCTGCTACCATCGTCACAACTCTTGGAACCTGCTGTTCCAACGCGGGGAGCCTGTTGACGCAACCCGCCTTCAAGGTCGCGCGTATGCGACGGCCGCGGGCGCTCGCCTGCCGGCTCCGCGCCGCCGCCGCTCCAGACAGCCACGGGTCACGGAAGCGAACGCACGCACCTTTTAATTTGTAAAATTTCTTTTCAAAGCAGTAAATAATTGTACTCGATCGCACTAGCTTTATTTCAATCCCAAGTCCGGCAATAGTAGAAGAATCATACCCACATTCATTATTTTTATGTTATACTAGCTTAACTATACATATTAGCATTAGATTCTGAAAATAAACATAATAATTATGTTTACAGAATAATTATAGGTATCTTGTGGAAAATTATCACCCGAATTATTTTCCACGATTTGTTTCAGAAACAGAAGAATCGTTAATTAAATAAAAACCTTCTTTGAACAAAATAATTTATTCTCTATTTTCTTCAAACGAGTCCATTCAGATCTTAAGGAGGCCGGCCTGAATATAAATCGATTAGATGCATGCTGATTGTGTATCGAGTGGATAGTCCCCGTGACCTACTTTGAAAACCTAAGGATTACACTGCCGTCCCCAATTAACCGAATTAGTAACAGCAAGTTAAACCTTGGCAACGATATTGTATTGGAGATTGTGCTACTCTTAAGGAAATTGACTTACGTATACTTATTGAAGAAAGAAATGCGAAGTAAGTGTCTTATACACGCTGAAATTTAAATCATTTGGTTCCCGCAGGGTGGTTTCACTCAAGATTGTTAGTAAAAGTTGCTTGTTATCATGAGCGGAACCACCCCACTGCGGGAACCAAATGATTAAAATTTCACGCTGTATTGTTAAAAAACACCTCAAATGCTAATCTTTAAATGATTACCTTCAGAAACAATATGCGTGTACGCGACGGAGTAAGGTATAAAAATCGTAATAATACTAAATAAATGTGAAACTAAGATGTTTGGATGTTTGTTAGTCAATCACGCTAAAACGGCTGAACTGATTTAGATGAAATTTGGATCACGGTCCACTGTTTGTCTACCACTAGTAGATATCGGGAAATATTGTATGGACGGATTATTTCCGTTGTCCACCACTGATGGATATCGAGAAATAAAGTGTGGACCTTCTATTCCCGTTGTCCACCAATGGGGGTTATCGGGAGGAATGGTATAGTAAAAAGCATTTTTTTATAATATCCCCCAGTGGTGGGGCACAACGCGAATATGCCATTTTTTGGCCAAAATAATATTATTTTGATTCTTAAAACTTTTCTTTCTATTACCTACTTTGTTTCATAAAAAACTAGAGTCAATATTTATTTTAAGATAACTTTTATTAACTACACTGAATCCTATTCTCTCAAGACATAATAATAATTTATCATCGGATGATACTAATTAATATCTTAAGCGGTGTCTTTTCAAAACAATAATTGGATTGATCAAAGATTTCATTATTCCAGTATCTCGTTAAGAACTCTATTAGAATCTCTCTCGCTATCCACATTCTTTAAGTTTGGCTTTCTTAACATCAGTGCCTAATTAATTAATGTTCCTCCCTAAGAAACAAGTAAATTCTTGGCAGCCATGAGAATATCTCCTCTAAGTTAACGCCACTAAAATTGCAGAGACGAGGAAAAGACATCGTTGTTCGCAGCGAAATTGCCACTTTTTAAATAAAATAGGATATGAACACAACTAGCTATAAAAAATAATAAAAAAAATCTAAACACTTTGTGTAATGAAAAAGTAATTGACTTTTAATTTTATTGTGGTTAGTTTACTCATATAAGTAATTACTATTAAAAAGTTTAGTCATTTAAAAATAATCAAACAAAAATTAGAACACTTAAGTATTAATTATAATTATGGTATTAATTATTTTTGACTTATTACATACCTGTTTAACTAATGTTGCATCTATTAACCCAAGGGTACAAAAGCTACAACTTTCAAATTGGCTTAGTGGGATGGTTTTTATCTAAAATAATGACTCGCGATAGACCTTAAAGGGCATAATTATTAGCATTTTCACCGTTAAATTTCACAACAATAACGTCGCCGTTTTCCGCCTGATGAATAAATTAAGAATTTTATGACTTTCATTAAAATTTCCCTAAAACACAACAAAAGGTTGTCTTACAAAATGGCTTCTGTTAGCCGTCATTAACCTCGAATTCTCAATTTCTAAAGGTTCGCTCCGCCCAGTGCCAAAAAACATTACGGTGCTGGATATCCGATACGAAACTACTGTTTTGTATTCGTTTACGTCATAATTAGCCGAAAATGAGACAGCAATTATAAGTGGAACATCCTTTTTAGGGGAAGGTTATAATTATAATTTTAAGTTATCAACACAACGTAGTTTCAATTTGGAATTTTAATAATAAGTGGCTTGAGCAGAGTCTTATATTTGTGTCATTTTGTCTGCAGTCATGATGGATAGTTATGGCACGTTCGCACGTAATAAGCACGTGTTCAAAACTGTAAAGCAGTAAAATGTCTATCTTTATAGCAAAAACTTATATATCTGTTACGGCTAATAACCGAAGTGCAGCTACATCTAGTTTTAGCCGGGTTAAAAATAGGTGTAGCCGGTAGTTGTTTATTAAACCAGGTGTAACCGATTTGCTCACGGCTAATACTAGGTCTAGCCGGTTGCATTCGGTTAAAACTAGGTCTAGCCTTCTTTGTGCTTCTTCTAATGGGAAGTAATTTATGGGAAATTAAGAAAGTTATTTCTGTTGTCTGATAAAAAAAATAACTACGATAGTTAAGATTCACGCTCCGCTGCGCTTCGCACTCACCTTAAATTTCTAACCTATATTCGGGATCTACATAACAGGAGTAGAGTAAAGCAGATCGGTTACACCTAAGTTTAACCAACAGCTACCGGCTACACCTAATTTTAGCCGGCTAAAAGTAGGTGTAGCCGGCACTTCGGGTATTAGCCGTATCATATATAGAGATATGAAAACATCAAATCTGAAGTATTTTTTTGCATTTTAAATAATTGTAAGTACATTTATAATAATAACAAAATTCAAAATACACATTGATTTCGTAATCTTAACCTTTTCACCCTTTATCGTCACCAATTATGCTGAAATTTAATCACATTTTGCCTTATCAAAGCGTCGGAAACGTGGCCAAGGCAGGTCTGTCCCGATGATTAATGGTCTCGGGCCGGCGCGCGGCGGGCCATCCCGGAACAGATGTGCGTGACGTCACAGGAGTAACGTCCAAATAATGGCCCGTTAGTCCTGTCGCGCTATGAAATTAGTTAAGATTTCACTTTAGGAAATCTAGTTGCGTTTAAACATAACGCCTTACTTATAAAAATACGTGTAGGGCCTAATTAAGATTTTTTTTATAAAATATTTTTCAGAGTGGTGCAGTCGGGTGCAACCCTATTCGAATACCTTATATAACAAAAATGGCCAACTTCATGACTGTTGATTGAAGGAAAAGCGTTCAGGCTATTTTAAAAATAAAGACTAGAAACTTAATCGTTACCGTTTCAATTTCGTTTACAGAAAAATACTAGCTTTACTTTTGTTAAAATTGTTGAAAGCTATGCCTAGGGAGCCTAGAATGCATATTGGACAATTTTAATGAAACAGTTAGAGTATTTTTAGGTAAATATAACCTAAATGAAAACGTAACGGTTTTGGTTTCATCGCTAAAAATTTGCGCGATTGGGCCCAAGGTACCTACTGTTTTCCGCCAATCCACATCGGGCCCGCGTGGTGGGCTATGGTCCATCGACTCCTGCCCCAGCATTGGGGACAGTAAAGATGGTTAATCTGCTCTATGTTTTCAAAAGTATAAAATACATTATTTTTTCTGTGCATTTTTATTATGATCATCCTAAACCTGTCGTCGACAGTACACGATAGTACAAAATATGCGGCCATAATTGCAAAGTGCAGAGCGACAGCCTCTCGGATGTGGCTCTCCTCCGGATATTAAACTGTTAACTACGCTAGAGCGCAGATAAGCCTAGTGCAGTATCGTTTCCAAACTATTTGGTGGCTGTTGGTGACGTCATGTCATAACTACCTAATACACATTTATTTTTAAATTAAAGCGACATTCATTTGTTCCAGCGATTGTTTTACAGCAGATAAGCCTAGTGCAGTATCGTTTAAAAATTTAATAATTATTTGGTGGCTGTTGATAACGTCATTACCTAACACTAACATCTATATTTTTTAATTAAAGCGACATTCGTTTTCGACATCGCTTTACTCAAATCACAAAATAAATAGTAGATTATACAACAAGTGAAAAAAGAGGGAATTTAGTTCGAGGAACTAAGTTGGATCCCGAGAGCAGCGAAGGATTCTAGAGTTGAATCCTGAGCGCAGCGAGGGATTCAAAAGTAGAATCCTGAGCGAAGCGAGGGATACAAAGGACCGAGGTTAAATTTTTTTTTCACGAGTTGTGTACTCTACTTTTTACCATTGACTGCTAGAAAAAAATTGCAGTACCGATACCTAGTATTTATAGTTGTCCATCAGCCATTTTTGATGTCCCCACTGTGGGGCACAGGCCTTCCTTATGGGTGGTAAAGAGGACGGGCCATAACCCACCACGCGGGCCCAATGCGGATTGGTGGGTGTTAACGACTGCAAATGCAGCCGGGACCAACGGCTTAACGTGCCTTCTGAAGCACGGAGGAGCTCGAGATAATACATTTTTGGTCACCCATCCCATGACCGACCCTTGCGAACGTTGCTTAGCTTCCGCAATCGCTGGGCCAGGCGCCTAACCACTGCGCCACCGAGCTAACTAAGAGGGAAACTACATGATCAGTCTGGCATCAGTCCACTTCATCAGTTTGTATAGACTTTGAATTTTTACAGACTGAAGATCGTACCAGACTGATGGAATGGACTGATGCAAGACTGAACAACTAATCTCCCTCAAATATATAAAAAAGAACCCAAATATAAGACACTAAAAAGGACCTAATTGATTTAGCGGGATATTTTTTAGAAAGGAACCCAAAGATAAGACACTAAAAAGCACCTAAATAAAATTGGCGGGATCATTTTTGTCATTTAATTGTAGAACTATATCTTTATCTATGGAATAGCTCCATACTTTCACCACCTTTTATTTTTTTTGTACCTAATTCATACGATGCGCGCTTGTTCCAAATTCAAAATATTTTTATTCACTCGGTGAATAAAAACGCGTTTTATTCACTGTTATCAATGAATAAGACGCACTTTTTTGAGTGGCGATGGTAAAAATGTATTTATTTTTGCTTTGCTTTTTGATAATATCAGTATTTTTGAAGCAATTGAGTTTGAGCATTAAACAATAACTTTATCAGAAGAGTCACAATAGTACATTATGAGACAAGTAAGCTTAGGTTGCTCACTGCACACAAGGCTGTGGGTTGCAGTTGCAGCCCGAGCCGCAGGCGAGGGCGTAACTCAGCCGAGTGTGCAATAAGCAAGAGCTCACGAGTTTCATACGACGTTTTTCAACACATTTGCGAGGAAAAAACAATAGTAGATTGTTATACGAGAGTCAAAAGGAAGCAATTCCCATTCGAGATATATAGACGCCCGAGCATAGCGAGGGCGGCTATAGTTCGAGAATGGAATTGAAGACTTTTACCCGTGTTAAACACTCTACTTTTCATTTCGAATTTCAGGAAAGTAAAAAAAGTCTTAGTTATTCCAAAATGTTTATTAATAAAACATGTACCTACTTAGTAACTACATTGGTAGACCTTATAATTATTACCTATACCAACTTACCTTTAAAACCTAGAAAAATTAGAACAATTTGTGAAATTTAAAGTTAAATTCTTGCTTGGAATATTTACAGTTTGATATAAATTATTATGATGACAGATTTGGCTTTGTTGGATGCCTGTAAAAGTTGGAGATATTCTTTGGTCTTTGATAAGACGGTAAGTCCATGGCAGAGACTCTCTTGAAGTAGTTGTTTCCTGTAGGCGAATTACAGCGTAGTTTTATTGTTCCTTTTATTTTATTTGAACTTTTTGTTTTAGTTTTAAACTCATTTTTAGTAAATACAAAATCAACACAAAACTTTAATACGGCACACACAGCTCAAAGTCACAGAGTTAGTAAGTCTCCGTGTCTCCCTCCAATATTTTATAGTTTTTCTTATTTTAAATTTGGAACACATCGCGTCGCCGGCCGCTCCGCCCAATGTTTTTAATTTTAAGGCTGTTTATACCATGTTTTATTGATGTTCGTGAATGCGCCCTACAAGGCTGCAACTTTTTTTAAACCATTTGTTTTTAACTATTGTAAACTCTTTCATTGCCAAATTCAGATCTATTTTTAAATTACTTTTCCACCCTAGGGTGGAACGAAGAGTTTTGGACCCGCTGCTCAGTTCAAATATACATCACTTTCCGAATATGAGAAATGAAAAGTAATTTACCACACAGCAACAAATACGACAAAAACAAAATATGATAATTATGGGAAAAGGCGCGCAGGTTTTTTTGTTTTTTTCACACGCCCAACGCGAGAATATTTTGCGAACGAAGGGGTGAGTGAGTATACAGCCTACTTCCAAATTATAATTTTAAGTGATAAAATGCAAATATTTTAATATTTTATTACAAACTATTGTGAATTATGAATAATTTAATAATAATAAATATTTGTTTAACTTAATTAAATTTTTAGCAGCATAAAACCTCTTTGTTGTTACTAAAAAAATAACTGTATTACCCGGCTAAATTGGGAATGCTCTGTTTACTCGCATAGAACTTGCAGTAAGGTTACTAATTTAACTTTGTAGGGTTAATTCTATTACGTACTAGCAATGATATTAAATGTAAAGATAGGTCATACTCCAACATCATTGCTATTTTAAAAAGCGCAAAGGTGCTACACATACACACATTGGCATATTCCATCAAGAAAGGGACAAAAATGAACACCACCATACGGAATACTATTTGTAAGAAAGGGATAAACAGACATCATATTTCGTCTAATAAACTGCTGCATGCTCATTGGCCGCCAATTGACTGCGACAGCAGTCTCCTTCACTCTCACACGCAAAAACTGACCTCTCGGTCTTTGTACCAACATGGCCGATTAGAGTAATACAAAATACGTAAATACATTTTTTTAGTTAAATACAGTACTTACGTGTGAAATGAATCACTTTTCCGATCTCTGACTGTTGCTGTATAATTTGCACATCGTCTAAAGACGCAAGAGAGTATTTTTTTAAGAGAATACTACAATTTTGTCGCGTCTGATTGACGGGAGTCGCGCTGTGTTTCCGTGTCACGAGACTGTGCCAGACTAATTGAAAGTCGGGCAATTACCTTACATTCGTCTTGCCACTGTGGAGCGCGGGTAACCTATCTTTACATTTAATATCATTGCGTACTAGTGTTTTATATATTATTGCACGCGTTTGTTATAGCTCAGTTTATGGCCCTCAAAGCGATGTATTAGGGCTCACTTTACGAGCAAGTGTGTTAAAAAGATTATTTTAGGTAACACAATATTATTTAAGAATCATTGATTTATAAGTAGTTTCCTTTGAGTAAAGCAGCTGAAACATTTCACACCAGCAGCTCACTGTTCAATATCCGTTGACCAACCACATCCGGTTTGCGAGCTGTCGCCCTTTGCGCCACTACTGCCTATATACAGACTTTATAGAGCCATAGGCGTATTTAACACTAAAAACAAATGCCAGTAAATTTTTATTTTCCTTCTAATTTGCGGCCCAAATAATTGCTCACTTGTACTATTATTTAGTCTGTACTCATAATACGTATTATTAGTTATACAAAACTTTATCTACGGGGTGGTTTTTTAGATACGAGCCAAACTTTTAGAATGTTATCATATGATGAAACAGAATAACTTTTTCAAAGAAACAAGGTCGGATAAGAACAAAATACCTACTATTAATTTAATTCAAATCAGAGTAATATACTAATAGGTCAAAATACGAAAAAAATTAAGTTCACTGATACGTAAATCGAGTAAAACGAGTTCGGTTTAGTATGTGGTAAGGTAAACTAAAATTTTTTGTATTTTTCTCCGACGATTTTGTTGAATAAAATCACTGATGTCAACACAACCAATATTAAGTATATTACTCGATTGATTGCTTAAATCATATCACTATAACAATCAGCTTATTGACTTACCACCCAGTGCACCGAATAATGCAAGACTTGGACCAAAAATAAATACAATATCATGGCTATTTCCCGCGCCGCACGGAAATGCGGACACTGTGGCCTGTCCACCCGTGACACGTCCGGAATATAGCTGTTATCTGCAATAAATAGCTTTTATAAGGATGAATTTACTACGGCTTACTCAACGTTATTTATTTTTGGACGCTGCCAAAATGGATAATTACTTCCGTGGCTATTATAACGTAACTTTATAGCTTTAAAACTGCGGCGCTGATTATTTATGACTTTGGCATGCACGTTTGCTTCTATAGTATTGTATTAACATTCATCAATATTTTTAATAAATTGGTAGTTTTATCTATTGATACATGTAACATTGCAAAAACTGTTAGTTGCACGAAATACAAGTATATCCATCTGACTCCGTTATTTTATGATTTTTCGAGTGGATAATCAAATGAAAATTAATGATTTATGAATTTACAAACAGATCAAAATAAGAATGTAGATTCTCTTAATTATTTAACAGTAACCTGTCGGGAGTTTCCGAGTATTAAATTAATTTGACACATGCATGGAGCTGATTCGTTGCGACCAAAAATAATCTGGACTAAATTTTGCAGCCATTTCGGCATTATTTACGGTCGCTCATCCTTTTCATAAGTATTGTATCCAACTTGATTCTGGATTTGGCACACTGGGTTTATTTTGGATATTATTGCAGTTTTGTTTAGCGGTTAAGAACTTCATGACATCGTTATTTTCGATTTGCACAAAACTACGTAGATGCATTTTTACGTTGTATTGTAAGTCAAACGTAGTTTTAACAAACAAAAACATAGAGAAAACGCGTTGAGAACATCTTTTCTATTTTTTCGTCTGCGCCTCGTAGTAAACAAAACTCTTCGTATGATGTCCATGGATTCCCGGAAGTGGTAAGCATAATTACTCAAAGAAAAAAAATAGCTATATAATGGTAGGTTTATTGGTCATGAGTAGGCATAAATACCTGTTTATAAAAATCTTTAAACATAATTTGAAATGGATTCCATTTGAGCTAATCTTGAAAGGAATAATCGATTAAGCTGCTATAAATGAAAATACATTTTCAGAGGACGAAAAAGCTTCCAGTCCCATTTAAAAATGCTAAATTTTACTCTCGTTCAAAATGAACTATTTTCACGAATGAAATGCTACAATTTTATTCGAAAGAGCGGAATTTCTCTTGCTCGAATAATGTCAACTTGGAAATGGTTCAGTTCTGGAGAGAAATTCTTCAAACTTTTAATAAGTATGAGTTTTTTCCGTTAAAACTACGAACAGCGAATAGTTGACCTATATTATGTTGTTAAAGTTTTAAAATATGACCCTTGAAAAACTATCCTTATACTCAAGTATAAGGATAGTTTTTCAAGGGTCATATTACTAATAATTACTCTTGAATACTCCTATACTTGAATTTCTCAGCTTCTTACATAAACACACGAAAATTATCATTTGAATAAAACATTAATGAAAAGAAAATTGGGATAAAACAAAAACAGTTTATTTTACACTCGATTTTTTTCATTTCAGTGAACATAAGGAAGTTTCTAGAAATAGTTTATTCCCGAGAATTCTCGTTTACTTATTTACTTAATAATAAATAGGATCTCGCTAATAACTTATTTAGTGGTATTGCGTAAAGCATAAAATTATAGCTAGCTTTTCCCAGAATCTTATGAATTTTTCCCAACTTGGTACTTTATTTTTAAAACTTTGGTACTTTCAACCGTTTATATGTAGGTATCTACTTTTTCCTAAACATTTTGTACTAAATATACCCGAGGGATAAATTCGTTAACTTGTACATACTTAGATTTAAGGCCTGTTCACACACATACTTAAGGCGCGGTGGTAGTGAAACTAGCGCTGCCACTACACATATTTTTATTACTCGTAAACCTTCTTCAACAGTTTTCATTCATTATGTAAAGTTTTAAAATCCATAATTGCAGGATTTTAAAACTTACAGAAAGAATGAAAACTGTTGAAGAGTTATTCAAAAATATTAGAGACAATTTAAGAAATTATTACATGAGCTTTTTTTAAATATTGACTTGGTTTACGAGTAATAAAAATTAATCTAGTGGCGGCGCTACTTTCACTACCTACAGCGCCTTAATAAATGTGACGCGTTTATTAGTTCCGTGATTAGTATCAATATATTCGTCACGTTTATTAGTTCAGTACCCTTAGCATGAACAGCTATCGAGAAAAATAACGCGCGTAAAAACATTCGATAGTGTAATTTTGTATTAGAAATTTGTACAACGCCATCTACCGCCGAATAGCGAAATTAAAATGTCCATAGATAATTCTCTATCGAGTAATTTTACGCGCGTTATTTTTCTCGATAAATGTTCGTGCTAAAGGTGCGTTCCCACCTGTGCGTGCTACCACGCACCGCAACGAACCGCGCGAGGACGAACACGGGCGCACAGGAACAAACTCGAACGCACCGCGGCGAACGCGTCGTTTCCCACGGTGTGTGGTGCGCTCTCGTGCGTCTCCAGACGCACAGGTGGGAACGCACCTTTAGGGTACAGATTAAAAAAAATATTATACACTTCTAAGGCTTCGTGCGTACAGTTACATTATAAATAAACCACTTTTTACGGATTACAGCGCGTACGTTGGTTAATTCAGAGGTTATTTTAGAATTATTTAGTTTTGATTTTTTGGTTTTTGGGTCGTTTCGACACTTTTCCGTGGTCATGATGAAAAATCATTTGAACACTGCCTTAATACTAATTGGTACGGAACACAAGCTTAGTTGACTTGTTATGTTTTTGTATTAAAAAACCGGTCAAGCAAGAGCGAGTCGGACTCGCGCACCGAGGGTTTCCGTACCATCATAATAAATACACTGCAGAGCCTGCTGTAGAATAATAAAATTATTATTGCAGTATTAGGTCAGCGCCATCCATCTCTTGGCCGATAGTGGAACTATTTTTTTTTCTTAGTCCAGCGCCATATCTTGACCGTTACTGGAACTAAATATTTTTTTCTTGGGTCAGGGCCATCTGTTGACTTGTAGAAGAACTAATAAACTTTTTCACACCATAAGGGTTCTTTTTTACCATTTTGGTACGGAACCCTAAAAATTTGTATATCAAAATTTTACATATTATACATAATACGTTTCTGAGTAAAAACTTAAAAGACCTATTCAGTTGTGTCATAAGATTATTTTGTGCAAGTAAACCTACTTTCAAAGTTTTTTTTTTAATAATCATTAGGGTCGTTTCAGAAGTAATCAAGCTTTTAACATCCTTGTGGGTTTGATTATAAACTTGCAAGGTTCGGCCAAAGTTTTAAAGTAAGGGTGCTTATGTTAATATTTCAAAGAAACTATGGAATTTCTTCGGGTTTCGCATAACTTTGTCCGCAGGCTATCGATACTTCCGCACGTATTAGCAATTTTGTTGACTCTACGAATAGTTTTCAAGTTTCTTTGAATACCGTACAAGTTATTCAGCCTCCCCCTTTATTAAGTTCTGTAAATAATGCGGAATTTTCATAACATTATTTTTAAAGGGGGAAAACTAGAGAATGTGTATGGTTTATTACTGTTGGAGTCTGCTATAGACTTGAGGTATATATCGAATAAACAGCGCAACATACAAAATAGTTTCGTATTAAATTGGCCAACTAATGATGACTATAATCTATATCTACCTAATGAGCTTATTTTTGACAGTTACCTACATTTTAACAAAGTTCGTCATATACATTCGTGATATTTTTTATGTAAATAAAATACTTATTTACCACTTTTCTTACATATCCAAAGTAACAAAACACAGCAATTTGCACAAAAAGGAAGCGCCAACTTCATCGAAAACCATAATTATGCAAATCCATCTTTAAGTTTTTTTCTCAATAAAATCGGATTATAATGAAGGCGAAAGAGAGATTATAAAACACTTACAGAATTCATCAAAGCCTTGAAGAGTTAGTGGCTGGCTTAACCGTAGCAACTGAGAGTGGTGAAATAACGAAGTTTCAACTTTCATAAAACAAAGTGAACTTTACGAAGGCAAAGAAAAAGCGGCTTAATATAAACTTTTCCTTAATCTACCCTTCATGTGAATTATAACGTGAAAATTGAGAGTAATACTTTACCTTGTGAGATGGAGTTATTAATTTCAAGCTTTTCTTCACGTCAAACATTTTGCACTTGATGGAATGGTAGGGATTACTCAATGACGTAGGTAGAACTTTTATTTTTATTTTTATTAGTAACTGGGCAGGAATTTGACCACTCGGTGACAGCGTCGCTGTCGTCTATGGCGTAACCTAGGTAACAATATGTAATAACACCTTAGTTCCACTTTTGACTACTGCCTGCCTAGCATGACCGATTTACACACTTAACTGTCAAACTCCTTTGTTTTTTTGACAGTTAAATGTGATAAAACGCTATATCACGCGATATAAATTGTTCATGCTAGGCAGGCTGGCTCAGGTAACTTTAACATCTTGACTTAACCTGTTATTTTTAAGTCAAGATGGTGCAACTCAGCCTAAGATGTAAATATTCCTGTATCTGAAATAGTTTGTAAAATTTCTTTAAATTGTACAAAGCCCATCTGAGACACTATTTCAATTAAAACACTATTTCGAATCATTTACTATTGCGCTAACAAAAGTAAACTTTACGAAGAAATTGGTAAATTCGGTTAGTCTGAACAAATACAATTATCCTGAGCTAAATGAAAACGCAACTGTCACCCGAGAGGCTCTTATCTAGTAACTGTTCATTAAGACTGAGTGTTTACTTAAATTAAGGTACCGTAGAAAGATGGAATCGAATCTACTGGAAGAATCCATTATGATACTATTTAATTATGCTTTATTTTAAACGGAAGATTATTTTTTAATTTCATTTGCTGTTACTGAGAGAATTTTATGACGGAAAATGAAGACGTAATTAATTTCTCATTTAGCATAGTAGCATAACTAATTTGATACTTTTCTTAATTTGTTTGACTTGTCTAACAGCACTTTTAGCTAACTTGAGGTACCTAGATCAATAATCAGTACTTATATTTTATTCTATAAGTTGCTTAGTAAATGTACTATGCTGGTAAAATTGGATTAAGTTTTAAACAGAATTAGGAATTAATTTGGCAGGAGTCTATTCCAATTGCTGAAATTACAACATCTAGGTATATAGCGTAATTTTGGAATCATTTAAATGCCTTCAAATAAGTGCTCAAGAGACATTGGATCGAAAAACATCAAATTGTCGATACATAAATATATCGAAAATATGAACTTAAAAATGTGACGTTTATGAACATTGAATTTTTAGAGCCATTCACAATGCTTTTTTACTATTAAGATAAATTAATATACTAGAAAAATATTAGAAATAATCGACTCACCCATAGCATTTTGAGACGGGACTTCAACCTGCACCCTTGGGATTCCGGCCCAAAACACTGACCAATTATGCTACCGAGTCGCCAATGATATCGGTGAAATTTTCTAGTGCTTTTTACGTTTTCGCTGTAAGCCAGCGTTATTTCACTAACGTGAGGAAATACTATCGACATTCGAATGCAACATCTTTACAGATGTTTGAAAATTGATTAAGATGATACATTACATAAAAGGCCTCAGTTGTTATCGGTTCTAGTAAGCACTATTGAAGGTTTGTGTAGGGTCGGCACCTAGAACTTGTCCTATGAACAACGATTAGTTTCTTTGTCGTTTATTTTTCAGTATCTTACAAAAAGTAGAATCCAACTGGAAACCGCTGGTGAATCGGAAACAGAGTGCTATTTTCTCTCAGATCTCATGAATTTGAAATAAAGCGGTCCTCTAGGTTAGCTTCTACTATGGGTCGCTAACATTAATATACTTTTTGACGTGACCACCAGTTTTACAACTGAGGCCCAATCGCGCTAATTTTTTAACGATATAACCAAAACTAAATCGTCACTGTTTCAGTTTCGCTTATATAAAAATACTAGATTTTTTTTGTTGAAAATTGTTGAAAGCTAGGATGCCAATCATGAACAATACAAATGAGTGTTCTACAGATATACCAAAGTTTTTAGGTAAACATAACCCAAAATATAACATAACGGTTTTGGTTTTATCGTTCAGAATTAGCGCGATCCCCTGCATAGTTCACAACCTAAATTTTGTACTATTTGATAATTGATGAGTTTCGAAACAAATGAGAATCTTTCAAATAATCTTAGAGCCGTTGCTCTAAGCAGGTTGGGAAGCCGCGTTGCTCTAAGCAAATAATACGTGATACCAGAATGAATTATAAAAGTCAACAAATATTATAGACTCTATTAATCTAATCGTCATAATTTTTCAATGGATTGTTTCTCTACTGTGCAATATTTTAATTTTACTTGCCAATCTAATAAAAGTTCTTCAAAAATAATGAGTTTATCGCAAAATAGCTCACGTTCAAGTGAAGCGTGAGAACACATAGTAAGAATTTTGAAGACAATGATATTGGAGCGCGAACGGATTTGTTCGACGATGTTTCTAAAAACGTCAACACTAATCCGTGTCTAAGCATTCGTCGGATACATTCGTAGACAACATTTGTTAAGTTGACACGGTTTTCAACGAAGTTCTTTTTATCTCATACGGTTTAGGTATAATATACCTACGTAAAGAGAATGAGATTATCCGACATATTACGTCGGATAGGCTAATTTTTTAAAGTAATTTTCTTTAGGAATTTATAGGAGGATAAAGTTAAGGGTGCAAGCTAGTAATTATTATGAGGATGATTCAATAACGTAGGTACTTACCTATTAGATGCTTAATTTTTTTTTTTTAATAATCAACTAAACGATAAGCCAACTGATAAGTAGATTATGCAATTGCGTTTCATTCACATCTCAGCTTGGAATTCATTAAAAACCAACAAAAAAAGGTATTTGTATTTTGAAAAATATCAATGCTTAAGCAAACATGCATGTGGTGAATGCATTAACATTTCCAAGAACTAATTCGTATAAAAATGATTTCGATTATGTTGCGTGTCGTCTAAATGGATTGTTTTTCGGAAGGCTATCGGCAAAGCTATTTGTTCCACCCTATCTCAGTAGGGCACTGGCACTTTCTATTAAAATTATCATAATGATAAGAAACCCTGTTATGAGTATCGGAATATTGTAGTGTGGCCAAACATTTGGCTATTGAGGAGACGCAGCTGATGTATTTCCAAAAATAACGTTGAAGCACAGGGTTAAAAAAATCTTATGTGGTTAAAGTCTTTACACTGTAATGTAAGGAATAGTTAGGTTTTTGTTATATTGTATTATCTTTTGTTAAATGATTGAATAAATTATTAATAAAAGTCAGTTAAAATTTTATACAAAAAAAACCGGTCAAGAGCGAGTCAGACTCGCACACCGAGGGATTCCGTACCATCATAATAAATACACTGCAGAGCCTGCTGTAGAATAAAAAAAAATATTATTGCAGTATTAGGTCAGCACCATCTCTTGGCCGATAGTGGAACTATTTTTTTTCTCTTAGTCCAGCGCCATCTCTTGACCGTTAGTGGAACTAATTTTTTTGTATTTTATTGCTAATGTGAACTGACAAATTACGAGTGTAAAAACATTACACAACTTAAAGGTTCACCTCGGCCGTCCGAAGTCAGACTCCATAATTTGCACGCAAAACGAGAAAAGTTACAAAGTAGCAATCCCATTCCGCGCAAATGTCCAATTTATCCGGACCTTGTTAGCAATCATGGCGACCACAAAAAAGGACGAAAAACCTGCACCTGTACCTTGTTTGGACGCCGCTGTCATGAAAAAGAGGTCCGAAAGGGACAGGTGCGAAATCCTCGCCCTGCGGGGGTCCTTCAGACCCATCCACCGCACCCATAATCTTAATTGATAGGAATCGTTAACCTTTGAACGCACGCCTTCATCGTTTCCCCAACATAAATACTCATCGATTCTAATCTCGATTTTTTTAAATCGTTATTTAATACTGGCCGCTTATAGTTTTATTTTTCGGGTGCCTCTCATCGTTATTTTGTAATAAACAGCCCATTCTTTGTCATTCGATATTTTCGAGATTATAGGTACGAGATAATTCGTTCAGGCGCCGTCGATTCGGTTATAGATTCTGATGTCTAATGTCATTTGAGTCGAGTGGACATACTGAGGTCGTGAAATTATTGCTCGTTTCAAGTTAATCATTGGCCCGTTTGATTCTGATGAAGAGGTTATGAAAGGTATGAAAGATATCAAAGATTTAATTTCGATGACAGATTAGGAGCATGCTTAGCGAACTATTTATTTGATCGATGAAGCGTACACATCTACATTTCAAAAGCTCTGTTGTGGAAATATTTGAACAGGAGCGGTTTTGTTTTGTGTTTTTAGTTATATAGAGTTGTATTTTTATTTGAAGGGTAGGTATAGGTTGAATGTCTAAAATCGTAAATGTAAGATTTTAACGTAGTACCAACCTTATTAGGAATTTGATGCAATATTTGTTTTTCGTAATACTTTTATGAAATAATTTACATAGTTATTTAAAGTTCCAATTAAATTAATTCATTTATTATCGCGTTTAAAAGATTCAGTCAATTTGACCTTTTTATGAACTATGATGACAAGATCATCAGTAATTAACAAGGAGCCAAATCATTAATTCATAAATTAACTAAGATAACCAGAAATCTTGAAAATCAAATTAATGAAATTAAATCACGTCGTGAATTAACCACCCACGATCACTAAACTAATCCCATTAATCAATCGGTAAAAACACAACTTAAAAATCCCTCAACCGTTATCAATATTGGTCTGACATAAATTTGGTAGGACTCCTATTTGTAACTGCAGACGACATACTGTCAACGGTTCGAACTTATCTCTTTAGATCACTCGAAAGCCATATATATATCTTCAAAAAGCCTTAAAAAAATACTCCTCGGACATAAATTGGCGACGCGTGGGTGATTCTGATTTTAATCGAGTTATTAATTTCGATCCTAATGGTGAAAACTGATATCCGTTTAAACAGCTGTTGGTATTTAAAAGCTGTCAATAATACATGTTTTGACTAATAAAATAGGCTGGTTGGTTATAATTCATTTAATGAATTGCCCGATTGCTGCATGCATGCATTGATGTAGAAAATAGTAAATTGAAATGAAAATGAAATGATTGTTTATTTTCCCATCACAAATAAAGGACTTAAGTGGTAATTAGAAGCTACACATGGAAGGTTACTAAATTTGTGAGGGACTGGGCACCAGTCAGCCAGCAGCAGGTTTCAGAAAAGAAACCTGTGACACAGGTTGCCAGGCCTACCCACAGACAATAGTTTTACCTTTTAATTATGTAACTTGATACTTACACCTAGTACACGACGGTAAACAAAAGTTAACTATAATTACAGGCACGAAACGTAAACAAAACAATGTAAACTAAAATATAGAAGATACCCCAAAGCTAAGATGTATATGTGTAAGTGAGAAAAATGTGTGTGAATATAGGTGAATGTGCGTTCGTGTTTGTATGGGTGGTGTGTGCATGCGTCTGCGTGTGTGCGTGAATATCTGTACGAGAGATATATACCGGCACGAAATCCAATATTTGACATAAGTACTTAATATAAAATAAAATAACATTCACATTTATTATTTGCATTAAAATTAGAATTAAATTATTTCAGAAATTGTTTAGTTAGTAACTATAAATACTTTGTAATACTAAGATTCAACTAACAGATTTAAGTTTGTGAATATTAATGTACTTAAAATCCTAAATAACATCACAAGATCAGCTGGTTTGAGACAAGTAATGTTTTGAAAGCAAGATCAGCTGTTTCGAGACAAGTAATGTTTTGAAAGCGTGAATTTCAAAGTTAGAATAACACTGTTGAATCTAGTTATTAATATTGCATATTCATGAACATCATCTGGATAAACTATTTGTTTGGAATACGTAGGTATTTAAACAGCGCCTGTAGCGTCCATAAACTTGTTGCAAAATTATCTTTTGATGGAAATAGCTATTGAAAAAACCATGACTAATATTTGAATTAAAAACAAAACTATCAAACGAAATTTGATAAAAAAGTTGTAAATAATAATTTTTGATGTGAAAGTGAAAGTGAAAGTGAAGTAAGCTTTATTCAAATAAACTTAATTATTAAGTGCTTTTGAATCGTCTATATTTTCCTACCACCCGTTCCAGACTTTTTTAGCTGACAAGAAGAACGAGCGCAAGAAACTTATCAGCTGTAACAGCCATAAGTAACGATATTTACAAACTTGAATATATCGTTACCAGGGTAACATAACGTAATGACAACAGGGTGACAGTTATAAGTACTTTAATTACTAACTTATAAAAAGCATACTTAAGAGAGAGAAGAGATGGAAAACATATTTTATGATATTTCTATGATTTAAACCACATTTTTTTTAATAACAACACACGTTAGTACTATTATATATTCTGTGACATTGTCAAGCTTGTACCTACTGTGTGTACCTAGTGGTGGTGACAATACACCCCTAAATGCGGCAAAAAAACTTCTAATAGAATATAGTCGTGTCCATTTTTTTAACTCATAAACTCAGAGAATTAATTACAAAAGGTACAAAAGACAGACTCGACAATTCTTCCGTGCTTACCTAGTTTTTTTTACCAAGCTCGGTCACCTCGCTAAATGGACTGAACAGGTGCATTAAACTTTTTTAAAGTATCCCGATCGTAAATCGCCTTAAGTAACAAGGGTGAGCTTTAACTTTTTTTCGGAGAAAACTGAATAAAAAATGACTCGGAGCCGCATCAAAGTTTTTTTAAAGTGCTAACTATTTTAATTATGCAACAGAACAAGGTCTGTGGCTAAATTTTAAGTGAGAGCTGTCTGGGATTAAAATTGTTGAATAATTCTTGAAAGTGCTAATATTATTAGTGAGAGCTCTTTAGGTACCTAATCTGACTTAAATCTCTTGTATAAACTTCAGTTTTTTTTTAATATTTGTATTTATTACTTATTCCAAGGTGTTTTACAACTTTTTAATGCTATAGTGTTGTTACTCATTTTGTGATCCATGGAGGTGTTAAATACTACCTATAAGTTGTCAGTGGCACAGTAATAATAATATATTAGTTTTTTTTCAATTATTCATAATACAGGGTGTCCCAAAACTAAAATTGTGCCACACGTAGGACAGATAGGAAATTCTACAGAAAGAAGATTTCATTTTATTTAAAAAAATAATTGGAACTGCATTTAGAAAGATTTTTGAAAAATCGTGGAGAAGACAGTCTTTTTAATTTTACGACACCGATTGAAAGGGATACTAAGTACATTAACCATTTAACATTGAAATTTTTACTTTTACGAAGGTATTGTATCGTATCGTAAATGTGTTTTTTTTAATATATGAATGCAGTTCCAAATTTTAACAACAAAATTAGTCTTCTTTCAGTAAAATTTTCTCTCCGAAGATTCAATATGTAAGGTAGTTTTGAGACAAGCTGCTTTTTAGGGTTCCGTACCAAAATGGTAAAAAGGAACCCTTATGGTGTGACTAAGTCCGTCTGTCTGTCTGTCTGTCACAACCGGATATCTCGAGAACTACTAATGGTATCAACTTGAAATTTGGAATAGTTAAAGATGACCTGTGTCCAACTATTTTGCAAATAAGAAAGAAATATAAAAATAAATAGTTTTTTTACAACAGGGACTGAAAAGGGGTCTTTAAAAATTTTAAGTGGGGCGACTAGGGCATGTGGGGTATCATATAAAAGAGCGCCGTTTGCACATTTTAAATCATTTTTTCTTTTTTTAGGCCGCATAGTTTTCGACTTATGATGAAAAATTAAAAAAAAATACCGTCCCCCCCCCCCTTTATCTCCGAAGTTTGCAAAGAGAAAAATCTGAAATAATTCTATGTGATAGTAGTTTATGTAAAGATTACAGGAAAAATAAAACGATGTCTCAATATAACACACTTTTTTAGAAATTAAAAAAAAAAATAGTTCCTCTACCAGTCAACAGATGGCCCTGACCTAAGAAAAAAATATTTAGTTCTACTATCGGTCAAGAGATGGCGCTGGCCTAAGAAAAAAAATAGTTCCACTATCGGCCAAGAGATGGTGCTGACCTCATACTGCAATAATAATTTTATTATTCTACAGCTCTGCAGTGTATTTATTATGATGGTACGGAGACCCTCGTTGCGCGAGTTCGACTCGCTCTTGCTTGACCGGTTTTTTTACACATACAACTGTAAATGGGCTGTAAATATAAATAAATACTAGACAACATAACAAACATTGCTCCAATTTCAGAGTACGTAGCTAAAGCACTTGTTCTATGGAAATTAGACATAGCGGTGGCACTGCAAATACCCAGACATGAGCCAATATAGTAAAGTTCGTTTTCTATATTAATCCAGCCGGGGATCGAACCCGGGACCTCACAGATGGCAACACCTTGAAAACCAGTGTACAGTACAAACCACTCGAATACGAAGGTCGTCGAAATAATCGCGACCAACATTACGTAATTACATTGCATAATTATGTTAACTTCATAACATTGTCAAGTGTTTTATACAAAAAAAAACCGGTCAAGCAAGAGCGAGTCGAACTCGCACACCGAGGGTTTCCGAACCATCATAATAAATACACTGCAGAGCTGTAGAATAATAAAATTATTATTGCAGTATGAGGTCAGCACCATCTCTTGGCCGATAGTGGAACTATTTTTTTTCTTAGGCCAGCGCCATCTCTTGACCGATAGTAGAACTAAATATTTTTTTCTTAGGTCAGGGCCATCTGTTGACTGGTAGAGGAACTAAATAATTTTTTGTTTGTTTTTAGAATTTCTAAAAAAGTGTGTTATATTGAGACATCGATTTATTTTTCCTGTAATCTTTACATAAACTACTATCACATAGAATTATTTCAGATTTTTCTCTTTGCAAACTTCGGAGATAAAGGGGGGGAACGGTATTTTTTTTTACATTTTTCATCATTAGTCGAAAACTATGCGGCCTAAAAAAAAAGAAAAAAATGTTTTAAAATGTGCAAACGGCGCTCTTTTATATGATACCCCACATGCCCTAGTCGCCCCACTTAAAATTTTTAAGACCCCTTTTCAGTCCCTGTTGTAAAAAAACTATTTATTTTTATATTTCTTTCTTATTTGCAAAATAGTTGGGCAAAGGTCATCTTTAACTATTCCAAATTTCAAGTTGATACCATTAGTAGTTCTCGAGATATCCAGCTGTGACAGACAGACGGACAGACAGACAGACAGACGGACAGACAGACGGACTTAGTCACACCATAAGGGTTTCTTTTTACCAGTTTGGTACGGAACCCTAAAAATATAAACTACCTATTTCAGTACAAAGGGTTTATAAATGATCGAAGAAGTTTATGCACAAAGCCTGCTCTTAAGAAGTGAGTACCTATACAAAAACATAGTTTTTGATAAATTCTCTTCCAATGAATTACAAGTATTGATTTATGGAAACAATACTTCTTTTTTCTTAAAAAAAACAAAAAACCGACTCCAAAAAACCTGCCTCTAAAAAAAGGAAGAAATAATATACAAATCATTAGATACGCATTATCATTGTTATAATAAAACACGTCTATTAAAGTCGGGTGGGGCTGGAGAACATCTTCCTTTTTTTATTCTAAAAGCCTCACCCGACTTCAATTGACGTGTTTTATTATAACAATGATAATGCGTATCTAATGATTTGTATATTATTTCTTCCTTTTTTAGAGGCAGGTTTTTTGAAGTCGGTTTTTTGTTTTTTAAACAATTTTTTTATTTGTTTATTTTTAGTGTAAGTACCTTCTGCATTAGGTAGTGTAGGTATATTATTTAGGTAGAAAAATCAGCTCAGCCAAACGTGAGATAATCGCGGAGAAACATACAAACTGAAAACTTACCTTCTTTTTTTGAAGTCGGTTAAAAAGACTACACAACGGTATCCCTTCCCCAACAAAAAAAAAACATCTAATTCGGTTCATAAATAACAAAGTTGTCAAGTTAGTTGATTTAATATCATAGTATTTTCAGGATTACTTGTAAACTACTGAACCGATTTGAAAAAAAAATAAATGGGACCATCTCGCAAGAAAACTCAATCGAACAAAAAAAATATTATCGAAATCGGTCCATAAATGTCGAAGATACGCGCGAACAACGATAAAAAAAAAAAAAAAAAACATACAATCGAATTGAGAACCTCCTCCTTTTGATGAAGTCGGTTAAAAAGAAAAAAATTATGAAAACGTCCATCAATTTGTTCTATCATCGAAAATATTTATTGGTACAAAAGCCTTGATGAAAATTCCACTATTTTAGAATTCGTTTAACCCAATAATGGATCATGAAATATAAATCAACGATAGCTATCCTTGTTGGTCAATAATCGTCAATTTGTTGAGTGGGTGTTGATCGGAACAATCAATTTGAATTCCTTTCTAAATTGTTCTTATTATGTACAATTTGCTATCGAAATTGTACGTCCATCAATTTTCTGTTGAAAATAGTGAATTCATAACTAAATAATTAATATATTTTTACTAAAAAATGAGATAATGATAAAATGAACATGAAAAACATAGATATACCATACCTACTTCTGATTTAATATTATCTCTATTGTTTTTGGAAAACTTTAAGTTACTCTTAATAACTTCTTTTTGGAATCATATAATAGTAGGTAAGTTCAAAAAGGGTCCTACAAACATTCTTTTACCGTTTCAGCTTTTTTGAACAGTAAAAATCCTAATACTTAACTACAAGATATTATAGCTTACGCATAGTGGCTCTATAAAACATTTTTCAGTTTAATACTTCCCTTAGAATCCGCTTCAAAACTTTAAGGGGTACGGCGAATGTTCTGGAAATAAGCCTCTTTTGAAATAAGGCTATGGACAAT